>OX123184.2:20050824-20650824 GCA_944739405.2 Euclidia mi | reverse complement strand
GTAGGTACGTTCATAAAAAGACGCAAAATAATCAGGGTACTGTTAGTACACATTTAGGTACATTATCTGAGAGAGTGGTACTCAGTCACAAAGGTACATTCAAGCAGAAACAAATGCTACATCACTTTGTTCCAAGTCTTTTATATCAGATAAAACTCTTCGCCACTTTTCATAACTCAAAAGCAGTTTAACCCGTCTTAATTTATCCTTCAACCCTTTTTATGGACAAAATTCTGTGTTCACATTAAGTGTTCATAATAACAAATTGAATTGATGGTCTGATCGGGCTACAATTAAGGCGGGCTGCTATAAATCGGCGCGTATCTGATTTCGAACATGAAAGAGGCGTTGCGGCCGACGTCGGACTATAGGCTCGGGGTATAGCGGGAGATGTTTAGGATTATAATTAGGCTGTTGGATATAAGTAGGCTATAATTTCCCCTACATAATTTTCAGACTAAAAGAGAGGAAAATACGAAGATAGACATCATTCAATTTAAATGTAGCCTTCCTTGAAGCATCATATAACATTTAATTAAATGGATGACAAGCCGCACAGCTAAACAGAGTGATACCTATTAACCCTGTTGAGAATCTTACCGTTACTAATATTATTACTGTTAAGAAATAAGTCTGAAGTACGAATACTAGACAGTGCTGTATAGCAGGAGAGAATTGATCAGCAAAAGCCCGATATTCGGCATTAAATTATGAGCTTAGAAGTCACTATTCGGCATTAAAGTATGAGCTTAGAAGTCACTATTCGGCATTAAAGTATGAGCTTAGAAGTCACTTAAAACCATGTTTCTTCTCAAAAAAAGGGTACTTCCTTAATAATTTCAGATACTGTAGGTACCATTTGACTATTACGACCCAGTACAACAAAATAGTATGCAGTGTTCAGTGAAAAGCGGTGAGGCGAACGCCAACCGTGCAGTCAATTAAGTAAGGATTGGTTTTTATTAAATAAACCGAAATAAATTTATATATTATTATCATGCAACATTTCACAAGACCCTTTTTTTAATTTTACGGTTTAAGTTTGATATTCAGAAGAAATAGAGAGTTGGGCGGGTTAAAGATATTTTTTAATACAGTACTCTGCGCTTATTGTGAATCAAGCTTACATCTTTAAATAAATGCATCATACGCAGTGTGATGTATTGCTGACGTCCGACGCTCCCTCGAGTCTTGTGAACACGGTGTCAGACAGCCTCGAAACGTTTTAATATTGACTCAAAGAGCAAAGGAGTTTTATATAAGTCATATTTAATACACGGATGCTCCAGTGGTTGTGGGCCAGGAAATTAATTGTTGTTTATAGTCTAGGTGCAATGTAATTTATGATTTGCTCCAACCTATACCATTGAATCGAGTTACACTGGACGAGCTTATCAAAAAGAAAATAAAAAAATATATATAAAATCATATTAAGTATGTTATTTTCAATGAACTAGAAAAAGGCTAATGATTTTACCTGTGTAGCCAGATTTATCAACAGTAACCATAGAGGACCCCGAGTTTTCACACTCCTGAAGTCCCGAGGAAAGTTAAACTATCTTGGCACAAGATTTCAACGATTCCCAAAAAAAGGTCACCACACAAAACGCCACTCAATCTGTGTAAAAATTGCCTTCTGACTTAAAACACTAATCAAAAGAACTATTTAGTAATCTGTGTCAAAAGTAACTAATAAATCAAAACAAACCAACCGCTTGTAGTAATTAATATAATAAAACTAACGTTTAAAGGGGCAAAAAATAAGAATACAAGTAAGGACCAAACTACACATTTAAAAGCAATAAATAACAACTTATCAACACAGAAAAAAGACTACAATTTAAATGTGCCTATAACACCTAAAGATAAATCGTCATATCCAAAAAAAGGAAGGAACGAAACACAAAACGCCACATTATAACGAGGCTTTTGCCACAAAAAGGCTACTGTATAAGATTCCGTATTTGATATATGTAGACAATAAATATGGCCACAAAAATAGGAAACAGAGACATAAATATTGTTCTGTATCGGAGCCATAAATATTAAGGTCGTGAGACCTACCGAGCCTACTGCATCCGAGGTAAAAGAAATAATTCATTTCGAATTTTACTTATAGTTTTACTGTAATGGTTAGTTTTGTGGATATTATATTTTTGGTTAGTACGCTTCTTGTTTCATGTGTGCGTGCAATACATATGTATTATTGGCATGCTTTCTGACTCTGTAGCAAATACAACGAAGTTTGGTTAGGTTATTAATTAGTGGTTAGTAGTCAAACAGACTTTATTCGTGCATTAATCTATCATCATTTAGATTTCTTCTTTCTATAACGCATAAAGAAAACTGAATTATGGTAGATTTAGTCTAGTCTTTTGGCATACTTACTCTAATATGTGTATTAACCATATATCTATAGATCCGTATATCAACTACAGTATGGAAGTTTAAAGCATGGTCTATAACACTAGATACCCTCCAAAAACAAGTTTCATAATATATAATCACACATTCCCTTTTGAACACCATTCCAAACAGTCAGATTGAATCATCACCTCTAATAACAGTAGCAGTAATCATGTACGTTCACATATCACCATACCTGTCGTCATTACGGTAAGTTATTGCCGTGAATGCGTTTCTGCATACGATGTGCCAGTCTAAATCATCTACAGTCGTAATAGTTGCCACGATTATTGCGATAATATCTATTATCGTGATTTAACCAATAATAGCTTTAGACTAATAAGTAGTGGCTCTAAATTTGATTTACGCCATTAAACTATACATATTAATAAAATTGTAGACTGCCTCTGATTTCCAAATAAATAATTTTAAGTTGACTTAGGCGTGTTTAGGTATGTACATTGTACAAAATATTCAACTTCTTTTCTATAAGTCTGTGTAGTTTTTTGTTTGTTCGTGGTAATCTTTGGGTCCGTTCAATCGATTTTAAAGGAACTTTTATTTCAGGATTGAAAAGTTTCAGAGGTATATAGGTTTCAGTTCAAATTTCAAAATTCACATTAATACAGTTAACTTTTTATTAGTTAACGAGAGTAATTGCTTTAATAAAAAAAAAACATCGAGGTGTATATATTTTGAAACTTATCAGTCCTGTGCATAACCTTCATAGATCTGTTGCAGCTAACGCATACTTTAAAATAAAATAAACTTTATTATAAACGGAAGAGCATGTTCAAACGAACAAACAAGCAAGTACTTCACCTTTATATTAGTAGTCCAGATTAAGCTATTTTGTAAGGGACATGAGAAACAGTCGTCGACATTTTGCTAATAGCCACTATAGTTAACCACTCGCTTACAAGACAGTATAACAAACAATCCTATTAAACGCCTAATCCAACTATTAGCACAACACAATCATTTGTTACATAACTAAAACACAGCACACATTCAAATAGAATACGGTAGTGTTGGACAATGCGCATGTCTCGATATAACGAAATATGCTAAATTCAATAACGCTCACGAACGTATGTAGGTAGGGCTGGCTGTGTTCGAAAAATTATAGCTTTTATTTTTCTCTTTTTTATTTTTTAAAATGAATTATAGTCTATGCAAGAAGTGGTCTATGGTGCTGTCATGCTGTGGTTTTTATTTTTTTGTGTCAATTTGAGTAAATTATAAGCCAATAAATATATCTATAATTATGTCAAATGTCTCGATGTCTGTTCATGAAGTGTGTAGGTAGAATATTACATAATAAAGAAACTACATATAATAAAGAAGAAAAGATGGCAGCAACCTCATTGTTATTGTACTTAAAATATAAGTGCTAAAAATATCAAGCGGTTTAGGAAAGAGAGGCTCTCTGGCCATTTTCAATATTCGATCCATACATGGATTTTGAGATTCGAGATTCGTGTTTGACATATTTTGTATGGAGCTTATGTCAAAAACGAATCTAAAATCTACAGATCTATCTATAGATCGAATATTGAATTCCGTACTTAATCGGTGGTAAAACCACCGATATATTTGTAATGATAAATGCCATTCAAAATAATTTCTCGATTTTGATATCGATAATCATGGCAGTGTTAAACATATATATTATGTATATATGTTTAACACTGCCATGATTTTTATATTTATTTTGACATTTATTGAAATGATAGTCCCTTCCATTCCTTCGTCTTGTACCAAAGTGTTGTTATGACAACTAATAACACGATTTCAAACATTTTCAAAATTGCATTTCCTTACACTTTAGTCATATTGAAGCTATAATTTTTTTTATAGACTCACGCCCTTATCCCCGAAGGGGTAGGCAGAGTTGTAATATTACACCCACATTTCACCATAATGTTTTTTAGGTCCCACGTAATAGGGGGCGAGCCTATTGCCGTACCGGGCACATTACCAGACTCCGAGCTGCTACTGAGAATTTCCTAACGGAAAAATTCAATAACACTTTGCCCGACGCGGGAATCGAACCCGAGATCTCACGTGCACATTTATGCCGCGGGACCAACGAGGATGAAGCTATTAAATAGTCCAAAAAATCACCATCTGGTACCAGCCCTGTAAATCCCGATGCGCGATAACACAGGTCACGCGGTGATTTACCGTGCCGCAGATTATTTACCAGCGCATACGCTGCCTCACACACTACCATTAGCCTCGCGAAGATATTGTGAGGTAGGTGGTAGCTTTGATAGGCCTGTGTCCTTAAGAGGTTGAAAGTTTCTTTTAACACGTATTTTTGTTTAGTGCCTTATTATTTTGGTCTAGGCCTACAATCATATGAACTAAGTCTATCAGTAAGTTACAATTTTAATTGAAAGAGGTAGAAACTTCATCACATCACTTAATCGTAGGTATAGTTCGTGTCGACTGTTGCTCATAGACTTGTCCTTGAAGAGAAGAAGAACTTCTTTGGACTGAGCCAATTCTACTATAGATATGTAGTTAATTCCAAAGCCAACTCGAGCAACACACTTTTTACCAAAATGTATAGATACGTGGTGTAGAGATAAATTGTCGCAGAGTTACCATATTAGACAACAACAATTTAAGATGGCTCGCAAAATCTGCTGCGTGTCGATTAGTATGTTGGTAAAATTGGTGAAGCTGGTAACATTATACCGTCCCTCTAAGAACTCCTCTTAAAAAGGCAGTATAAAATTGCACAGGGATTTCTAAAAGTCTTTTAGCTGCTCTACGGGCAATCTGTTTGTTCGATCAAGATTGTTGACAAGTCGAACAAAACATAATTATCTATAAGGAGAGAACCGGCTGATATTTCCTAAAAATGTACCTATAAGGTATTTTTGTGTCAAGTCACTCGAAGTAACAATTACAATATAAAACTTTGTAAATCAAACCATTACACAAAATTTCAACTCGCTTAAGAGACTCTCCAGAAGAATCTTCCAATAATCTCCATCAAATTCAAGTGACTGCCTACAAAATTTATGTGCCCTACCATTTATTAAAATGTTCGCAAGTACGTGATTAAGATGTAGCGCCCTTGCAGCATTAATTTGACAAATAGGAGTTCAACTTGTCGAGCGTTGAGGATCCTTGAAATCTCCGCCCACTGAACTTGTGTACGTTTATATAAGTTTATGAGTGCTGCATTATTTTTTATCAGTAAGTATATAGATAAAAAATTTAGTAGGTAAGTAATAATTTGGTTTCTTAATATTTTTGTAAGATACCCTGTCGAATTAAGAAGCTGTCTGAGTCTTGAGATTTACTTTTAATACAAGGCTAAAATCTTAATATATAAAATCCTTGCGTTACTGACTGACTGACAGACACGCTACATCCGAAACCATTGGGCGCAGGAAGCTGAAATTTGGCATGTATGTTCCTTGGGGACCGTAGAGGTGCACTAAGAAGGGATTTCCCGAAATTTCCACGGGATCGGCCAAAACGGGTAAATTAAAAAAAATACAGGCGTAGCTGCTGGCGTTCTCTAGTTTAGTATAAAGTTGAATAATTTCTAGTTTATAATAATAATTTGGCACCATTACCAATATTTAATATTCTAATTAATATAAGTAATGCAATTAAATACATTCACTCAATTTAATGAGTAATTATCTCTTTAACTCTTAACTACACTTAGAATCAGGCGTAACAAAGTTAAAATACTATTTCACCGTTGCATAGACTCTTATTCCTCTCTATTAAGGCTCATTTTGATCCATAACATAGGTAAAAGCATGGTGTTGAGTTTGTTAAGAGGTTACTTGAAATAATATTGAGTGCTCAACGTTGTTAGCAGAGGGCGTGGCTTCAGACACGACGTCGTTGTGTCAATTGTTCAGTAATTAATTGTTCGAAAAGATTTTCGAGTTCAAAACGATGTTGTATTTTACTCATCTAATTTCTGCACTACGAGTTGACGTCATAGCGCCTAATACAAGTCCACTGACAATTTGTAAAACTTTTCCTAATTTTATCATTTACATTACATTGAATTTCATACATAACTGACAGTCGCCTTCGGCTTGGCCTGTCATAAACTTTGTCTTAAGTATCTTCTTTAAAAGGTGTCTCTGTTATAAAAGGAATGTTGTTCGCGACAGACATTAAAAACTATGACAGTGAATAGTGTATTCGAAACCGCGAGTAAAAATCGTATAAAATCAGTGCTATCCAATGGTGCGTTACACCGGGTTCGGTTCCCGGACGCGTCAAAGTGTTAAAATAATGCTAAAATAGTGAAAATAGTTAAAATGTCAATAAGAAGTACTACAAAGTACGTGAACATTAGTTTAAAACTTGTGCTAACTGTAGGGACCTAGATATCGATCATAAATAGTGTTATCAGTTGTAACAGATAAGAATCATAAGAACTAATATTTGATAAACAGCTGTTTTGTTTACATAGTCGTTTTATAGTTTTATAAGTGTTTTTTAGCTTCGTATAGGCTTGAAATCATGTCTAGATACTTTCTTATTACTAGTTATTACTTTATATAGCTAAAATAAACATAATAATAAACATTTGCATGTTTATCATAAACTTTGTTTATGTACGATAGTGTTTACTTAAGAAAATCTGTACTTTTTCTTATGCATCGTAGGTTTCATGCAATAACTTCGAATTGAATAAAGATATTTTCATGGTCTTTGTTTTAATAGATGCCCCATATAGTTGCACACAACGGCATACCAAAATTACATATGTAACTATAGTATTTAATAGTTTTTCAATAGAAAATATAGTGGGCGGGCCCTTGTGTGACGACATTTTTCAACAGTTTTTCTAGAATAGATTAGTGACGCAAGTAGTTACGTTTAGGTATTGTATACCGATAAATAGAACTTTATGAGACCTATCTAACTATGTATAGAACATATATGTATGTATCATAGTACCTAAGATAAATACACATTTGTACCTTATCGAAAGTAAAAATAAATAAAGATTCTCTGTGCACGTGTTCGGTGCGGTGGTCGACGTTAAGGTAAAGTTTCGAAGTACCTAAGCGACTATGTATTCGGCCAGTTCGTTGGCGTCCCAACCACCATCTCGTGACCAAGTAACCATATGTAACCATCAAGCACCGAACACCTGAACAGCATCGCTCTCAACGTATGAAGATGTTTTATTTCTCAAGCCCCGAATAGATAGAAGCCATCGAAGCCATACAGTCCACACATATAGAAGAACACACATCGTCGTAGGAACATTCGCTAGTTACACACCTCCAGCGCACTGTAGCGGACTAGCAAAGGTTCGATTCCTGGCATCCGTTACAAATGTGCTGGTCAAATTTAATGTCTCAAGCTTCAATAGTGTTAGTTGTTGAAGCTTGAAAGAGTGAGCTATTGAAGAGCTCTGCGATGATATGGAAGCTAGGACAAATCACTACATGGTATAAAACAAAAACGACGACCGGTTGGCGTAGCGGTAGTGAAAGCGACTGCCATGCCGAAGGTTGCGGGTTCGATTCCCGCTCAAGTCAAACATTTGTGTGCGTGAACGTGTTTCTATGTATAATATGTATGTATTTACAAAAAAAAAGTATATATGTATGTTTATCCATTGTCTAGTACCCATAGTACAAGCTCAGCTTAGTTTGGTACTAGATGGTGTTGTGTGAATGTAGAAAAAAAAAAGTCTGTCTTCTGTCTGTCTGTCCCTATGTACGCTTAAATCTTTAAAACTACGCAACGGATTTTAATGTTGTTTTTGTTAATAGATAGAATGATTCAAGTGAAAGATTTATATGTATAATTTACGCGGGCGAAGCCGCTGGCGACGTCTAGTGTTTTTATAATTAAGTATAATGTATTTATATTTCCGAAAAACATAAATCAGCTCCATACGCTGTTATAACCGAAAATAAAAATCACACGATCAAAACAAAAAGTACCTACAAAGGAAGTACAGGACAGGAGGGCTATTGTCACTCGCTATTAAAGGAACATTAAATTGTTGAAGTATTGTTGAGGACCTCGTTAGCAATGGGCGTGAACTAGCTGTGATTTATTTAAAGGGAAATATTTGATGGAACGACTTACATAAATCCAATATCTTTTTTACTCAAGTTAATAAAAATGTGCAATTTTTCGGGGACATGATTGAAGTCGATGAATTTATAAGCGTAAACAGTGATGAAGTACAAGTAAGTTGGATTAAGATCTTGCTGATATAACAATAAAAAGAATAACACATAATTTTATTTGGTATAGAGGCTATTCTTCTTTGATTTAATCTTAAGTACTTTCGCCGATAAGATCATATTTATATAAAAAACGGGCAACATCTTGTTTCCTATAATTTAAGATTTAGATTTGAAGCTATTCATTCTCTCGTCGTGACTCTAAAAACTTTATCGGAGCTGCTGCAATCAGAACAAACATATCCCTTAACAGGCCGCCTGGAGTGCCACGGAGGCGTGTCGTTCCGCCCTCTGAACGGAGTACAAATTATACACTGCCTGCCTTTCAGTACCACTTTTTACTTCAACGTCTATTTGTTCTATAACAACAAGATTGTTTGCGCTTCTCGTAATAATGACTGTGTGTTTATCAGTATTATTTTTACTACCACCTTTTCGTCTGGCATCATTGTTTGAAGCTGCTGGAGGTGCAATTTGAATAGTAGGACAAAAACTCTTTGAGATTTTATGGATGGTTTTCTGTTTGTGGTTATTGAATTTGACCACACCCTCAGGATAAATTAATATCATAGAAACATGTTTACGAAAATTATTGAGTATGGTTTATTCCAAAAAAAAAATTAAGATATCTATAGTTCGTTATCTTGAATGAATTATATTATAATATTACTTAACATTACATTATTCATAGCTTTAAACGTGTAGGTATATTAGAATTGTATCCTATTAAGCGAATATTGTTAGAAAGATGCCGATACAGTACATAATACTGTATTGTATGCATTACTTGTTCTCAGAATCGAGCACAACACGACAAAAGCTATGAAATAAATCACAACTATTACCACTTCTAAGGATGCGACCTCGCTTAAACCGCATTAATTCATACTTGAATAAGACTTCCATATTTTCAAACTAATGGACAAGCCATAACTCGTCTGTCGCCTAAAGATGAAGTATGGACATAATTTGAAAGAAAATGGTTACACTAGTAAAAAGGCCACGCTAAATAATAAAAGACTGGCGTTGAGCCTAGAAATGAGTCTAGAAATATAAGACAGTGATGTTGTAAGAAGCTTTGGCCCATACTAGGAATTTTATACTTCCATAACGTTCGAGTTGCTAGCTTTAGGGTTTTATTTTGCTCTTCAGTTGAGTTGATTTCATGGAAGGTATACTAAACTTCAAAGTAGTAAAATGAATCTGCTGATAAACATTGAGTCATCTAGCCACTATGTTAAGAATGTTGGCTTACTTATCTCAATGTTTCTTGTTTTATTTCGAAAATCTTATTTATGTCAGCTTTACACAATCTTCAACTTGTAGTCTGTTTAGTACTCTCAATACACATAAAATACTCTTTCGAATTGTATTCTCGAACTCGTAGTAAGAAACGATGTTTTTCATAACATGGCGCGAGGGTCGTACAGCGGCATAATGGCCGAGTCACTGCCAAAATAAATGTTGCTTAATACGCCGAAACTTTTGAAATATGTCGCCTTTAAATGTGCCGTTGAAAGCGCCATAATTTTCCCCTTTATGTCCCAAGTTGCGACGCTTTTTGTACGGCGTATCTTTTTATTGTTTAGCATTTTCTCGACATCTTTTGTTGTTTAATGTCGCTTCTGTAATGTTAGTAGTTGATGTTGTAGTGCTTAAAGATATTTATTGCAGAATATTTTAATTTTTGAATACATTTAACCCATTAAATTTTTTATCCTTATATTTTACCATCTTTTACTGCCATATAGAGAAATTAAAGGGGAATACTTAAAAAAAAAAAAACTTAAAAAAGTTATTAAAGGCCCGTGTTAAAAAAACTTGGTCTTATTTTCTTATGTATCCATTCGTAATGAAGTATCAATTATAAATTAATAAATCTCAACTATGAAAGAGTAAAAACCAAATACTCATAATAACCCTTTTTTGTTGAACAGTTTACACCCATCGTCAATATGAACCATCAAGTCCCCTAATAAAACTCAATTTGACTCCATTGAAAAACTCCACATCTATAAACTACACACAATGCTTTCCACGGAGGCCATTTCAGCAATAGAGTCATACAGATACGATATCTTCACGGCTCCACTTAAGTGCGCTATTACAGATAGGGAATAGCGTATAACAGATACTGCATGTGCACCACTGATGGCCTATTTCCATACCTATTGAGGGCTCAATGGCTCCGTTTGATAACGTCAGGCTGTCTCCTTAACCCGTTTTCCATTTGAACTCACTATTAGTGAAGCTTGCTGCTTTAGTATATGTATTTTGAACACAGTGCGACACGGTGTACCATGTTTCCAGTTTTGGAGTTACTCCTACGTAATACTTTGGTTAAAGGTAACAATGGGCTGCGGGAGATGGGTATGTTTTTCGTATCATTGATAGTTGAATTGTCTAGTAGATATGCCTACACGAAGGTGTAAATTTAAATTGGTTTGTTTGTGTGTATTTTATGGCTGGCTGGAGATCATTTGAATGACGACGGTCATGATATGAAGACTTAATCAAATATGTATTGTATTGTTTGAATTTATTTAACACGTGATAATCTTACAAACTTCTTACATCTTGCATTATTCTAGACATTATGCCACGTTTGTATGATTGTAATATATTGTGTTCTATACCGTATTATTAAATTTATTGACTCCCAGATTTAGTAGATCGATCACACGATATCGAGATACTGTAATTTATACTTTAGCTGTTGCGCCTACTTACAGTAAGTCATACTGAGTCACCCTAAAAGATAAGACGGCCAGATTCAGCTTTAACTAACCCCTTTATAACAATGGCCATTGGATATCAGACACTATCAAAAATCACCGTTGGTACATATCTATCACGACCGGCAACATTATCGTCGGCCCCCGAACGGCACAGGATAATATTATTGGATTTACGAGGTCGCGCTCCGGACCTATGATTTACGTCTTCCTCCGGCGATAAATTATAGCTTGATAGCCAGTACTATGGGGCGCGATCTCGTGTCGAATTGGTGGTTTGTTAGCTTTGAGTGAGGTGTTTCTAAGTTGCAGTTTGTCTTATAAGTTGAAGAGTTTATTCTTGTGTTGAATGATTTTGTATTTTCAGCATGCACTGTTTATAAATGATAGCATTTATTTTTATGTCTATATTTAGATAAATCTGTTTAAGTAGTGAAGTTAATATTTAACAAATCAAAATTAATTAATGATGAATGTTCAAAATATGAACGAAAGAGACCTCCAATACGTTAAGCTAAGGATCACGACTTACACTATGAGATTTGGATAGAAGGATACTTAGTGATTTTATTCATTATTAAGGCTATTATGGTTAGCAAACTATACTAATATAATATGAATATTACTCCTAGAATCTAGGAACAAACACACCGTTACGGAAAGAGCAAACCAGTCTGCCCATCGAATGCAAAGACACGCTAAGCAAAGTCTCCAATAAATAAATGCTAAGGATGCTAAACGCTAATCCAGTCAAGACACACATAACCACACAACCAGACTATCGAATGGTGTATTTACGAGCAAATCCAGGCACAATGCTATCAGGATCTGTTCACCGTGGCCCGAACAAAGACCATTCATCCGCCGATGCGCCAACAAGATTATCATATTTAATGGCTCCACACATTATTTATGCCGCACCGGGATGTGAATTTACATTCAGTTACGCCTTTAGATCTCAATATGGGTGGACTGATAGCGGGGTTGCAACACTCCAATGAAAAATGTGCATTAAAGATATATATGACTTCCTCTTGTTGAATTTGTTTAAAGTTAAGTTGATAATTATGTGGTCTTGAAATTGAAAGTCTTTCGGTGTTTTAATTTATGTACTAAAGATTATCACTATAATTTATTCTTTTTCTATATTTAAGTTCGTTGTATTTTTAGTTTTTATAATACTGATAGAAATGTATTAATCTATAAAAATACCATTGCAAAAACAATTACATATATTCATTCTAAAAGATTTTCCATTCTCGTAAAGCATGCTCAGATCGCATTATTGCATTCCCAATTAATTACGTTACATACTTTGTTTATTGCATTCTGCATAACAGGTTTTATTATGACGTTTTATCATAATTGTATTCAACAATTTTTATTATAAACACTGCATTTTTGTAGCAATACCGCCGACATATTTTTCACCTCTGGCATCACTGCAGTATATTATAAAGTGTGTTGCATATTTAGCCTCGGGCTTTAAATTTAATTGCGCCCATGATATGATTGAGATGTGCTAACTCATATGTTAAAATTTATTGAATGTCAGACATTCAATAAATTATTTTGGATATCCTTCTTCAACTTTAATAGGATGTTGATATTGCGTTGTACCTTTTGATGAGATTTCACCTTATATGTTTTATAGATAGATAATTCCTAATATGTATATGTTAACTAGGTATATGTAATAATGTTTTGAAAAAAAATAATGATACAAATATCAAAATCAGTCTGTTAGCCAGATCTGTTCATTATAATAGAACAATACACGACCTATTGGCGCTGCGTGAGTGTAAGCGACTGCTACGCCGAAGGTCGCGGGTCGATTCCTGCTCAAGTCAAACATTTGTGTGCGTGAACGTGGATGTTTGTCTTGGTCTGGGTGTTTCTATGTATAATATGTATGTAATTTACAAAAAAAAGTATATATGTATGTTTATCCATTATCTAGTACCCATAGTACAAGCTTCTGCTTAGTTTGGGACTAGATGGTGTTGTGTGGATGTGGTAAAATATTATTATTCCTCTTTATTTATTTTCATTCTCATTAATCTAATTTTATACAATTAAATCACTTTACAAAAAACAATTTAACTATATAAAATAGGACCACGGAGACCCACCGGCATCGGGCACAGGGACTAAGCTACCGGTGGTTAGACCTCCAGCGAGAGGAACCTCCGAACGATGCGTGTGGTGTCCAGCAATACTGCCTTCTGTATAGAGGACTTGATCCAGCCGTCTAACGAGACCCTCTTGAGGTGGTGGTCGAGGCTCCTGGAAATAAGACCATTTACGGTCACGACTATGATCGCCGAGTCAACATCCCACATGTCGACAATCTCGTGAGCCAGGTCCAAATACTTAATTTGTTTATCTTTTTCGGCTTTCACGAGATTCTCGTCATGGGGTATGATGACGTCGATGATCATTGCAAGGCGCTCTAATCGGTCTATCATCACTATGTCTGGCTTGTTAGCCGCAATAGTTCTGTCAGTAATGATAGAGCGATCCCAGTACAGAGTAGCACGACCATTTTCAAGAACTGGATCGGGCACATACCTGTAGCACGGTACTTCGGAGTCGACAAGTTGGTACTATAAGGCAAGTTGCCGATGGACAATCCAGGCTACTTGGTTGTGTCTATGCAAATATTCGCCGTTGGCAAGACGAGAACAATCGGATACTATATGTCTAAGCGATTCACCAGGCTGGTGACATGCCCGACATATTATGTCGACCGTCCCATCCCTTAGATTCTAAGGGATGGGACGGTCGACATATGTCGGTATGTCGATGTATGACGAATAACTACCGGAAGTATATTCTAAGGCTTAGAATATACTTCCGGTAGTTGTTCGTCATGACAACTTCGTCCATAATTGCAAATACAAAACCTTCTGTTTCGGCGAAAAGATCGCCGAAACGTAGCCAGGACACCGAAGCTGGAAAATCTACATCGGCCCCATGCAAAGCCCAGTAAAATCGTCCATGCAGTTCTTTGCCCTTCCAGACCTCCCTGCGCTCCTCTACACCAAGTACAGCAGGTTTGCGCCAGTTCTTTTTGGCTAGACCCAGCGGGGTAAGTCCGTTGTCCACAGTGACCGCATCTTGGTGTACACCCGCGGCAGTGTGGAGAAAGTGTTCCCTGAGATTGAACACCTCGCGATTGTGTATCGTGATATGTGAGATTGCACTTCCGCGGGATGTGCAATCTCATCACTGACGAACGCGGGTGATGCATCCGGTATGTCGTGAGTAGACAACGAACTTTCCTATCCAAGGCGTCCAATTCTGTCCGAATTCATCTGAGTATGCCGAAGGAGTACATTAAGACTGGCATGGCCCAACCGTTACAGGTGCGTGCACCTTATTTCCGCCCGATAGAAAGCTTTTTAAGACTTTTATCAGGCGGCATAGAGTTGCATCTACTTTGTACAACTCCAGCATCCTCAAGAGCCACGTATGTGGCACAGAGTCATAGGCCTTCTTATAGTCTATCCAGCATGTCACCAGATTCTTTCGAATATGGCGAACCTGTTGGCTTATGGTCATGTCAATAAGGAGTAGCTCTTTAGTACCACGGGACCCGCTTCTACATCCACTTTGAGATACAGATAAGATCTTATTTTCAAATATGTGTGATTCTAATTTCGTTCTCAAAATGGATGTAAAAACTTTATACAATGTTGGCACGCACGTAATTGGCCTAAAGTTTGTAGGCTCCGTGGTACTACCAAACTTAAAGAGCAAATGAGTTACGCCAGTTGTCATAAAATTGGCAGCGATCCTGAATCCAGTTATGACTGGAATTGAGAAGCTAAACGAGCATGTGCAGTCCGTAGCCATTTTAAGAATAGAATAGAATAATAATAAGAATAGAATAAATTTATTTCGTAAAACACGAGTAATACAGTACAAGTTTTAGCTTGCATGCAAGTTGTTACAAAGAAATCTTAAAAATGACCTACATGTTTTGCCAGTTACGGCATACGAAATTTTATTGATACATTAATATTACCGAATGCTATTAAAGCAGAATTAAACACAAAAATACAGACGACAGACATATTGAATTAACATAATAAAGTTTTATATTATTAATGAAATACAGGAAGTCAAGAAATTTGACTGCATTAGAAATTACATTGCATATAACTTAACAAAACACACATTTCTAAGATATCAAAAGAAACTTAATTATATAACTTGTCAAAATCACAATCAAATTATCAATAAGAAAAATTTTTGGATTAAAAATATACATTTATATCTTAAATGACTTCATTTATGTCCCTGGATTAAGTATAGTATAGATATATTCAAACTATCAGTAAATAACATTTCAGCATTATAAAGTATAATTATAAATGTCTCAAGTGATTCAAAATTTAAAAATATCATACAAAGATGTCTCAAGTAACTTAAATTAGAATATGTTCGCAATAAATACAGGTAATCACGGTATAAGTACAAATGTTTGAAGAATGTCATAATGGCAGGCGTCAGGGACATATAGAATATAT
Organism: Euclidia mi; assembly: GCA_944739405.2. Lineage (NCBI taxonomy): Eukaryota > Metazoa > Arthropoda > Insecta > Lepidoptera > Erebidae > Euclidia > Euclidia mi. The sequence continues at coordinate 20,634,945 of OX123184.2, read as the reverse complement.
TATGAAAGTTACAGGATATAATTTTTATCTTTTAAAAACTGCATTATGCTACAGTAGCATTTCTGGGTCAGATATTTCTTAAGCTGTTGTTTAAAAGTGCTAACATTTAATAGTGTTATAGATGCCACACAAAACATGCTTTTGTGCATGAGCGCTGTAGTAGAATTCACTGCACACAATTGTTAATTATCACGCCTGTTTCGATTGTTGACAACTGATAGTTTGTCAAAAAGATGCGGATTTGTTTTTACAAAAACAGCCACTTCATAGACATACAGTGACGTTAGAGTTAGTATGTTAGGCTTAATGAAAAATGGTCCACAAGTGTGTGTTGATTTGAGGCCAAACATTGCTCGGATACATTTTTTGGGACTTAAATATATGTTCCTTGTTAGTAGAGTTGCCCCAAAAAATTATGCCGAATCTTAAGATTGAGTCTGTTATGCCATGATTTGCTGTGATAAGCGATGACACATTAATAACGCGCGCTAGCTTAGACAGAGCATAAACATTCGAATTCAGTTCATTCCGCTTGTTTAGTTTTTCTATATGGTCTTTCCAAGTCAGCTTTTTATCAATTATGATGCCTAAAAAAATTTGCCTAAATTTTGTTGAATCCGCTGTATTTAGTTCTGTCCCGTGATAATTAACATTTACTTGAGGCGGTGTTGTCCGTTGACTAAAGAACACGGCTTTTGTTTAAGTTAAGTTCATTTTTAGATTATTATCATCCATCCATGACATTACTGATTGCACCGTATCATTTATGTCCTTAAAACAGTCCGTATTTCTAGCACTGACAGTGACTGTGCTGTCATCGGCAACGAGAGAAGTTGGAAATGCAGTTACTCTCGGTAAATCGTTACTATAAATAATGAATAGTAACGGACCCAACACGATTCCCCGTGGAACACCGTATCGAACTAGTCTTGGATCAGACGTATAAATTACTTCCTTACGTGAGTTGGAATTTACCATATATATCTGAATGTACTGTTTACGATTTTTAAGATAAATTGCCAACAATATTAACACATCTCCTCGAATGCCATATCGTTCTAATTTATTCAATAAAATCTCATGATCCACATAGTCAAATGCTGAGGTCATATCGCAAAAAATAGAGCATATGGGATTATTTTTGTCAACACTAGTAACAACATTCCGCAAAAAATCATAAATGGCCACATTTATGGTTTTGTTTTTTCGAAAGCCCTTCTGTTTATCTGTTAGAATATTCGATTTCTCAAGGTATTTGTAGACTTGCACATGAATGTATTTCTCAAATATCTTAGATATGGTACACATTAGCGCAATAGGCCTGTATGAATCCATGTGATGGCTGTTACTTTTTTAAATAGTGGCTTGACGACAGACCAACCAGGAGTTGTGCAGCCCGTCCCACCGATTTCCAGTTTGCTAACTGTCGGACTGCACAATATACATCTGTGGCGTCAATGGCTACGGGCTCCATCTGAGTTATCGCCTCACATGATCGTTCAACGTATTTAATCCAGTCATCTTCCGTATGACTGATGGGAGTCAACCATATGCTTCGCCAAAATTCAATCGTATTCGCATCATCTGACCGACGTCCATCATCCACACGTGGGTCAGGTCGCTCCCAATTTCTATAAACCAACTGCTCATCTCTTTGGAATGTGCGATTTTGGGAATTTAGGGCTACCCTTTTTTTTGTATCGTTTGATACGATTTGTCCACGCATAAACTTTCTGATTCAGGAGGTCGATGTGTTCTGTGACCCGTGACGCATATTCTTGAGGACGGAACCCCGTCCCCTTAAACGTCCGGCTCACAAAACGCATCATTCTCGACCTAAAGCAAATTAGCTTGCCTATGGGTGCCCGGGTCTCAGCAATACGACGCTCAATTCTACGCTGCCAAGCCGGGACGGCAGCGTAGAATCAAAACTGCGAAAGCAATATCAAAACTGTTTTGTATTTTAATATTAGCTACTCGATATGCTGCTACAGCCGCGCAGTATAGAATTGAGTGTGTATCGCTGAGATTTTCACTATTGTCTAAGTAAATAGGCAATAGTGACTCCAGGGCACACACAAGCGCCATATTTTTTTATGCGTGGGCAAACACGGCAGCCGAGCTCTGTTTTGCGATGCAACATACCGATATTCCCCGATGGCACACTCCAAAGCACTCCTTATCCTATCAATGCACTGGGTACTTACTTGTGTATCCCTGTCTACCACCTCTTCACCTCCTTCTTGTGGTCTGTAAGAGATGTTTGGCACTGAAGCTACATTGCGTGTAGGAGTTTGGTTGGCAGAGACAACTCGCAAGTCTGAGCGTAGCCTCTCAAGTGCGTCGTCATCGAACAGGTGGCAGCGCTGGATGGCTCGCACTTCATCCGACAGTCTTTGTGCCGAAACGTTGACAGCCGGTTCCAAGTCCTGAAACAGAGGCAGCATGCGATCATGGTAAGCCGTAAGGTTGGTACCTCCCTCAGTAGCCACAAAATATTCTGGCATTTTCGCTCATGGATTGTGTCCATCTCATGCGGTGCACATTACCACCGGTAGCGGGGGCCCAGTTTGAAACCGGTGGGTCTCGGGGTCCCAAGCGTAAGGGTGGCCGGCCTCTTCCCCGACGGCGTGCTGGTGTTGGCGACGACGGCTGAGAAAATACTCGTCGCTCGACAAGCTCGACGCCTCAACACTCGCCGGCGATGCTGGTGCTGGTACCGGCGGCTGTGAGGCGGAGCTGAGCGACGAGTCCGGGGGTGTAGAGCGTGCTGCAGCTGCTTTCCTGGCTCTGGTCAACCTAATATTATATTAAATTTTCTTGCAATCATGTTAGTTGTTGTTTGTATTTTTCCTTTTGACATATTATTATGTTTCTCTTTACACCGTTATTCTTCTAACATTTGGTATTAAAAGAATAACCGGACCTTTGGAAGCCTTACACGGGGATATGGATCCAACGTGCAAAGGCCCGTAGTGAGTTTTAATCTAATATGTGATGGGACTCGTGCAGCGGAGCCTCCACAACTGCACTGTTAAGTACAGCTATGGACTAGCCGCAGCATGTGCAGGACTACTGCTCTAATGTGGAATCTACTAGAATCAGGCTACGGGTGTCGAGCGGTGCGGCACCGGTTTAGCCATCACGGGTTCGTGACAACGGAGACTCGGAGCGGGTTTCCCCGTAGTAACGCCCTTGAAAATGACACTTCCACCCCCGAGCTAATAGCTCTTGCGGCTTCCCTCTGGCCAGCCGACCAAGGCAAGTCAGAGTTGAGAGACCTGCCGGCGCTCTTGGGCATCCACTCCAACCAGCCAGTAATGGCAAGCCGGAGACGAGGCCCTGACCGACCCTCTGAAGCATTCGGGACCGCAGTGTTGCCACACACATTCAGCTCGCCACAAAGCTGCCCTGCGGTTTGTAAGCTTTCTTTTCATCTTGTAATACATTTTTTGTTTATATCACAGGATGAGGTGATGTTTGAAAGCTGTTACTCTGCCCTCTGAGTTTGCGTTAGTCTCATGGTGAGATTACGACTGCCCCAGAGGGGTTATATTATTATTATTATTATACAATTACGAGATATTAAACGTCATACATAAACTCCTGTTAAATAAATATGAGCTATCAATCACTACGAGTAATAACATCAACTCTATTGTATAGGCTAATATACTGTTTGACTAACCTACACAGCTCATGAATATAATTAATGTGTGTCGATGACTGCCTCCGTGGTCTAGTGGATAGCGTTTGCGACTGCTGATTGGAGGTCCCGGGTTCGATTCCCGGGACCTACTTGTGACGATTCCCGGGACGGGCAAAAGTGTTACAGAGTTTTTTCGAATTCTCAGTAGCACCACGGAGTCTGGTAATGTGCCCGGTAACGGCAATAGGCTCACCCCCTATTACGTGGGACCTAAAAACTCATGGCGAAATGTGGGTGTAATATAATACTTCAGCCTACCCCTTTGGGATACAGGCGTCAATATTTATAAAAAAAATATGTATTTCATAATCATAAAGTTTATTATTATTTTAGCTCAAAGCTGAAGGAATACGTCGCTAGGAGTGAATTCTATCTAAGTACTCTATAGGTAATCTGTGTAAGTACTTTATGAGTATTTTGCAATGGCGAAAAAAAGGTTTATGCCAACAATATTTGCATTATAGAATACTAAGTGGAAGTTTGTCCTTCAACCATTACTTTACGGTCAGTTTTGTGTGACTAATTTAACTTGACAAATTATGCATTCATCCGAGACATCATGCTTCAAGTCCTAAAATATGAAGTCACAGGTGACGCCCTAATGGAAGAGGGAAGAAGGAAAAGCTTTCTATGCCTCCTTTACATGAAAACTTTTCTCTGTTTCATTCTCCCTTCCATTCTCCCTTCCACTACAATAAGATAGGAAGAGAAGGCAAAAAGGATACATGTTTCGGCGCTTACACTCACCGAATTAAACACAACACCAAGAACATCTACTATATCGGAATCTTCGGAAATCTTCTCTGAGTCGTCAGTATCCCTGCGGTCAAGCTGACTATTGACGCTATGACTTAGAATTGTGATGTGCCTTCATATAATAAGATTTTTTATATACAATTTAGTTGTGACATAATGTAAATTTCTTTTTGATTTATATTATTACGAGCAACAAGACAGTATCTTGCACCATGAATGTTAGAAAATATCTTCATATTATTCTAATTTCAAGAATGTTTTATTCAAATTAAAAACATGTTTTTAATTTAAATAAAGGATTCTTGAAATTAGAGATACTTGATTTCTCGAGATTGTTTTTAGGAGTTGACACAATAAATTCAAATACATACCCAAACTCATTTATTCATATAGGTTACAAAAGCAACACTTTTGAACGCCAATTCTTTTTTTTTTTACAACCAGGTTCGGGATGGTAGGGCTATGAGAAGAGCCTGGAAGAAATTAATGCCACTCTTTTAAAAACAGAATGTTAATTTTACAATTTGTGGTACCATGATTGCTGACACAGCCAAAACACTAGGCGTCACTGATTGGAAATAAATGAAAGAAAAATAAAGCAAAATATGCGAATACTACAATAATAAAACACTATAGCTCATATATCAGCTCATAGATGTATCAGCAACCAATAGGTTAAAGCATTTTGTGAAGGTGACAAGTGAACAATCAGGGATAAATAATTTTAAACTACATTTAACAAATTATAAAAATATCCAAATCCTGCAAAATTATGAGTTCACGAGGCACATCCACTTAGCATGTCAATCAATTATATTAAATGGTCAGAAAAGAAAATATTCGTGAGTTAAACAAGGCTAAAGCTATCCCCATGGTGTCTTATCATTTAAAAATTCTTTAATAGTGTAGTAACCCCTCTGTAAAAGAAAGTTCCTAATTGTCCGTTTGTATTTGTGTATGGGTAAATTCATTATTTCAAGAGGCAATTTGTTGAAAAATCGTATACCAATCCCCGCAAATGAGTTCTGAACTTTATGTAAACGGTAGTTAGTACCCACTAGTTTATGCTTATTCCTTGTGTTCACTTTGTGCATACCACTATTTTTGCTTAATGAATAAGAATTAAATTTTTCTTAATGTAAATTAAGTTAGCATATATATATTGCGATACAACTGTCAATATATCTACTTCTTTAAATTTATGACGTAAAGAATCTCTAGCACCTAACTTATAAATTGCTCGTATGGGCCCTCTTTTGAATGACAAATAGTCTGTATATCAGCAGCCGTACCCCATAACATAATACCGTAAGACATTACGCTGTGAAAATAACGTAGATATATAAAGTACGAACGAGATATATAAAGTAGACTAGTCTAGAAGTATCTATATCTGGGAATTCCCTAACTTTTCTAACTGCAAACGCTGCAGAACTAAGTTTGACTGCGAGACAGGATATTTGGGCGCCCCACTGAAGCTTACAATCTAAAGTTAAACCTAAGCAAATAACTTGTTCAATTCACATATACGTTAGACCATCGTCGCAGTTAAGGGCTCCAAAGGTTTATTATAATGGTATCAACAAAGTACACTGTTGAGATCATTTGGATGGGAAAATCCTCTAGTTGCTAGAGCCGTATGGAAATTATCATTTTCGTTCTTCTTTCAGTTCAGTTTATCTGCATGAGTGAAATTCTCACTCTCAAATCGGCTACGTATAACCTAGTTCTCACTAACTATTTACACGCTCCTTAAATATTGATGTCTATCTATTCAAAGTTTTCAACGTTTTAAGCTAATAAATCTAACATGCAAAAAGGATTTAATAGGCAAGCCAGGCACAATTTATAGCGTTATAACATGCTTACGCGTAGGACGTAATTACTTGATCGGTAATGTTTTAAAATTCATATTTTATTCATTAAGTAGTGCAAGCGCGACCGTATTCATGTTTACGTATTAATTTTATGAAGGCGTGTCTGTGAATTTAATGGCTTTTGTAATTAATAGTTTCGTTTGTGGATGAATAATTACTTAACATATGTTTTTGATGAAGGAACATGGAAGTTCTATCATGTTTTACATATGTATTGCTCGCACATTGCTGAATGATTGTCTTATATTCAAACTGAATACAATAAAAACACATTTAAACTGATGACTCAACATGGCTAAGCCCGGGACACATAGTTGAAAGCTACAATGTTTTTGAAAATATAATAATTATTTAGTTATGTTGCGATGCAGTACAATAAAATTTTCAGTCAAATTTTGCAGCATTTATATTATTTTATATATTTTTTTATAGACTCGCGCCTGTACCCCTGAAGATGTAGGCAGAGGTGTAATATTACACCCATATTTCGCCATGAATTTTTAGGTCCCACGTAATAGGGAGCGAGCCTATTGCCGTACCGGGCACATTACCAGACTCCATGCTGCTACTGAGAATTTCCTAACGGAAAAACCCAATAACACTTTGCTCGACCCGGGAATCGAACCCGAGACCTCGCAATCCCACGCGCACATTTATGCCGCGAGACCAACGAGGCAGTATTACAGCATTTGGGTTTGCAAAATAAGTTTGGCAACCAACTAAGCATCAAAATAACTTACTAAACAAACCCTAAGTCCACAATTCAGCTCCAACTCCATAACGCATGGAAAGTCCTTAAACCTTCTCTATAAATAAAACTTATAAATGTACCTATGTACATTGAAAGCACATTGAATTGTTATGGACTGTTTCGGCCAATCCAAGCATTAGTATCAAATCAACCCTAACCTAAATAGGGCCTAGCCAACATGCAAGTTATCAATTTCGTAGGATGACAAAAACTATTTCAAATCCAGCTTATAAGATTTGGCCTACTCTCCAATCAACAAGATAAAAAAGAATACAAAATTCTTTTGATTTCAATCTCAAATCATCAGTAATGACACATTGCAGCATAACAAATTATGAAACCTCGCACGTATAACTTATGCAGGAGAAGACGTTAACACTTCTTATAAAACTGATACAGATCTAGATGTAGCGATAAGCGAAGCCAATGATTTACATCGTAAAATATCTGTTCAAGTCACTGACAATGAGGTATAGATTAAATCCGTGCGTAGGTTTCTTGTCACGTTCTGTGGTCTTAAATAGAATTGTCTAATAGGCAGCAGCTGTGTTGCATGAAGTTTTGTAGAATGGAAAAGCAAGATGATTCTTGGACACTGTTCTGGAAAATTTTATCAATATTAATCTGCATAAATAAATGTGTGGTTTATAAGACGTGCAAAACTTAGATATTAAGATTATATATAATATGCTTTTACACTATCCGTGTGGTGACGGATTAAGAATACGGAATGTCACCACCCCATATCATCCCATGGGTGTCGTAAGAGCCGACAGAGGGCGCATATTATGCAGAGATCAACACTGTAAGAGAAGGAAAACTTGATACAAACCCCATACCAACCCGTTTGGCCAGCGTGGTATAGTAGGCCAATTCCTCCTTTCAAAGGAGAGGCCTGGTGCAGCAGTGGACTTTTAAAGACTCATGATGTGTGCTTTTACTCTTGCCTTAGTTTTACATTTCGATCCTTCTCGATCTTCCTCTTTAGTGTTATTTTCCTTTTGGGCTTCTATCGATACTACTTAGTGTGATGTAACGTGACTATTACCGTCCTAAATATTTGGGCTATCAGCTCCAAATACTATTCTTGGAATCTACTTCGTAGTAACAAGATTATAGGATCTACAGAAAGAAGCAATCTCTTTAGCTTTTTCTACTTACTTCGGTGGTATAAATACATATAAGTATAAGTTCTAACTTTCCTGCATTGTTTTGTCATTGGCTACTGCAAAGTGTTAGCCATATATGTGGATTATTTTCAGTACATTACAGATACAAAAAATTGTCATCGCAATACACATTATTGAATTAATAAATAATCATTGTTTTATCATCACCGACTCACTACACATATGTATATAGCAATATTAAACATTTCAAGAAAATCAAATGTGATCGAGAATCGATTAATATTAACAAATCAATCGTGCGCCTGCACGGTCATTTAACCGATCATAATCGTTGCACGCCAATCGATCAAGGCATGCCCTTAGCATATTCAGATTAACAGGGCATCTATGTACCTAACCAGTATTTTGTGACTCACAAGAAATAGTTTATTATTATATTAATTTTATATCGTCGCCTTGTTTTTAGGGTTCCGTACCTCGAAATGAAAAAACGGAATCCTTATAGGAGTACCTGTCAAGACCCTTTTTCTCAGAAAAGCGTGAAGTTATTAAACTGAAATTTATATCAAATAGCAATCTACTGTCCCATGAAGCTGTAAAAAAATCAAGCTTCTAAACTAACGAAATCAAAAGATACAGCGGTTTATGCTGCAAATTTCCGCAAGTTTTCGAAACTCGCAAGGGAATCAAAACCTACAGGGTAGTTCCCGTGAACTCAGAATCTTGAAATTTGGTACGCAGGAAAAATTACGAAAACCGTAAATTTTTAGTAACATCATATTATAAAAATATTTTTAATAAGTTTCAAATTATTACCATTTTCCTAGAACGCGTAAAGGTATTAAATTGAAATTCATATCAAATACTCAAGTGTATAATATCTTTAAGCTGTAAAATAAAATAAAATAAAACTTCTATGTCAACGCAATAAAAGGAAACAGCAATTCAAGCCGTATATTTTATCGCAACTACTCGCAAGGGAATCAAAACCTACAGGGTACTTCCCGTGAACTCAGAAGCTTCAAATTTGGTACGAAGCAATGTCTTATAGCACAGATAATGGAAAAATTGCGAAAACTGAAAATTTTTAGTTACAGTCATCTTATAAAAAAATATTTGTATTAATTTTAAAGTTACTACCCCTTTCCTCATGAACGCGTAAAGTTATTAAATTCATATCGAATACTAAAGTCTAAAACACCGTGAAGCTGTAATAAAAGCAAACTTCTATATCAACGCAATCAACAGAAACAGCAATTTAAGCATATTTTCAAACTCGCAACTACTGGCAAGGGAATCAAAACCTATAGGTTATTTCCCGTAAACTCAGATTCTTGAAATTTAGTACGAACCAATGTTTTATAGCACAGGTAAAGGAAAAATTACGAATACCGAAAATTTTTAGTCACATCATATAATTAAAATATTCATTTAATATTATATAATTACTTAATATAATTTAAATAGGTACTTCTCCGTTCCTCATGAACCCGTAGAGACATAAAATTGAAATTCATATCAAATGCTCAAGTCAAAACTAAAGGGTACTTCCAGTCGATCTAGAATCTTGAAATTTGGCATAAAGCAACGTTTTATAGCATATAGCAAAAATTTCAAAAACCTTAAGTTGTTAGTTACATCACATATTTTTTTAAATAATTATATATAGCTACAGGTTTGTACGGAACCCTCGGTGCGCGAGTCCGACTCGCACTTGACCGGTTTTTTTTTATAAATAATAAGTTTTAAGCTGTCCGTGTGGTGACGGATTAAGAATACGAATTGTCACCACCCCATATCATCCCATGGGTGTCGTAAGAGCCGACAGAGGCAGCAATATTATGCAGAGAACAGCACTGTAAGAGAAGGAAAACTTGATACAAACCCTATACCAACCCGCTTGGCCAGCGTGGTATAGTAGGCCAATTCCTCCTTTCAAAGGAGAGGCCTAGTCCAGCAGTGGACTATTAAAGGCTGATGATGATGATGAAGTTTTATGTTATGCATTTCAATTGATTATTTTTCAATAGTCATAATATAATAATTATTTTTATTTGAGATGAAATTCAGTAGTGTGTCCATTTCGAAGAGAGAAATATTGTTCATTTATTAATTTTGTTACTTGAACCAAAATATTGTTTACTAAGTAGTTTGAGAAATTAAGACTAAAATGATGTAAAACGTGTACGTTTAACCTATCTAGGTTTATCTCTCTACAGAATCTTTAGTGTCAACACTTCTAAAAACCGAATCTTTCAAACAAAAAGCATAGGTTTAGATTTTCTAAAAATAAACTAACTTGTCTGTCGCCACTTACCATTTCCTTGCAATAGGGTATTTGACAAAAAAAAATCGAATTAGTCCGTCAGATAGATTTCAAAAAAATATTGGACACGTATATTTTCTTTAGTCGCGTAAACAAAAAATTAAGACGACAAACTTCGCTGAAAAGTCGTGTGACGTCACTTGCCAGTACACTTTTTACTGGCAAGTGACGTTACAAGCCCCCACTCTTATACGTTTCTCCAACTTTGATGCGTTTTATCTTCGTAATTTTTTACTGATTCGATAAAACAAAAAATACGTATCCAATATTTTTCGATAATCTAACTGACGGACTAATTAGATTTTTTTAGTCAAATACCCTATTAAAGATGAACACAAGTAAGTATAGTGCTGAGAAATCTATCATTAAATAAAAACCTGTTATATTAAAAGCAAAATTAGCAATAACATTTTAAGATCCCATATAAATGTTTGACCAAATAGAGCCTGAAGAAAATGACGAGCAATATGTCAGAGAACATTACATCGCAAACAATCAAACGTACAAAGTCTTCACATATTAACAGAGCTCAAAGCTGCGATTGAAAAGGATAGTAAACGCACGCGATATTATGTGAGTTTAGTCATCGATATAGCTCTTATAAAGCATCGATAAATCCAATCTCTGCGTGGGCCACGACTGCCCACAGAAAACTTTATTGAATTCCTCAAAACATTCAAAATTAAACCTTAAAATAAAGTAAAAAAGTAGATTTTTCAGTGTGGTTTCTCATATGCAGTTTACCGACTCACTATTGTTTCTCGATTTGAGTCAAACATTACTTTTTATCGTTCCGAAGTGGTATCGAGATATCCTTTTGAGTTTCATTTCTGCTGTTTTTATTGATTTTCAGTTATATTCCCGTTGCTATAAATTGTGCGTTATGATATTGGATAGTAAAATCGTCAGTTTTTAACTGGCGGCTTTAGATCTTCGGTTTTATGCTTTCGCAAAATATTTTTATTTCGCATATTCGATAATTACACAACATTTTTGGTAATCTTGTACGATGGCTGAGTAACATTAGAGGATTTAACTATTTGAGAGCCGTATAAAGAAATCATCTTACTTCAATCCAATTATTTATGATTTGTTTCTGTATCATCATGTCAGCCTAGAGACGTCCACTACTGGACATAGGCCTCTTATATTATTTCTGTATAACGATACAATTTTAAATAATATTTTTATTCTTATAATGTAATATAATTGTTTGCTCAGGTAGTTTTTCGTCACCAACAATCTATTATTGGCTTATGTGAAAGCAGTGTAAGCACGTTTTCAACAGATCTTCTTCTTCTTCTTCGTCGTTCTCTTCATTACTGAAGGTCCGTCCTGAAATGCTTTCACGGAGTCGTAGACCAGCTGCTTTCACACCACTCGATCTTCGGCTTTTCTAAGGGCATTGGCAACTGTAAGCCCCGTTATTGCCTTGATCTGATCAGACCAGCGGTCTGGTAAAGGAATCGCCCACGTGGTCTTCTACCGTCGAATTTCTCTACTACAACCAGTTTGTCAAGGCTATCTGGTTGCCTTCGGGCGACAGTCTGGTTGCCTTCAACAAATCAAAGTTTGTAAAAACCTCTTACATTATACTTTTTGCTAGTCATATATAATAAGTATCTACTTCATAGGTATTAGGGATATTAGTATCTATAGGTTACGGCTAATTCAATTAATCTGCAGCAAACAGGGGACCAAGTAATCTTAGCTGGATTACTTTAAACGGTACACATAGACCAGTAACAGAAACTTTGAACTCAGTCTTGTTAAATTATAAGAATGTACGGCGTGAGACATTGGTATCTATCAATGAAGAGAATGTCTGGCGTTCAACAGACGCATGGGTGATCGACTAAACTGAATAGACATCGTGCTTTAAATCCTTTATATACTTTGTCGATCACTCAAAGGCATAGACGAGATGGTTGTGAAACTAGTGTAATAGATTGAATTATTTATTGCGGAAATAAAATGTAGCGTGATCTAAATTTACAATTAAAATGTTTTAAAATACGTTGAGTTGCGTCTGGTTTATATGATGTCGATTGCATAAATATCTAGTGAGGCAGCTATAGCCTTGTGGAGATACTAACGGCCTGCATAGGTGTTGAATCCACGGCTAGCACCACTGACTTTTAGAATTTATATGGGTATTAAATTGTTAATTATTCCTGTACCTCGAAGAGCAAGTAAGTCCGTCGCTTCCGCCATAAAGATTTTTAACAGTCGTTACGGTGAGTTAGTACCCTTAAACGATCAAGAATCTGCTGGTCTCCTTCGAAGAGCTGGGGTGGCTCGAGTGACAAGACCATTCCCACCCGCACGCAAAATACACGCCAAGACGTGGAGTTGCGGATACAGCCCGTGCTACCAAGTGCCCTTAAACGAACTGATACTGGTCTAAACCATCGAATATAGGTATCCCTTGGGTTGAGAAGATCAGACGGTAGTCGCTCTGTGGAAAAGCTGATATCTTGTCATATGTGGTTAGAGTCTTAGATGCAACTGGAATAACGCTAGGACGATGATAATCTTGGTACGAATTGATTTTAACTATAACATAATTTCTTAAACAAGATATTTATATTCGACCCCACACTATACCAGTAGAATTCTAATCTAAACAGTTAGCTACTTTTCCAACACACATAAATTTCACTGTGGCGACCCCTGACGGCTAGCTGGTTAATAATAATCGTCCCACAATATTGTATCGTTGGTCGGGCGGCGATCGTTGCAATGTATTGCCGATAATTGGTGGCTGTTGCCGTCGTTGCCGCCCAAAGGCGATGAATTATTGATATATGATGGCCAATCATGTTTTATTGAATATTTTTATTGAGTTGTTGTAATTTTATGTTGATTTTGGTGCTTATAATTTATTTAGATGTAAATTTAATCATATGTAGCATTCTAAGCAAATTATAAGCTGTATAATTATAAGAGTTCAGCTGGAGTTATGGCACTTTTTACATGGTTTTATATGGTAATGGCTTTTATATGGTTTCAACAATTAATTGACATGCACAGAAAAAAACACCAACTCTACTAGCTAAGATATAAATGTAAACATCCTATCACGACGGTCTTTACATAAAGTCAATCTTGTCAGGTAAGCGCAAACAATAAACTTAGAAGCTCTTAAACAAGTTTATCGACGAATTACATTATAACATTACTTATTATAGATAAGTTGCAATAAGAGTAAGAATTCTACAACAACTAAAATTCTAAACAAGTAAATACAAAGAATGATTCTGTTATCTGCTGAATACTGGTGGTGTAATTCATGCTGAAGCCCCATTGGGCAGATAGAAGGGATTCACTGATTGGAGTCGTGACATGAATATCACAAAACCACGAATGTTGGTTGATCTAAACGTAAATCAATAAAATAACACACACGACTATAGATGTACTTAATTGATACTCATCGCAAGACGAAGATAAACTTTATTGGTACTTATTTCCTTCTAGAAAACGTGTTACATCGAGACAAATAACACATACAACCCTATCATTTTCTGTAACTTACATAAACTTACGTTACACAAGGATACTCCATGATATTCACACAAATCACAGCAATAGAACCGCGTATTACCTCACAAAATATTACGTGAGAAAACGCTGTAGGAGCTATAAGTCGAATCATATAACTGCTACACCGTATAAGGTATGGTATCAAGTACCGACAGCAAATACCTGAAACTGGTAATTTCCAAATCGTAAACAACGAGCACTAAATACGGGGAGCTTTAGGGATGTGATGTGCCCGTGATACTTATATGTACCTATAATATATCTCAGGTATCAGTATTAGATATTTGGACATACGAAGACAGATATGTTTTTATGATACTACTGCTTTGGGAAATCTAGCAATGCAAGAACACTTACGATTTTGTGCTTCATATTTTCTGAGGTCTTATGGACTAGGAAAATATAAGTAATATAGAGAAAACTCTGTTCAGTGATCAGGCAAATAATCTTTAGATATGCTCATACTATACCTATGGCACACAAAAACGTGTTATCGTTGAGAAGAGTGAGCTCACTCTTCCTGTCGTTGTACGTTACGTACCGAATTCTGCGCGTGCATTCTTAGATTGGTTTAAAAGGTGAACAGTTTTTGGAAGCGCAGGGCACATGTAATGATTTAAAGCAATGGAAAATATATTTTCTTGTGTATATTATTATACCGTGGCTTGTAATACCGACTATACATTATTATATAACCATATTAGATTGATTTCCTTTCCTTAGTTCCCTTCAAAGGTTCAACCACAATTGATCTGTTAATGATTGCGGTGTAAGTACAACACTAATTTAAAACGTATTATGGCAGAGAGTAGGGATAGCAAAAATACAGGATTAGTGAACACCGTTGTTGTAATATGAATCAAGTGTATCCTCTTACATGCTTTAAACTTCTTAATAAGCGCGAAAGTTTGTGAGGATGGATGGATATTTGTTACTGTTTCACACAAAAAAATGCATCTTTGTTCAAATTTAAATGCAACTTTGTAGCAACTTAGTGCAACTTTGCAGCAATAGGTTTAGGTTATACATCGGAATAACCCATAAGCTATCCTTTGCCCTTATAAGCGATACATATGCGACGCTGCAGACCTTGTATATTAAAAACAGGCTATAATAAATCAGTTTAGGGCAATCTTTGCTGTTACTGGATTCTATTTTTTAATGGCTATTGATAACCTTGTTCAGTAACGTGAGTAGTTAATTTTACATTAGCTGATATTAAAATTTAAGTACATTGCAATCATCATATCTAAAATGCTGTGCCAATTTTGGTACTTATATATAACAAACTGACTGTTGTGGATAGCTTAAACTCTAAGTTGTCGTTTGAGCACGCTACTCTGACGGGCCGAGTAGTGTAAATAAATATGCTGCACTCATTTACACTGCATTTGCATTGATATTATTTAATATCATATTTTAAATACTTGTTCTTAACCTTCTATTTTTAGTGATCTACACAATATACTCGCCAAGTCCACCAATGTCCCATCTCTAAGGTACGGTCAGCAACAATCAGCCGCAGTGAAAGTACGGTCGTAAAATAAATCATACGCTAACACAATGAGCAGTTAACCGCGAGATTGCCGCTTCATTTGACTTATTGATGGTTGGACGGTCAGCAAAATAGGCAAAAAATAATGGTATAAATGCATCATTGTTCGTATTGATTTTTTGCGTAATATGCGATGATGGTTTTGAGTATATAGGAACGGCGAAAATTTTTGCTGTAAGAAAGCACCTTATTGTGGCTTTGACATCAATCATGTTCTATAAAGTAATTCTTTATTATAACTAAAGTTTCAATAAACATGCTAATAAGTTGTATTATAACATAATAGCTTACAGGAATCAAAATTTTTCTCTTTATGTTCCCCGTATCCATGTGGTGGATCCACATGGATAAGTTCTTCAAAAAGTTGACCGGCTATCCATTGATATCTAATAAAACTTCTTTGGGTTTGAACCCAGAGAGCTTTAATTAAAGCTTTAAAGTGTAATTTTAGGTATACCCACAATATGAATTTTCTGTCTCTACGTAATAGGGAGCGAGCTTACCGTGCACATTGCCAGACTCCGTACTCTCCGTACTGCTACTGGGAAAACGGAAAACTCAGTTACGGTTTTGCCCGACCCTGGGACCTCCCGAGCAGCAGACGCATACGCTATCCACTGGACCACGGAGGTAGTCCAATGGACCAAGGAGATAGTCTCTACTGGGCCACGGAGGCAGTCCACTGGAGCACGGAGGCAGTCCACTAGACCACGGAGGCAGTCCACTGGACCACGGAGGCGACACGAATTATAAAGTGAAGTATAGTTATAAATGCTATTTTAAAAAGTCTTTTATGAACATTTTCAAAATGTTTAACTCCAAAAAGGTGGGTAGTAGTTATTTTCATTTTGCACGGAATCATTAAAACTTTGATTTTTTCGAAAAAAAATAACTAAAATCGTTTCTTCCTTCTTATACTTATAAGTTAGTGCAGAACGCCTTACTGACTCTTCAAGACAAGTATTTATAAAGCAGGTATAAATTCACTGGATTTTTTCAATATCACGGAAGAGGCATTCATGTCCTACAGGAGACTGACATTGGGTGATGATGACTAGAGACTTACTCGTATTATAAAGCCAGTATTCAACTAATCATCAGGCTCAAGGGCATATAAAAGCAAATGTTTCAATCTATCCTAGAAAACATATGGAAGCGTTTCTTTGCCAACCGTTAGGAGTATTTGCGTTGCCATGATCCGTACGAATTTATCTGACTGTTAGTATTAGGCGCGCATTATCTGTCAAAAAGATCCAATTTGATTTGTTGTATTCGTTATACGCTGGAAAATGGCATCTCTTGTTAAACTCTGCTAGAGAATTAAGATGCAGTAAATTATTTATATATGTATCTGTATTTTCTTAGTTTTCAGAAGTCTTGATATTGTCCTATGCTTAAATTTTAATGGGATAGGTGGCAAAAGAGCAGACGTATTACTAGATAGGAAGTGATTACCGCTGTCCATAGACAATGGGTGGAAAATGGAAGAAGAGGAAGAGTGGAATACGGGAGAAGAAAAAGGGAAAGGCACTCTCACTGACCGAACCAAACGAAACAGTATCTATACTGTTACTGCTCGCCGGTATTCTGTGAGGGGATAGTACTTTTTCGGTCGACCCAGTCATTTATGCTAAAATCAGCAAGGCTCTACAAAATCACTAATTGCATTTAAATTATATCGCCAACAAGAAAGAAATTCAAAATAAACCTATTACTGTGCTAATAAATCATGTGATAACTAGACTGGACTCAATAGCTTATTAACAAACAAATTATATGATTGACCATTAGGATCCTATTATAGTACCTAATGTTCTAATTTTCAATTTCCTTAATGCTGTTTTTATTGCTCCAACTCTGTGCAGTAATAACCATAATAACGCTCAATGAGTGCACTCATTGACCGGTAAACGATCATGGAGATTGAGTAATTATTGCTTCCTTTCTTATGTGACTTACAAACACAAACGCAAATACAAAACGAGTTGTTTCCATAACTCCAATCAATCGTTCACAACAACCGTTTTGTTCCCTAGGTCGTTATTTCTTTTTAAAACTGTGTAATACTCGCTTGAAAATTTGTGGCAGGATAGAATGCAGATTATAAAACTCAGCAATCATAATATGTTTACGATTTAGAGAGTACTTTTCGAAGAAGTTTTCTTCGAAAAGTACTCTCTAAATCGTAAACACAAACACAACACAACTTTTAGACATCTGACTGGTAGGCGTCCGTTCCTTTTCCTCCAGCCATCACTTCTGCAACGATGTAGCCAAGCCGCTGCCACTTTATTATGCTCCATTTCTGATCTTAAGCAGCGATCAGACGGCACGATTCATCGGGTCGATGAGTAGGGCTCGATAGATTGGGCGTTCTGATCACACTATACGATATCGCCTAACCTAACCTAACCTAACCTAACTCACTTGACAGCCGAACGCCGAGCAGTAAAGATGGCAGCAAAGTATCAAAAACTTGGAATCGCTCTTGCAGTAACAGCGGGTGTAGTAAAACAAAAAAAAAAGAAGATGTTGAGTGAAGGAATATTTACTCTGGAGAAATAAATTGTGAAACATGAACATTTTGTGTGTGTTAGAGCCGGAGGTCTTTAGAAATTACGTCCGAATGAATTCTGGACAATTTAATCATCTTTTTATAAACTTCTAGTACGTTGAGTATTATCTCTCTTTGGCGTTCCGTAGCCATTTTCACTCACGTCCTTTCACGCCGAACGGCCGAACGCCGCGCCGGCACTGAGGGCCCTAACCGCGATCAGACGGCACGATTCATCGGGACTTAGGAACTTAGGGCGGTCGGGCACCCTCGATCGCCCGATTTAGGGACACTAACAGCCTAACAGCGATCACACCACCCAATCCATCGGGACTTAGGGACTTAGGGCACGATGAATTGGGCCGTCTGATCGCTGCTTTAGTCCCATCCTCAGCTAGTGTCTTAGCATTGACCCTTCCATAGGTTTTTGAGTGTTTTGTGTGATGGGGTAGCTGCTATCATATTCCACATCACAGCTTCATACATTATGACTGATAGAATGCATTGATCAAACGCCTTGGTCTTCAGGCATTACGATAAAATTGTCTCAAAGATATTTTGAAACTTTCAACTGCTGATGCCACCCACACCGCACTCCTTTGAATGTGACTGAGTGATTTCACCCTAAAAACGCCTGAAAAAAATGCTCGAGTTTGACAGAAATTGGTTCGGACATGAACTTATATATTTTATCCCGAGCTCAACACGTATGTATTAACCAGTATTAAGAGTAGACTTGTCGAATTTCAGTTTTTGTTAAAACAAGCATCACAAACTCACACTGAAATAATAAATGTTAGCAGTAACGTTCTCTTCGTTTAACTTAACCAAGAACTTGCGCTAGGAATTGATCTTTGTTGATAGTGCAAAGGGAAAGCAAGATCATATGATGGCAAGCTCTGGCCAGCCGTATCGTTGCATTTACCATTTTATCAGTGAGCAACTGTTACACTCGGTTTGACCAGAGCTAATTTATGCCTACACGTATAAACAAAATTCATCAAATTCCACTCAATTGTGAAGTGATGTCTAAAATACAGCATACGACGATTTTAAATTGGTTGAATTCTTGATCGTAGCTTTCTTGACCACTTTATATTATTATTATTATGTGCCAATATGCTCTGACGTCATAGTATTAATAGGTAATACGTCAGTGCATTCAATATTCATATTGGGAGATTTTACTTACGAATTAGATCGCTGTAATATTCACTTAAGCACTAGGTGTAGTGTTTTCCTTTCAGATTATAAAATCATGATTATTTCATACATTGCATTTACTAAGCAACTGTATGTAGGTTTCATTAACCTAGCTAGAGCAAATTTTTATGCGAAGAACAATAGTATTTGTTCAATTTTTGTGTGTACTTTATTGATGATATGCCATTATAGTTAAGAATATAATATATTATAATGATGATAAGTTATCTGGTTACTATACTACAAGCCTGTCCAGTTTTGGGATCAAAATACCACATGTGGTTTGTTCATGGCGAATCATATTTCAGAGTCTGTCCATAGCCTGTTAAGATTTTCTATTTATGTTCTAAGGAAAAGCAATGTTATACTATTATGTAAGACCGGCAAAATATGGACATGATAACCTTGTCCTGCTTTTCTAAGAATATATACAGCGAACCACTCTATGCATGTTTCTTTCAAGTCTTTAAACTAACGCTTAAACCGAAGGGTAATAACCCCATGCAAACTTGTAACATAATACCCAGGTACTACATATTATTATTTATTTATGCAAAGTTGACTGCAAAATTACAACGAAAAATACCTGACATTACACGTCGCATATACCAACTTTACATACATAAATAATTACACACATTTAGCTTAAGTGGTTCTAATAACAGTTTCTATTCAGCTGTGAATATTAGATAATAATACACGGATAAACTAGGGCAATTGTACCACTTATTGACCTTATTAGTTTTGAAAAGCAGCCATAGCAAAGTTACTAAAATTTTGTATTGTTTATGTCGCTTTTCTCTAAAATAATAAAACGTATAAGTACTTGATACTTGATACTTGATTGCACGGGCTGTTTCCGCAACTCCACGTCTTGGCGCGTATTTTGCGTGCGGGTGGGAATGGTGTCTTCATTCGAGCCACCCCAGCTCTTCGAGGAAGGCCAGCAGACTCTTGATGTGGCCCACTGCCTCCCTCAGGGTGCTGTATCTCGTCAGGTACTGCTGCCTGTACTGTGTGACCTCAGGGCAGTCGAGGAGCAGGTGGGCTGCCGTCTCGTCTGCTGCCATACAGGCCCTGTACAGCGGGCTGTCGGTGATACCTATAGTAAATAGGTGTTTATTAAAGAATCCGTGTCCTGTGTAGGCGGCCGTGACTGTCCGCAGTTGTTGTTTGGACAGCCGGAGGATTTGTTTGGCTATCTTACCGTCTACTGCGGGAAGAGCCTCCTTGGCCTGCCTACATGTTTCAATACCAATCCAGGACTGGTTGTGTTGGGTCCTGGTCCTATTTCTTACCAGGTTGCGATAAAAACCAGAAGGGAGGGGAATGATGGGCTCGGGTCCCACCACCTCTAAAGTGGCCCCTCTTCTGGCAAGTACGACGGCTGCGTCATTCCCTCTTGAGCCACTGTGGCCCTTGATCCATTGCAGTGTTAATTTGTTTTGTTTACCTACCTCTGTTAGTTTCTGGTGGCATTCAAGCGTGAGTGCCGAGGTGATAGTATGGCTTTTGAGGGCTGAGAGGACCGCCTTACTATCTGAGAGGATCCTAATGGATCGTTCCCTTATCTCACGAGCCATGATTGCTGTGGCAGCTAGGATTATGCCAAAACATTCGGCCTGGTAGACCGTGTTGTAGGCTCCCAGTGGTGCTGCGATGTTGATGTTTAGGTCCTCGGAGAATACTCCTGAACCCGTACCTGTATCCGTCTTAGACCCATCTGTGAAGATCGTGAGCTCGTTGTGATTAACCGCTCCTTCGTGTAGATCCTCGTACAGTTGGATTTTGTACTTCTTGTCGAACACAAATTGTTTCGGTATTTGGTCGCCAATGGCTTGTGTGAGAGGAACTTCTTTAAAGAGTGTATTTAAATTGCTAGTGTGCGGTGTGTTGGTGTCTTTCCAGAGCTTCAGAGCTCTTAGCCGGACCGCCGTCATCGTTGCTTCCTGTTGTATAAACAGGTGCAATGGAGGCAGGTCCAGCAACACTTCGAGTGCAGCTGTAGGTGTAGTTTTCATGCAGCCCGTTGCCGCTAGGCATGCAAGTCTAAGTAACATAACAGCGACGAGTTTGAAAACGACCAAGAGATAAAGTAAGTATATCAAATCAAGCCAAATGAAAAAGTGATTAATTTAATTTCATTAAGTGAAAATCGTTCGATATTAATTTAAAATAAACTGCTGAGTTTTAGAAACATGAAATATAGCTTGAAACCTAGGAAGGAATAGACAGACAGATAATATTTTTCGTTTATATTTGAACTTCATACAAATTTAATCGGTGTGAAGATGTTACAGTTTGACGTGCAAAAACAACAGCTATTACAAAATTATTTAACTGCCTCATTACCTTTTTTGTACGAAAATAACATGGAAATTATGCATCATAATATGTATCATTTGTAAACAGTTACAAAAAGCAGTCTATCGTTTTTCTACGGAACGCTTGCAACATTGTACGTCATACATTGGAGGTTTAATAGGTAGCAAATTAATACTTGTCAATAATTTATGACAGTAATGACGGAATGTTGCAGTAACAATTATCTTGTAAAGTGTAGTAGCCGGTAATTAGACCCTTGTACCTAGCAATCGATTGCAATTAGTAGTGTGAGTAATATTAAGTAGGTGGTACCTACCTCTTTTGTGTAGATGAAACTTGTGTAGCATGTTTTTGTAATTATGTGTGTGTAGATTGTGTTTACCGTATGTGCAATAAAGCATGTAATAGATACAACTACAATGTTATTACAACAGCGCCATCTCGCAGAAAACAACGAAATTCCGAAACCATACCGACAAATACCGAATCGCGCTATCGTGATTTACAGAGTGAAGAATATATCATCATGTGACCGTGAGACGTGGTCTGAATGACTAATGTCTACAAAGGCGATCCTTTCTGAAATTCGACGAACTTAACGTTGTTATTCTGTATGTTTTGGCATTGCTGTCGGGAAAGCCTAAAAAACTAATACTAAATGTACTTTACTTTTTTAATGTTGCTTCTATGAAAAGGTAAAAAATTATTCGAATAAAAAATAAGCACGTATCTATCATCCACCTAATCTATCCAACATTATTTAGGGTATCAAAATAAATATAACCAGCATTGTAATACCATAATCCGAGGGCTCTCCATTGTGAGTAAATAATAAAATATTGGGTTTTTTCGTCATATAATATGATATATTAACACACAATGTAATACTGCTAGTTCTGACAAATTTACACACGGGATTAAACTTATAACCGCAATAAATAACGTAAATTATATTACTGTTTCTATGTCAATACACTAACAAACAAAAGTTAACTTTATAATTTGAAAGTTAAGGTATAAATTGTATTGAGAGTAAGGCAAATTCTCGGCCATGAATATTTCGAATGCAAACAGGTATTCCCCACTGAAAATAAAATAATCATGGTATTAAAGAAATTTGTGATGTAGACAAGCTTTAGTATTTTATGGCCTTTCGTTTGTGTGCCAAAACCGATGAGCTGTATATTATCTTAACGAAGTTAGGTTGATTAATTGATGTCTAGTACATACAAATCATTATTTGCAATCGCGAGTCATATGAGGTCTTGATCGCTGATAAAGGATTAACACCTGCGTTCATTTTTAATCTGTGGCTATATTTATATTATCAGGACGCTGATGTAATTTTCTTGTGCCAGTTATTTTATAAATTTGGATTTGATTCTTACGGTGTAGAAAGTGTAAGGGAATGTTCCAGTAGTAGGTAAGTTTCTAGATTTATGTGGTTTGTCCCACACACCACATCTAGAAGAGGTTTGTTTTTAGGAAAAGTTGAAGTGCAGCTATGCAGAGCTAAAGAATAATTACTGTTCCACAACTTCTTTAACAATAGACATGAAGATCATTCGGGTTTGGATCGACTGTTTTGTATCACATAAAGTACAAGAAAATCGAAGTCGAGACAGGCGATGACCGGAAGAGCATTCCTGCAGTTAAACGAAAGCCTCTTTCTTAATAACCTCTAAGATATAAATTCTAAAAGCAATTCTAACATTCAGCTTGGTTGTTAGAGGTCAATAGATTTTATATTTTATATTTCATTTGGTAATAGGGCATAAATATGGAAGAAAAATGGATGAAACTTAAAACTGTTATTGGATACGGGACATCCGGTATAATCGATATGTACAATTACTCAACAATCGTAAAGTTACAACGTATGCCAGTATGAATAATTAAATAGTAGTCATAAATATTATTATGTATGGATATAATAATTAATTTACAACACGGATGTACGCAGTAAGCCTATGATTTATCGTGATTTTGTCATTTATATCGATATAGTACGTTTAATAGCTTAATACGTCTATATTTAATTAATGTTATAATGCTCATAGCTTCCGTAAATCGTCATGGTAGATTATTCTACGAAAAACATGGGATGTAATTTGAATAAATCATTTTTCATTGGCTTATATAAATTACTAGTTTTTGAGCGCGAATTCGTCCGTTTGGAGCAAACCACGTATTCTATATTTTCTTCTTACAGGCTTTACATTTTTTATTTTGTGTCATCGCGGTATTATTATGGATCAGGCATCATTACTAAATGGCAAAAAGTCGAAATTGATTTCTTGGCTTTAACATGCGTTGACATGTCTGAATACGTTCCTCTTAAGATGTCTAAAGAACTGATAAAAAAACGAAAGACAATACAGCATGATCAATTATATTATGTCATTTTGAGTCTGAGTATGCTCGCAAAATGAAATTCACTCTAAATGTGGAATTTGTGCTTAAATAGCTCTATCTTGACATGATATTAGTTGTTGTAAAATACTTATTCTGCTTTCCTGTCAAAGTTAGTGATAATCAGTTTCGAAATAATCCAAAAACGAAGACAATCGTCTAACCGGTAGTGATTTGTAAAATAAAAACAGTCAAAAAACAAGTTGAAAGTTGGAAACCAACGAGTTATGTGCAATCTACATACATCTACGTGCGTCAATGGACAACTTGGTACCCTACTAAAAGTATATTAGGTACAGTAACAAGCGAGAGACTTTAGTGAGTACCTACTTAACCGTTCAGACGAGGAACACCACGGGACTTGGACCTGCTTCCTTCGAGACATTTAACATGAAACTGATATTATTTTACTACTCATAATATAATCTTCAAGCAAAGATATCCTAGTGGAGAGACCGGCGGACTGCCACGCTGGTCTCGGGTTCGAATCCACGGCACGCACCAATGACTTTTCAGAGTTAAGTGCGTATCAAATTGTTAATTGTCGCTTGCTTAGCGGTGAAGGAAAACATCGTGATGAATCCTGCATGTCTGAGAGTTCTCCATAATGCTCTTGAAAGATATGTGAAGTCTGCCAACCCACACTTGGCCAGCGTGATGGACTATGCCCTTATCCATCTTATAGTGAGAAGAGGCCCGTGCCCAGCAGTGGGACAGTATACAAGGCTGATGAAAAAAAAAATTCAAACCCATCTTATCGCAGAATGCATATGGAAACCATTAAACGCGCGACGTGGTGATTTGACATCTGTATTGTATGGACGTAATATCCTCGGTGAATTGAATAAACCTGCTTGATCACCAAGTGAGAATTACTTGGCAAGTTTTTATTTGGTAGTTGTCACTGTGATAGTTCACTTGTTCAACACACGCAGATTGGTGGTGAGTGAAAAAACTCAAGAGCCCAAAATTTCTGTCATATTATTTTTTCGACATCTGCCATTAAAATTCAAGCTTTAACCAATAAAAGAGAAGAATAAGTTTTGACCAGTCGTCATATCACCCTAATTAAGTGTACCTTTATAAATGATCGTTATTCGCTTCCTCCGCAAATACACCAACGCCTTAAACTCTAAACACAATATTATAACTTTATCTTAATTCTATCTCCGAGGTAAAGTTTATATAACCTGATAGTTACACCGTAGGTATTATTCTTGCACAAACTATATATTATAAGCATACCTTTATAACTCCGGGTATTAATTTCAGAGCCACGTTTATAGTAATTGATACTCACAGCAATTACAAAAACACTAACATAATTATAAACGACACTGATAATTTACAACAATGTAAACACAAGAGGTGCCAATACTGCGGTCGGTATTAGCATAATAAAATGATAATGAATGTGACATAATAACAGACAGAGATCGCTGTTGTGGTCAGACAGGGAAACGCATAGAGGCGCTACAACTGTAGAATTTCCAGGTATGTATTAATGGTAGCCCACGTGATATTCTGATGTGTAAGCAATGATTAATGAAAAGTTTTATGAAAATGTTGACTGCCTCCGTGGTCCAGTGGATAGCGTATGCGACTGCTGATCGGAGGTCCCGGGTTCGATTCCCGAGTCTGGCAAAAATGTAACTGGGTTTTTCCGAATTCTCAGTAGCAGCATGGAGGCTGGTGATGTGCCCGGTAACGGCAATAGGCTCGCCACCTGTTACATGGGACCTAGTGTGAATGTGTGTGCTGGTGTGTGCTGGTGATGTGCCCGGTAACGGCAATAGGCTCGCCACCTATTACATGGGACCTGGTGTAAATTACGCCTCTGCCTACCCCTTCGGGGATACAGGCGTGAGTTTATAAATAAATAAAAATAAATTTATGAAAATCTGTTGTGTAGTTCTTGCGTGAAAAAGTAACAAACATCAATAAATCCAATCATCCTAACAAATTTATGGTAGAAGATTCTGTAATCACCTATAGATTCACATAAAATTCTCAAATGACAGCGACTTGTAAAGTAGATCCATGACTTGATGAATGTTTGTGCTCATCCCCCATCACAGAGTTTAACTGACATATACCAGATATTTTAGAGTCTTCTGGCTGTTTTCTGACTAAAGTAATTATTCCTTAAGCTACCGTAAACGTAAAATCTCGGAATCTTCGATTTAACAGGGTTAAGAGAAACATTACCATCTAACTTAATACCAGATTATATATTTTAGAGTCTTCTGGCTGTTTTCTGACTAAAGTAATTATTCCTTAAGCTACCGTAAACGTAAAATCTCGAAATCTTCGATTTAACAGAGTTAAGAGAAACATTACCATCTAACTTAATACCAGATTATATATTTTAGAGTCTTCTGGCTGTTTTCTGACTAAAGTAATTATTCCTTAAGCTACCGTAAACGTAAAATCTCGGAATCTTCGATTTAACAGGGTTAAGAGAAACATTACCATCTAACTTAATACCAGATTATATATTTTAGAGTCTTCTGGCTGTTTTCTGACTAAAGTAATTATTCCTTAAGCTACCGTAAACGTAAAATCTCGAAATCTTCGATTTAACAGGGTTAAGAGAAACATTACCATCTAACTTAATACCAGATTATATATTTTAGAGTCTTCTGGCTGTTTTCTGACTAAAGTAATTATTCCTTAAGCTACCGTAAACGTAAAATCTCGAAATCTTCGATTTAACAGGGTTAAGAGAAACATTACCATCTAACTTAATACCAGATTATATATTTTAGAGTCTTCTGGCTGTTTTCTGACTAAAGTAATTATTCCTTAAGCTACCGTAAACGTAAAATCTCGGAATCTTTGATTTAACAGGGTTAAGAGAAACATTACCATCTAACTTAATAAAAAGCTAATGAATCTGTTCCTGCACACTGAATACCTTAATAGCTCCATTAAATAATGAAGATCATAAATCTTAAAAATTGCTACCTATCATAATATGCTATACAGCTTTTTTACCGATTACGTCAAAAGCTGGTTTAAATTATTGAGAAATAAATCATTAAAATGTAATTTAAATTTTATTATGTTGTGTATGGTTTTTAATTTAATAATAACTATTTGGTTTTATTTATATTCTGTTTCATTACGTGTTAAAATAATGTCGTAACAAATATTAATGACTATTTTGAACACCTAGCATGACTATTGCTGTATCACTCTATAGCTGAGGGGTAGACAATGCTTTTAGAATAAGTCCAACTTTGTACTCATTTTGATGTAATGAACATAAATCTATAAATAAATTAAAATAAAGACATGAATACAGAAAATATACATTACTTTTACCATTGAATTCGCATCATCAGCCACAACGTCGTGAAGAAATACATGGCGCCTACATGGAGATAAGATATGGATGATCCAACGTGATGCCACCGTTGGATAACGGCAGTGAAGAGCAGAAGCTAAAGTCTGATGCCCATTCTCATACAGTAAGTAAACGGGCTCGTCTTTCAACATTGACGATTTGGTTATGTGTTTTCTGATATCGTGCTGATTAGCGTTCTGTCTCTCTGACTTTAAGAGAAATAGTTTCAAGGTAGATTAATAGCCTTGGGTGCGATTTTAAAGCGTTGACACTTATCTGTCACGCTTTAAAATCCAAAAGTGCAGTGCTATAGATCGAGGACAGTAACTCTGGTTAACTTACTTTAATATTAAATCTGTTTTAATCTATTTATTTGCCAATAAATTTCAAAATAAATGTATACAGGGAGATTCGTTATAATACGCGCAGTTTCTTTCAACTACGTTACCTAATACATTTTCTAATAATCATTTCTACAACAGCCAAATCTATAATAGGTCCACATAATAATCAAATATGCTGTCAAAACTCAGCTGGCAGCAATCCAATTTGTTACTACTACACATATTGTAATAATAAAAAGTATATTATCCATAAAATAAATACTAACATCCACTCTGTTGTCGCACGGTGGCTAACATTGATTTATAACGAATATTCATTTCAACAGGCTGGCTGTCAGATTGCGCACGATTACAGTCCAGATTTATGTCGCGATGCCTCGTCTGCCGAGTGGGGGCGTGTAAAGGTGCGTCATGACGAGCGACGCGTGGATAAACATACTAGTTAAATAAATACTATGAGGTTTTTTCTTAATATCTGATTACTTTAAAGGTAATACGACTAGTAAAATAAATTATTTAATAATATCACGTTTTTTAATAATTTATTTTTTTAAGGTAATACATAATTACTAACTATCTTTTACAAAGTGATGTGTCACCAGTAAAAATATCGAATTTAAATCATTGAAAGAATGACAAATGAAATATATATCTACGGCTAATGTGTGTGGGCAAGTCAGTCGAGGCAGATCACGTAGGACTTTTGTCGACCAAATTGGGGACGTCCAGAAAAATGAAAAGTTCCGAAGTACCAGAAACCGGCGAGTATGTATGCAAAGTATGAAAGTAATGAATATAGAAGAAGCACGTAAGGTTTGTGAGGATAGAATCTAGTGGCGTTCTGTTGTCTCTGCTTACCCCGACAAGTAAAAGGCAAAGCAAAGAATACATCTGTTTTCACATGCCTTTTACTTGTCGGGGCAATAATTTACATACATACATCTGTATGTATGTAAATTATTGCAATTACGATCATGACCATTGTAAGCCAGTCGAAACATCAACGAAAATAGACGAAGTTAAACCTTTAGTTTAGTTCTTCAGTGTTGAAAAGTGTTCCAAGTTGGCTTAGCAAAAGAACATTATTAATACCAGTATGATAGAGTCTCACTACTGCATAATTCCAACCAAGTAACTTATACTAACTAAGTATTGTTGATAAGAATTGAACTGTTTTGAAAGGACCGCAGTAGTATAGTCAGAATGTTACGAGCATTCATGGTCTTTCAGTCAGCAACTGTTTAATTACGTGTGTCGATTTTATTAACGTAGGTACTTACTAAACTTCGTGATTTACCCGAATTATACTATGGTAGCAGAGGAGACAATTTAAAACCTAGCAATGAGTATACACGATATGATCATCCATCATTAGAATTGGAAATTTTAGTTTTCCAGGCATACTTTAGGCAAATTTGTAAATTCTCCTCATACTTTATAATTTTTAACTGCTACATGCCCGTAACGATTAAGGGCTATTTAATTGATGTAATATATATTTTTGAGTAGGTACGTTTAAAACTAAATATAATTTTGCCAACATTTTGTATTTCGTTAATTAATTTATTAACTAGAAGTGTAGTTGCATAATTAGGGCATTAAATATCTTAATTAATTGCAAGGTTCATTTGGTTGTGCTAATTAATATTAATCAGTTATTTGATAGAAACCGCAAAATGATTGACATTTTGTAATTTAATGTCGATTCATTTTCGTAATCATTAGTTGTTTTTAAATCTCACTCCTTAGCAAATAAATCTTGATGAGATTTCTATTAATTATAGGTCGCGTGTTGATAATGCTGATTTACTGTCAAAATTAAACTGCTACTGTTGCATTTTTAGAGTTCCGCAGCCAAAACTGGCAAAAAACGGAACCCATTATGGATTCGCCATGGCTATCTTTTCAATCTTATACATTTTCAGTATTGATAGACGGATCGATTTGACTGTACGTATGATTCAGTGGTTTAACCGCCTGGCAGTTCAGCACTGCGCCAAGTATTGTATTTTCGAAACAAAGGACAATAATTTGCGTGCAACAAAATCTATTAATTTTAGTCTGAGTGTTCTTTGTGCATTGAAAAGAACAAAATGGCAGAGGACTAATTACGGTGGACGAAGTTGCCTCTTTATAATATAAGAAATCTGTCTTTCAATTTGGTATAGGTAAACGGAAAAAAATAAATAAAGGCAGTTGAAATATAAGCTTCAGTGTGTCATTCCATGGAATTTAGTTAACTATGTTAAGCAACACAATATAAAAACACATACCTACAAGCAATATTTTCTTAAATCGCGCGACAAAGAATGTGTTTAAGGGCTTTTATACAATGGCAATACTGTACCGCTGACAGCATGATTTAGTACAATAGTTCCGTCAAGGAGTTACCACATTTAACATACAGCGTGGTCTAGTCTCAAACAAACCTTAGTAACATTAATAGTTCTTGATATTCTACATCAGTTAAGACTGCATAATGTATTATGTAGTAAGGTACCGCTTAAAAGAAGACATTTATTAGATACTTGAAAACTAGTATGATGGAGGGCGAAGTAAAAATTACATACTTATATATATGCAAATTTAATTTATGTCACTAAATAACACTGAAGAATTTCAAATTAAATTAAATACATTTTTTACATGACGTTCCAAAAGAAAGCAAAGTTGCGATAAGTACTTCGAAGGAACTCATACATCTATTATAAATGGCAATTGGGATTTACAATTTGTTGTACTTGCCACTGCTGATACAGCCAAAACACTAACGCTAAAGCTTCTTCTATTTTTTGGCAAAATAGTATTGTGCAACTATAGGGTTTAATGTTGAAATTTACGTCCTTTTTTCATAGTTATTATTTGCTTCATGTATTTTCATTTGTCACTTTACGAAACTCCCAGAATGAAATGAAATGGATAGCGGCAGTACTTAATTCGTCACCACGCTAGAGGAAAGTAACTGAAAAAAAAAATGGAATTATACAGCATACTCGCATTAGTCTTTAATTTTTGTTACATCACATAACATCAATACATCAGAGTCTTTTTGTTAAACTAGAATTATAGAAACAATTCAGACCATGTTTATTCATAAAATTACCAAGAATCTTGCATTTTCCTTTATTCTATTCAATACCCACATCTCACAGATAACATATCTTGAGTTATTAGGAAGTCAGTTAATAATTACAACGCATGTTCATATGTAGGTGTTGATCTAGCTACCTCGGTCATTATTTACACTTATCTGTAATCTTTATTGCCATATATTGCAGTGAACAACTATACTCTTTAAATGTTAATATGTTGCAGGTTACCAAGATTATGCCAACAATGTAGTTTTCTGCTAGAAAAATTACGTACATTAAACATAATAGTTACCATTTACTTTTCTGAAATTAAGTTAATTATCCTCTTTGACGTGAATGCAAAATAAAGCAAAGTGTGATGACTGACATTTCTTAAATAAGGCTTTCTCTTAATATATTTATCTGAATCACGTTTACGACTACGTTTAAAACCGAAATAATGAATAATAAAATTAAAAAAGCGTGTTCAAAATAAGAATATAAATAAATAACGGACATCTTTAAGAGGATCTCAACGTGGGACTAAGACTAATATTAAATCAAATCTTGTCTATCATAAGGCCTAATTTTTTAATTTCAAAACTAAGATAATTATAGTTCATGGACCAGGGATAATTCTAGTAAACACGTTGAAATATTATGAAGTATTTTCTGTAAAATATAAAGATAGAGCTAATGTCAAACTGTAATATATAACAAACTTTATTAACATTTTCTGGTGTAATTGTTTTGTAATAAGGCCTATAACTTTCACTTGAATATAGTCGCGCGTATAAGTCGGTGTGTAGAGAGCCTTACAACAGCCATATAGCATTGTTGACAGCCTGATTTAGTGCGATAGTCGCCGTGTCAGTGAAGACAGTGTTGTAATATGGGTGGTATTTATTTCTGTAACATAATTGTACGTACGGTAAAGACTTTTGACCGATGATAATGTTGTAGGAAACATGTTTTTATTGAGATTACCGTTGATATATTGTTGGCTAGTACCACTGGGACTTGCTTTCTGGGATGCTATATACAATCTCATAGGTAATAGAAAGTTTCTGTTTATGTATAAGTTGTACGAAATATACCTATAGATCTATACATTTTTTATTCATCTATGTAAACTATAAGTTCTCCTTTAATTTTAGTATATACCTTTATTATTCTTCTAAGAATTTGTTTAAATTAAACACCTACATTAATATATGTTCTAAATGAATCTCTGAATTAAAGTAGGTAGGTACCTATTAAAATAATATAATAAAACTTAATTGTTGCTGGTTTAAAACGTTATTTTCCAGTATTATTTAATTATGTTATAATATATTATGCTGTTATTTTATACATGCGAATTAATTTTAACTAATTACTGAAGTTCATAAAAACAATTATGTAAGTTTATTTTTAACCTGTCTATGAAAGAAACTGTCTGATTTCTGTTTATTTTTATCACATAATTAAAATGGTTTATATCTAATTTGTTCTTATTCTCGTTTTATTTACATTACACGTATTTGGTTTTATTTTTAATAAATTTTATCTATCACCATCAGAACATAATAAATCCTGAGATGCTAGCATCAATATTTTACAGACAATGTCATCTAAGGAAAAGCTTGGCTGGTACTATTCGTTATTGTTTTACACAAGAACCCAATAATATTTCACGTGGTAGAGTAATAGTTTCTAACATTATAAATGTCCAATGTCAATATCTTACTACACATTCAAGTAACATTTCAAGCTTATGAAGAAGAGCGACTACCTAAACGTCTGCTTGAGGGAAAACTAGACGATCGAAGTTTCCTAGCAGACTGAAATTACGGTGGTTCGATGGTGTTCAACATGATATGATGTAAACTAGGGTTTAAGGTAGCAGATTCAGGGCAGGGTGAAAGCAGAGACCCAAAAAATGATTTGTATGAAGAGATGTTCTCGACCCAGCCAAAGCGCATCTTCCCGTGCAAATGACGGAAAATTCCTTTTAAGTACACTGCGAAGGTTCACAAGCAAGATACATGCCGATGCTTTTTGGGCCCAGCAGGTTCGGCTGTGCGTTGTCTATCAGTCAGTCAGTAACATTAAGAATCTATAATATAAAAATCAATCGCTGAATTTGTTCCTAAGCGCAAAACTCGAGAGCAGCTGAACTAATTTCGCTAATTCTTTTTTTATAATATTCCTTGAAGTACGAGGATGGTTCTTACGGCGAGAAAAAAAAATTAAGAATCGGCTGTTAGGTGGTACAAAGTTCGCCGGGTCAGCAAGTTTTATATATATACGGATTAACTCCAAAACCATATATATCAAAGTTGGCGTTAGTCAAAGTATAATAACTTTTACACAGGTAAGGCCGGTGCTATTGTGCGATCTATATTTACTTAACGTTTAATAATAAGGCCGTATTGGTGCTATTTGTGGCTCAAAAATAAACGATTGTATTAAAACTGTAGAATGATACTTTAGTTGAACCACATAACCACTAAACACTTCTAATCTATCCTCACCTTATCTGCCTGCGCAATCTCTTACAGATCATCGTCCAACCCATTTAGATGCAAAACGCATACTAACCATATTATGACCATATTAAAATGCTAATAAGACGTCATTATGTCTTATGTTAGTGTCATAAAACTTAATTGCTTATTATTATGCTACGCAGGATGAAAATTAAATATATTACTCGTGATGCAATACGCTTGGTGTTGGTTAATAGTTTTATTAGATGCATTACAGTGCGCAGAGGATGTTTCAGTTTGTGCATAATTGAGTAGCAATTAATGAAAGTCTATGCGAGAAAGTTGCGTCATACTCTTGAGCTGCGATGGTTATAAATTGGACGTAAATTGTGTGTCTTCAAGTTCTGAAATGTATTTTCGCAATTAAAATATTATTGTGCCTTGCGAATATCAACGTTCTAGGACTAAAGGTACTAAGGCTAAGTACACAACTTACTTTTAAACAATAGTTGTGATTGTATATCATAATAGACACGTAACGAAAAAAGCTAAAAATAAATTGACCATTAATATCATATCTCAATTTATTGTTGACATTAATAAACACGGATGCGTACTTACATATAGCGTACATATTGCAGCTAATGCGTGATAAACTTATATTTAGAGAGAGTTATTATAATTCCTAAAGATAAATGAGCAGTGATTATTGGCGCCACACATGATATTAACAGTATGATGGATTCATTCAATTGATTGACATTCGACCGAAACGTGACGGAATTTACCGATAAAACATACTAAATTTATTAACCAAAACTTTTTAACATCAAAATTTACAGACGAAAGAACAAAATCTTGTTTTTCTTAGAATGAAACGCTAAAACTCGCCACTCACGTTTAACCCAACTCGTTCTATTTTTCCGTCAATATTTCAACTCAACTAGAACAGTACTACTTTCTTACAGACAGTTGATATGAAGCATCTGTATACTTTCTGTGGAAGGAAGAAAAAGTAAAAGGAAATAATCTTTTTTTTCTACTCAAACGAGACCTTCAAGAAGATTTCACTATCCAGCCATAACCAGCCGCCCTCCTCAAGTCATCGGTCCATCTGGCTGGAAGGCACCCAACACAAGTTCTTCTTGCTCTTCTTTTTCACTTGTAATGCTTGTATACGTTTAAGACCGACAGGTGTACCCGATATATTGTCATCGCAATTTATATGTAGTTTCGGCAAAGGCGTCCATTTTGATATTATCATGCCTCTTCTTGCAATATTTTGAAAAAAGCAATGGCCATTTGTGATATTTAGATTCATCACAGTTCGCCAAGAATTTAGGCTCTGCCAGATCGTATCACCGACATACTAAAACTATCTCTTCAGTTAGATATCATATCGTTGCTGTGTGTTTCGACTACTTTCGTAGCAGCTTCCAGATTTTAGTTCATGGCGTCTGCGACGCGTGTAGCCCGTGTGCACCTAGACTTAGTCAAGGCGTTAAACCAATCTATCATTTCTAATTTAAAATTCCTAATTTGAATTCAAACACGGCAATGTACAATTTAAATAAAGAAATTCGTATACACTCACTGAGTTCTAATAAGCGCGATATGAAAGCAATCATTCACTTGTTCCGTTCATTTGAATGCATTCGTTAAGACGTCAGTTGAATTTCAAATTTTATTATAATAGACTGCTTGATGTTCACTGTCAATAAATTTTCTCGATGTACTTAGCTTATTATTTTATCCAGGATGGGTATTGTATATAAAGTTGAAATAATGGATATTT
Source organism: Euclidia mi (assembly GCA_944739405.2). Lineage (NCBI taxonomy): Eukaryota > Metazoa > Arthropoda > Insecta > Lepidoptera > Erebidae > Euclidia > Euclidia mi. Next base: position 20,599,771 of record OX123184.2, on the reverse strand, counting down.
CTCAAATTAGTTTTACATAGTCTCATTATTGGTTGATAAGACAAAATTGTAATTGAAAAATGAACTGATTGATGAAAAGGAGATTTCGAAAGCAATTATTGATGGCGTAGACTCATCATCATCATAATACCAAACATATACCTACACTGTTTGTACAATACATATACAATATCAAACGTACCACTAAAATGTACACCTACTACAAACTATCTATCAAACATCCAGTAATTGATGAGCCACCGAAGATTAATGCTCCCATTTTAAATATACGATCGATGTGTGCGGCCGAGAACAATGGGGCGCCGCCCACATTTAGCAAGGTTATCGTGATTGATACGTATATGGTGAAATGTACTGTGATTGATGAGTAGTTGAGGATTTGTTGAAGTAATGAAGGCTGAATGAGCTTTGATTGTGCTTTGAGTCTGTTCGATATCAGTTTATCAAACTTCTTTTTGTATATTAGTTTGTAGATTATGTTGGAAATTGTTACTTTTGACTATACAAACTCGTTCTGAATTCATCATCGTTTTAGAGTTCTCTCGAATGCGATATAAGACCTTCGCCTTCTAGTTTAAAGCCCACTTTCTATTCTTGACTAGATTTAGGAAAATTATCTTATAGGTTATCCACGGAGTGACTGCTATCTCATCACCAGCCACCCAAAACTATAGTGCTTAATTTTTTATATTGCTTAGTTCTTTATTTAGTTATTTATCATGGGACTTTAAATCAGCATTTCAAGAGGTACCTTTTATTCTAAAGAAGTATTTTAACTAGGTTTATGCCAGTATATACGTATTGCACCTCAGCAATAGCTATACCGATTCCTTTTCCACACATTTTAGTTCAGGTAACGGCCGCAACGTAAAATAGGCACACTTCAGCTACGGCTCATAAAAACCATGTTTACGTGAAACCAACACATCGACTTATGCGTTTACGTAAACGTTGCCTAATTGGATTTTAATAAGCGTGGCTAATTTTACGTACTCACTTTGGCCAGGTACAGTATTTACAATTGAAGTAAATATACAACTGTCGATGAGTTACAAAATAACAACACTATAAAGTGTTCACTTACAAGAGTAACTGAACACTTTATTTGTAGCAAAACCTAGTTAATTGTTAGACTGATATATGAATATACATAAAAGAAGATATATTTGGTTTGGCATTGTCTCATCCACATGACAAAAAATGTACCTAAGTAAAAGTGAAATTGGTACCCGCCCTCATAATCAAATTCGGGACAGTTTAAAAGTATTTATTAACTGTGTATGCCATATCACTGATATCCACTAAGTAGCATCTGAGGATTACATACATAGAAGTCCTCTATTATTTTAATTTGTAATTTCTTAGGTATCAACTGTCTATACCTATTAATTTTGTTTCGTGTACGAAATATAACTGTAGGTAATAAATGTTTTCCGCATAATAAATTTGTTTTACAGATATCATCATCATCATCAGCCTTTAACAATCCACTGCTGGACAGGGTCAAAATAATTAAATTTTATTTAGTCTGTATTTTAGATTATAAAAAAATATTGGACACGTATTGTTTCTTCGATTAAATAAAAAATAACAAAGATATAGCCCATTAAAGTTACGTGTGACGTCATCTAGTGCGAAAAAATGCAGCACGGTGTGACGTTATACGTAACTTTAATGAGCTATATCTTGGTCATTTTTGGTTTAATTTACAAATAAAAAAATACGTATCGCTTATTTTTGAATAATCTAAAGGACGGACTTATAAAAACCTTTTTTGTCAACTAGCCTATTTGCTCCCTCTGTCGGCTCTTACGACACCCATGGGATGATATGGGGTGGTGACATTCCGTATTCTTAATCCGTCATCACACGGACAAGACAGATATACCTTAACGCTGCTAAATTAATTTAATAGTAAAATCACTTCCCAACCGAAACACGTCCACTATTTTTAGCCGCCATCTTGTTGATCCGACCCGCCATTTCTAATGGCCATGCATCAGTCATAGCTCGTAAAACAGCACTTAGTCGGTACAGGCACGTAACGTTAACTATGGTGGCGATTACACATAAAGTTTTCAGTTAAAGCACTAACATTATGAAACAATTCATCGGTCTGACGCGTGTGTAGCGGTGTGAGTAACAGCGAGTAATGAAGACAGAACAATATTCGTATTAAAATTAGAAAACTTATTTTGTGATAGACAACAAGGTGGGAAACATTTAATACGAAACTACACCAACCAAGATAAACATATTATTAAATCATAGAAAATAATTTGGCGGGTCTTAATCGCATTGACTTAACTTATTTAAGGTATAAATACCTATTTGTTTCCGACGTTTCGCTCGTCTTGCACCGAGCGTGGGCGCGGAGAGACAACGCGATTAAGACCCGCTAAACTATTTTGTATGATGTATACAAATCGCGAAAGTTTAAAATCGATTATATTATTAAGTGATGGTAGGTCAGGTATATGCGATGAAAGAGTAAAAGCACTATGCCACTTGAATATTGAAAGAAACCCTAAAGTAGAATGACGTCCTGATCAAAAGATAAAATTAACGTTGTATGATATTATGTTTTTTGATATGAATATATAAAAATAGCCATAGCAATGTTACTATGACTACTTCTGAATTAACAATGTATGTATGTTGAACATGGTCTTCCTAATGCGAAATGCTTAAGACTTTTCATAACAGTCTAAACGTTGTGTCCTGCTGTTGTGACTGATTCGCTTGTTGAATAACTTTATATATCACTAATGGATCCCGAATGTTCACTATGAACAAACACATCTTATACACAAGCATGATGTGAATTAAATATGTCTACTTTAAATCACTCATTATTATCGTCATCAATCAACATTATCACGGATAATTTATTGATTGAATTATCGAAGTATTAAAATATTTATTGTTGCTTTGAGCTTAGTTTTATCATAAATATTGTTACTAGTCTAGATTAAGATAGAGTGGTTTATTAGACAATGTCTACATTATTCATTTGTATACAGGGTGTCACAAGACCCATCACCAAGCCGAAGTCTACTCATTGTGGACATCATGCCAAGTCATACTAACCAAAAATAATACCTGGGAATCGATTATTTTTTTTAATTTTCACATTTTTCAAACCGCAATTAAAAGCGCGCGCGTGTAATTCTCAAAATACCTACTTATCCATGGGGCTATACGGCATCTAAAGAACATATAGGCGGGGTAAATGCAACGATTTTGTACCTAATTAGAAAAAATCCATACTACTCGTAACTTTGATCCTCAATATCTCCTGAACCGGTAATTTCCCAGGTATGGTGCCGAAGTAAAAAATGTTCGTACTGATTGGTACAACATGGGATTACAGTTTTCGTTAAGGGTCTTTTTACACCCTGTATATTAATAGTCAAGGTAGTTTTCATTGTCACCTAGTCTGCATCAATATCAAAGCAAATTGTGTAACTTAGTTCACAAGGTGTTGTTTATTGACGCCCCATTTACAGAGTTGAGTCTGTGCTAAGTTCATCAATTTTGATAATGCCAATACTAATGCAACTATAGACTATACTTTTAGTAGGTTTATAAAATAAATACAATTTCATCGTATTTTGTTATTGCATTTTATAAAAGGTTAAAGATATCAAAACGAATTACTTAATAAACGAAGCCTGCTAGAAAGGAAAGCAGTTACAATAAATATGTTTTCCAAGGATCGATTTGAATGCGCCTGCGGGCTGTGTACTACAGTTATCCGTTATCAACATTGTTGTTACTAATAAATTCGTTTCGCATACGAAATTATGCTGTAGAGAGCCGCCCATAGTCCTTTTATGGTTTAAAGGGACTCTTCATTGTATGATTATGACTAGCTGTTAATGTGTTGAATGCGTCTATCCTTTCACGAAGAGTTTCTTTACAAATTTGTTCTACTAAAACATCTTGAGGTTTTTATTATGCATTCGAATGAATTATGTATGTATTAATTGTCATAACGAAGGCTTTTTATTAATTTATAACGTTCTATATCAACTTAAATAATAGGAAATGCATGCAAATTTTGTAATAGTTGTTTGAATTAAGAAGTTGAGACAATATCTTACTAGGTACGACTTTTATCTGTCTTCATCAGAAGACAAATAGAATCGTTTATTACATATTATTTAACATAAACATATAACTTCACGCCTTTATCCCCGAAGCGGTAGGCAGAGGTATATTATACGCCCATACTTCGGCAGTTATGTTTCGGTCCTAATGTAATAGGGGGCGAGCCTATTGCCATCTAGCGGGCACATGGTTAAGCAAGCGATAACAAAATTAACATTTTGAATCCACACATAACTTCGAAAAGTAAGAAGTGTGTGCCCGAGGTAACTGAGGATCGAACCCGAGACCATCGTCTCGGCAGTCCGTCACCTACGTACACTGCATTTTTTAAGGTATTCATGATTATGAATATAATTTAAAGCGACTGTAAATATTAAATATTTCGCCAAATATTCTTTGTTTTATGTAATAAATATAGCGGACAATATGCATCTTTTAAATAGATCATTAGAAATATTTAAACGAATTTTGATGGTGAAATTGTCATTCTTCCACTATACTTCGTTCAAATAAATTTATTATAATAAGAATTCTATTGGATATACGTACATAAATGTTGACAGCAATAAACAAAGTTATTTCCATTTAAAAATGAATGTGTCTGTTAAATATGTCACTAGCTGTTACTAGGGCCCCACCTCTTGCAAGCACCTAAGGCGTGCGAAGTAATTTCCTGCGCTCAATATTTCACAGTGCCCACACTGCGGCATAAATATGAATAATCGACAGCGTTCGCTTCGACAACACACATAAATTATGCGAAGCGAAAGCGATAGGCTGGATACGTTCATAGGGTAGCTATTATGGACACGATTTATAACTAAATGTATTTGTTTATTGCCAAGCTTATCGGGTTTCAACGGGTAATTATTTTGTTCGAATCGAATAAAAGAAACGTAAAGATTGTTGTTGATTTGAATTATTGTTTTGATGTTGAAATTGATTATTATGTCTTAGAGGTAGCTTTTATGATGTTAGCAAAAATAGTAATAGATATTTACTTACACAGTACCTGTTTTTTGGTGCTTAGAGAAAGAAGAGTTCATGTTTTTGGCATTAACTTGAGTTAATGAATCATTGTATTTTCTTTGTTAGAATTACACTACTACTTCAAGCTCTGAATTTGTAAGATAGGATCGCTTAATGCACTAGCGATTCGCAAATAAATTGCAACAGTGATGTAACTTGTAATAAATATTCAAAGATTTAGTAGTGCCTCTACGAACACGATGTATTGTAGCGATATTATGCAGTGAGATGATATGTTTCTTTATTTTATTTTTGATCTGCTCGATCAAAAGTCACAAAAGTTTCTTGAAAATTTGTATGACAAAGCAGTTACTGATGTTTTTTTTCGTTTCGTGTCTCATCGTAATAATCTAAACACAAAATCCATAATTATCTTATATACAAAGCTATCATTCGATGTTTATTATGCAGATTATTGAAAAAACAGATATTTCCACCTCACTTATAATAATCATCATAATTATAGTGTCAATTCGGCGACAGATTAATCTAACTAGCAACCAGATTAGTCACAATGATTTGTTTATACAAACTCATGATTTTATGAACAATAATTCTCAAACTGCGAATAAGCCTTGACTGGCTAATACATTTAGAATTAGCAATATATAAATTAATTATTATACTTATCAATTATCTAATGTTTATAGTATTGTTGTTTCGTGCTTTGGTGTTCTTTATGACCACTTGTTTTATATTTGTAAACGGATGACCTGTGTGATACTGGGTTCATTCTTAGTATTTTTTTTCTAAAAAGCAAGGTCTGTCTAGCATGGAAGTACCTGAAGATATTAATTTATGGAACTGGTTCTAACTTCTTAGATATTTTTGTCGTCTGTTGCCTGGATGTTACCAAACTAAAGACACTATTGTCCGTGCAATTGGATGGTTTTCTTCAAACCTGCCAGAGATAGACTCAACACAAACATTGCTCTAAGTACATTTCATTGCTTGGTAGGGACTTATGTTCTAACACTGTTACAGTTACAAGCACAACAGTATTAGAGAAGTTATACCACTTGTATTACAGCCTATAATGTAAGGCGCAAAGGCTTTTATTGTCTAAGTTTACAGTCTAAAATTACACAATAAAACTGCCAGCTACAAGCGATATAATTTCCAATAGCTGTGTTCCAGCGCTATCCGTGCTTCTAATACTGGCAACAACAGAACATACTATAACAAGGTGCACTGGGTTGTTGTAACTTGACTCTTAAAGGGGGATATAACAGCAATATCTGAACATTTTTTGTTTAAAATACGTATCTCGCACTGTCTTTATATTGTGAACCAAGACGTACACAGGCAATCGTCAAAAAAGAAAACCTAGACTTGAAACCACTAGTATATGGACAACTGGTGTAACAAGGTATTTGCTGATATTGTTATTGTATGTCTTTTACTTCTTCAAACATATTGTTAGTTTATCAGCTGCTATAAGAATGGTAGCTTCATTTTAAATAAAAGGTACATTTTAGGCTTTACATTACAGGTATCTACTACAAAATAAACATATATTTAAACAGACAAAACAGCGGGTATTATGCCATCTGCAAGGTCTACTGTTATTCTCTATCAGTCCGGACTATCATTAGAAATTGCCAGAAAGAATACCTAATAAATATCTTGTCTTATCCGGAAATCAAACCCCAGACAGTTCAATCGGCAGCCACGATTGCAATTACTATTACGACATCGCATCGGACCAAAGAATCTGTACCTATAAATAAAGGGCAACACAGAAATTGCATGACTTACGTAAGTCATGTAATACCTGGATTCCTAGCTGGTTAAATGTTAAGATTTATACTTAAGCTAAGATTCTTGGCCCTTTATGCATATAAATAAAGTTCTTCCGTTACTGGCTTACTGACAGACAACTCACAACCAAAATAAATGGGCTCAAGAAGCTGAAATTTGGCATGTGTGTTCATTGAGGAGCGGAGCGGTGCACTAAATAGGAGTTTGCCGAAATTACCACTAGATAGAGTAGAAATAGTTCAGTTAAGGAAAATGTGCGTATCTGCGAGCTGCCACTTATTCATTATATATACTTTCTCACTCGATTTTAAACTTTCGCGATTTGTATACATCATACAAAATAATTCAGCGGGTCTTAATCGCTTTTCAATCATAAATTGATTGAAAAGCGATTAAGACCGATTACGCGATTAAAACCTGTTAAATTATTTTGTGTGATATATACTTTTAAAGAAAATCAGTCAGATATTTTTAAACTAAAACAATTCTGACTGATCTATTATTATTTGTAACATTTTCCTCTGTCATTTGGTCCGTCCTTCACATAAATAGTCCCACCCTAACCTGTTGCCACCCACTTCCAAGTCAACGTCTCCGTCAAACTGCCCCAACGTCTTCATGTCAGCAATTTGTCAGTTGTTCTATGTCGTCAGCTGTCATTACATCGCCGTATAATTTTGTGTCATTACAGTCAGCCCACTGACACGTTTTCTTGTAATCAGAGGTCGTTAGTCTGAGTGGTCTGAGCCCTATTTACTTTGGTGTGAGTTGAGAGTTTTTTAGGTATATTTAAAATAAATACTAATCTGTACAATTAGGTACAAGCTTAGAGAAACTTCCAAATGTTTTTCATATTTTGCTTTTGAGTTAATTTTAGTAAACAATGCAAAATATATTATGAACCAACAAACAAGTATTTAGCTCAAAACAAAACGGCGTTTAAAATATTTATAGAATAGCAGATGAGGAAGAAATTAGAACAAATATAGAAAGTGTTATAAAAAGACTCAACACCCCCCAAAAGAAAATAAACATGATGGTCAACAAAACTTTGTTTCTCCATATCTGACACTCAACAACAATCAATCAATACAAATATCAATAAGGCACATTTCAGTAGTGAACATAATACGACGCCCCGCCGAGCGAGCAGCGCGTAAAACATGTTGGTTACTTTAATGCTCTCAATAAATTACCATGGACAGCCGCAAGCTCGTGTTACCATTATAGAGGCGCCGACTATTGCTAGTTTGAACTATTTCACATTTAAAATCAGTTATATTCAGAATACGAATGTGAATTATAGGCTGGTACAAACTACTTCAATGGGTGTTTGAAATGGCGTAAGATAAAACGCATTCTAATGGTATTTGTAAAATAAATAAGATTAACTTAATACCGACACAAAGCAAGTTGTACTTGTAAAGAACCAGGCTATCACTATATGTATAAAATACTTGTTCTCTACACGCAACAACGAAACAAAGAATATAAAATCCTCTTTGGTACCACAATTTTTGAGTCTGATCTTCATCGTTTGCCTCGAGTCGTCCAAACCTATGGACGTGCAGTAGGTAACTCTATCAATATTGACGAATCGCCTTTTGATGGGGTAAGGGTATGTTAGTACGCTTCTTATTTGCGCTGGTATAAGACTGTATTTCATGCATGTTAGTAAACTTGGTTATATGTACTTCAATACACTTAATAATCTATTAGTATCCAAATCTCAAATTTAATTTATAACTAACCACCAAACAACAAACCAACTTTACACTCAACAATGACAGTTTCAAAATATTCCTCCCTGTCTTAATATAGACAAGAAACTACATTGTAAACAAATGGCTGCATACAACAGTCCAAGACCTATAAACTACAACTCGAATCAGTTACATTTGAAACCAGGTGCTATTTAATACAGCACAAAATTAATTTGTTGTCTGGTTAGTATAAACCTGTTAGTGTACTACGTAACCAGATCGCTGGCAATACTAAATACTTCACTTGGTAATACGTATTATTGTTAAATATTAAGACATTAGGTCTTAAAGTATCGTGTATTAATGACTTAACATTTCGCTCACCTAGCAGTATAATGGCACATTTTACAAAAAAGCGAAATTGAGTTTTTATGGCCTAAGTGTTAAAAAGTGTATAATTTATAAAGTGGTAAAACGGCACGGTGTTAGTTTTCCTATTTGTTGAGAAAGGGCGTTAAGTGTCAATGTAGTACTTAGTACGTTCCCCCCGCTTCCGCGCATAACAACGGCTTATTTGTCAGTTGTGCCGGGCGAGGTGCAATCGCTTCTAAATCTGTCTTGGCGTAAGTGGCAAATGTGACATTTTATTAACGTAGTAAGTTAGTAGACATTAAAAAAAATTTCAAAACACATTTGGCAAAATGGCACATTAGACAAAGGAATGTGACATCGCTATTTATTCCATGCGCAAATCTAACTCACAGCTAACTACAGAGAGACTAAGCTTGCATGCTTATAGTTTTGTTTACTGCTTAGTTAATTAATAAAGATACTTAAAGGTAAAGTAAACTTCCTTAAAATTTCGGAGCAGTAAGGTAAACCTTGATTTGGATCTGGATTTCACTATCGTACCTTTATCTAAACTTAAACTGCCAAACTTTTAAGTGCTTTTGTTTTTAGAACGGAGAGTAACTATAAAAAATATGATTATTACCTATGTTTACAATAAAATTAAGAGAAGATTCGTGATTATTCTTTATTTTATTCATTATAGTTTGATGATGACTATTTCTTAACGTTTCACGAGCCAAATATAGGTTATTATAATATTTTAGTTAAACTTTTTATGTAAGTAAGTATATTAATTTATTTGAATTAAATTACAAATACGAATATTAAAAAAATCTGAAAATTTCGGGAATCAAGGAAGTGACACAACATTACTATTTAAAAATGTATTAATTGCTTTTCGAAGTATTCTCCGCGAAATTTGACACATTTTTCCATACGATGGAACCAATTATTGAAGCAACCATTCCATTCGGAAGTTGGCGTCTCCAAAATGGCTGTTTTGTAGGCGTCCACAGCTTCTTCAGGTGATGAAAATCTCTGTCCACGCAATTTATTCTTTATTTTAGGGAAAGTATAGAAATCACTAGAGCTTAGGTCGGGGCTGTACGGCGGATGGTCTAATAATTCTATGTTTTCTTGCTCTAAAAACTGTTTTGTTCTGTGCGCGGTGTGAGAACTCGCATTGTCGTGATGGAGGATGATGCGGTGGTTGCAGTTCTCTTTACGGAGTTCAGAAACGACCTGTGGCAAACAAATGCTAGCATACCATTCTGCATTAACCGTTCTTTGTCCCTCAAGAGGAATAGTCATAACATGGCCGGTTTTGGAGACAAACGTGGCCACCATTTTTTTGCAACACTCCGTGAACGAAAAATTTTTGTTGGCTTTAACTCATTTTCGAACACCCAAACTCGTGACTGGTTTTTTGTTCCGGGTTCGTACGCGTATATCCAGTATTCTTCATCTGATACGATGTTGTATACAGCATTTGAGGATCCTGTGTGGAATCTTTCGAGAGTTCCGACGCACCAAGTAACGCGAGCCGCTTTTTGCTCTTCACAGAGCGAATGCGGTATCCATCGGGAAAACAACTTTTTTACACCTAATTGTTCATACATACATAGAGTCACGCCTGTTTCCCCGAAGGGGTAGGCAGAGGCATATTAAACGCCCACTTTTCGCCAGTGTTTTGATCCCACGTAATAGGTGGCGAGCCTATTGCCGCTTATCGGGATATTTTGTTTGCCAGAGCCTCATCCGTTGATCGGCAGGTGCACCACTTGCAGGTGAGGTTGGCTTGGGACCCTAAGTTCTTGGTGGGAACCCTATGCACCTAATTGTTCATGCAAGATTATTTTTATTTGACTCATGCCAATGTCTAAAGTTGCCCGAATTTCGCGGTATGTCACATGTCGATCTTCCTCAATCAGCTTACGCGCAGCATCAACGTTTTCTTGGGTGACTGCAGTTTTTGGACGACCTTGACGGAGATCATCACTGAGCTTGACACGTCCACGTTGAATTCAGCAAACCAACGATAAATTGTGGTTTTGGATGGGGCTTCATCACCAAATGCAGAAATCATCCGATCAACACACTGTTTTTGTGTTAAACCACTTCGAAAGTCATAATAAATCATCGCTCTTGAATTTTCTTGAATCAATTCCATTTTCTCATCGACTAAACAAGTTTGACAAAACCTTGTGACAAGACCGAGAATCTTTTTTTAAATAAATAAATGGTATTCGATTTTTAAAACCAAGGAGTTTTCAATTAAAAATATTCCACTCCCGATACTTTTAGTGCAGCCTATGTACGCATGTTGATTTCAAATAAAAACTGTTGTTTTCTATTAAGCAAATGTCTTTATTTCTTGGTTTTCAAATCCTGTTTAATAATGGCTTTGGGGGCATATATGACATTTTTGGAAGTTTTTAAAAGTATAACGGCACAATTGCATGGCTCTTCTTCTTTTTTGACTGTTATGAAGCAACTCCTGGAAACCTGAAGTGTATTTTTTTATCCCTAAGTATCTATTAAGGTCTTTACTAGTTGCTAAAACCATAAAATTCATTATATAACGTAAAATGAAGTCATAACTTCGTTTCAAACATTTGTAAAATCTTTGACCCTCATTTCTGTAAAATAAGAAAAAAGTAGATGTGTCATTATACCGCTAGGTGTGCGATTTGTCGCTGCTAACGGTCAATTGTCCGTTCAAATGTATCTGTATATCTACTCAATGTATGTGTTTAATATTACTCTATGTTTTTTAAGGTAGCGTTTGAATTCAGATTTATGTGAATTTCAGATATAATAAGCATAAACGTACACAGGTCGCAGATAAATTTATTTTAACCTAGTTCCACTTTTATTTATATGATTGTAATATCACCGTTGTTATGTTTAACAGCAGTGACAAAAGCTTCTGCAGTTTTACTCCCATACCTAAAGTCCAAAGAGGGCCAATTGAGCGAAAGCAAAATTGTCTTAGAAGTTGTAAAATAATTTATTATTTTTACAGTTTCAAAGACAATATTATGCCGGACAAAAGGTGTTAAGATATCTCTTAGAAAATCACACATTATCCCCGTGGACACTGAATCTTTATGATTTCACAGCATATAGTGTTGGCACTATTTACTGCGAAACGACGAAAATATCTATACCATCGGCTCAGCAAAATATAAATAGAAACTATAAATACATTTCTTAGTTTAATTGCATCAAAACTATGCATACTTTTCACACCTACTTGGCATGGGGCGAGATATTTAATAGATTGTCAATCGACGCCAAATACTTGGCACCTGACGTTCGCATTGCGCCGGTAGTAAATGCCAGGCTGACAGATGACAGTAACGAGTTCAAGACAGACACTGTTCTATTGTAAACAGCTTAGTTAAAAGATATTATTTTCTGTTTCACTTTCAATTTGCTATTGAAATATACTAGATATGTTTTTCTAAATTAGATTCTGTTTATTAAAGACAAGTGCCAAACTGAAAGTTCCAATCATTACCCAAAAAAAATTAATTTTCTCCTTTAACGAGTACTTGGCAAATGTGTGAATCACTCCAACTGTCTCTTGCTAGGTTCGAATAAATTCATGATATAGAAAAACCATTTTTCTGCCATCTTTGCAAAATGCTATCCCCACAAGAGCAGAAAGATAATTTAGTAGGTACTAGTCATATTTTTAAAATGTAATGTAACGAGTGGATTTAGTCAACAACTCACTACCACGAATCCGATGCAATAAAAGAAAAAATATAAAACTCAAAATCGTAAAAAGTGCCAAGATCAAAATATCAAGTAGTCATGATTCTTATTAGCAGGATATAATATACGAAAGTAAGTTTATTACAGCTTACTAATAAAAACGATTATCTCTATAAATTATTATCATATACGTTCTAAATCTTGGCAGTCGATTAAACAGTCTTCATTTGAGATATTATCGACTTAACACCGTAACCGTGTTACTGAATGCTATGTGAAAACCAGTTCGTTTTGACGTGACAAATTTTCTTTGAAAGCAATTATAGGATTATATATAACTTGTTCTATGTTTAATCATTTCTTAAGAAGTCTCAGTTTGCAAATAAGCATAAAACCCATTTGATGACAAATGGCTTTCAAATTCCTAGCTTGTAAACACTTTCAATAGTGGGCATGATAATTGAGTTTTACAGCCTGATATGGAACTGGTCCTGTACAAAATGTTTTAGACTTCAGTTTGCCTTCTACGTACAGAATAACAGATTTTTTGATGTGATCATCTGTAGGGTCGAAGTACTGCCCGCTAGCGTACTGAAAAAAAGTGAGGCTGTATCTTACAGTAAAAAATCGAAGACAGCATTTTGCTGGCAACATCCTCGATCTTTAAACGCTACACATATGTCATTATGGCCGATTTGACTGCAGTCTCTTTACATGGTATTCACTCAATCTTTGCTATATTCGTATTTTCCTCTTCATCATATATTTTATAGGTTAAATATAATGACTAATAAAGCCAGCGACAGAAAAAAAAGAAAGTATACCAAGAACCGATAAGACAGTAAGATCAATCACATCTGAAATCACATAAAAAGCTTTTCAGGTCATTATTGACTCATTAAAATACGAACCTTACACCTCGTTTTGCATTAAACCGGGCAGTTAAGTAACGGAAACATAAGATGAGTTGATTCTCTTTCCAGCATATATCCAGACTTTATTCAAAACACACTTTTCAATACAGTAATTTACATTTAACCAGGTAGTGAAACCCAGCAATCATTACCAGCTCAATTTGTTAGAATTATAAATTACCTTAATCCGAGCTCACTTCCACCAGTCATTCTTGATCTAAACACGACAGAAAGATTCATTAATGCCGATACAAATACAAGTAATCATTCAATATCTAATCTTGTAGATGACTTACTGTTTCTATGTTAACATAAGGATTCATTAGGAAGAGTGGCGTATCCATCATCCTGTCAGGGTTTCTGTTCCCGTGTGACTTGGGAACCATTAGTGTCTTCATTTTGTGGCTGGTTTAATTACTTCTACCATTTTAAGAGTGCCGATCTTCTGATGCAATAATTTTATTTTCACAATAGTATTAATCGATTTTAAACTTTCGCGATTTGTATACATCATACAAAATAAATTAGCGGGTCTTAATCGCGTACAATTAATTTACTTAAGGTATAAATACCTATTTGTTTCCGACGTTTCGCTCGTCTTGCACCAAGCGTGGTCGCGGAGAGACTGTGCGATTAAGACCCGCTAATTTATTTTGTATGACAATAGTATTAGTAGGTCATAATTTTCAAACATTCGTGACTAATTTTACACATGCATATATTTATGTTATAGGTGTCAATAGTGTATTCGGCAATAATAATAAAATAAATATTATCATGATCATCATCCTCAACCTGATGCTGTCCATTGCTCTTTATAGGCCTTTCCAAAAGCGCGGCACTGAGCTCGTTGTGCTCGTTGTAAAGGGACTTGACGTTTCGGCACAGCTTATATCAGCCATGGTCACGGGTAGACTGTTATTGCGTGACTACTACATACTAATAATGACGTAAAAAAGGTATTTCATGAATATTTTACATAAATATTCCTATGTTCATATTATAGTCGGTAAAATACGATGCTGAAACACGCATAATAAAAAAATCAAAGTATTTAGTTAGGTATATCATTATCATTATTCATATCATGTCATATTGTTAAAATTCAAAGTAAGGATGATGATTGAAAATAATAATAATATGCAAACTGCAAGGATATTTATAAAATGTGTTTTAGATTTGGATACTAAAATTTAAATGATCGTTCCGCTTATCTTCTTCTATCAAAATCGTTCCAAAAATTTTAATAATCCGATATCTACGGCGACCCACCATTGCAATCGATCGATCAAAGTCGAACGATTCATGCAAGTCTTAATCGTGCCATAATGATCAATATGGAAGTTGTTTTTAATAATATGTGGGATATTTGGTGTGTTTGTTTAAAATGTTAAATGCTGATTGTTCGCCAATAGCCTAGTGGTATAAGTAACGGACTGCCGAAACGATGGTCTTGGGATCGATCCCCAGGTACCCCGGGCACACACCTCTGACTTTTCGAAGTTATGTGTGTATTAAAAATGTTAATTATCGCTCGCTTAATAATGTGCCCGGTAGATGCCAATAGGCTCGCTCCCTATTACATTGGGACCTAAACATAACTGGCGAAATGTGGGTGTATACACCTCTACCTACCCCTTCGGGGATAAAAGGCGTGAAGTTATTTTATGTTTATGAATGTTCGCTAGACAGTGCTATTTTCATTCAGGATATAGCCTTATCGTTTAAGAAAGTGCTCAGTGTCGTAAGTTAAAACCCAGTAGTTGACAACACTTTGTGTGTTATACATATTTTGTTTCGGTTTCAGGTGTTCTTTGTCCGTTAGTTGAATTTTTATAAAGTTTTTCAAGAAACACGATTTAAAACTTGTCTTGTTCTATTAAAATTATTTATTTTTAGTTGTTTGTTCTATTAAAAATATTTTATATACTTCTATTAAAAATATGTGTCTTTTATTTATTTTAATTAGCAACATGATTTATATCAGGCTTATTTCCCTTACGTGTGGCCTCATGAGGACTGGACACGAAACAAGCAAGGCCAGATTTATGTAATACTTCAAAATTACAAGGCATTTATTCTTCTCATTATTTATTGCAGTTGCAAGATATACCGATTTCTTTACCCACAGTCTTTTATAGACAGAGATTATCGGTACAAGCTTCAACCTTCAGGGTAAAAGTAACCATATTATAGGACGAACAATCCATAAACACACCAAGTCGCGTAAACATCCAGGTATTACTCACGAATCGAGCGATCGATCACGATTTAAAGCTTTACGAAGTTTTATCGTTCAGAATCGAGGTAAACTTGCCAATAAATTATAGTATATCTAACGAACAGTCAATATAAATCACATATTAATACCAGATAATGAGATTAGAATGATTTCTGTGACAGATATTGATTGCTGGTAAATAGATGAGGCCAGATTAGATATTGTTAATGCATTCTTATTAATATTGATTATTAAATAGCTGATCGCATCATTTACATCTTTATTAGATTTTTCGACGCTTATATCATGTATTGAATTAAACCTAGCTTCTTCAGTTTCAGGAACAGTATCATATAACTAAGGTTTTAAAGTAGCGTCAGTCATACCCGGTATATTGTAATCAGATAATTAATCATCATTATATTGAAAGTTGATTTAATTTTTCTGTCTGATAGCAATCCAGTCATATTTGTCATTGTCTATCTGTCTTCATCTATTGCAAATCTATTAAAAATATCATAATTACCTTTTAGCGTGTTGATTGTCCTGTAACGATTGTAATATCGATTACAAGTTACCTTGATGTTAATCATTTAGGTTTTTGCTCGTTCTAAGTATAACATTAACATTTATTCTTAGCACAAGATATATTTATGCAAAACGTGCATATATTTTAAATATTCCTGGAATTAATATCATAATTTTATATGTTAATCAGCATATTTTCTACATAAAATATTGCCTGTTGGCATCTTAACTGACGACTATATGGCATATTGTAATAACGCATATTAAGTATTTTCTTGATTACGTTTTAATAAATACCAAGAGCAATTTTCATAAAATAGGATCATTAATTTTGCCCTTACACCGCACAACGTCTGGTATTTACACAAAAATGATTATTCATAATTTCGGCCTTAATTTGACGTGATTACAACTCTTTCCATATTAAAAAGTTAAAATTAAGTAATTTACCATAATTACGTACGCGCTAAAACTACCAACATTACCTTAATGTCACGAACGATTGTCAGAACTGACATTAAACTTACTTCGAAACATGTCATTATAAAGATATAAGGGGGCAAGATGACAAGTTGGTTACAATAAAAATGAGTTTTGACGTTGACAAATTGTCGGCAGAGGGCGCCGCGGGCGACTTGTTAATGTTGCTGGTGTAACTACTCACACTTTGGGGTTAGGTAAAATAAATCAAACTGAGTACAATATATTTCACTCGAATTGTTCAAGACGGATAATTGTGAATTCAATAAACCACCCAATAAGTTTCGTGGGTGGTAGACGTTGAGAAGTTTATTACTCTTTATTGCAATCACTTGCCAAACATGGCAATGACCTATCACGTACAAATGTTATACCATTGTTTAGCCCAAAGCTATTTGTGAATATAGAACTGTAAAGTGTTAGACATTAAGTACCATGCTATTTAAATTCTTCGAGACGTCACACGACCTAAACTAAAATATTTTCTTGAAAGAGCATCTTTGCAGTTCTATAATTTTTCATTTCTAGATGTATATCGAAGGTGGTCTTGCAACGCAACTTTGGTGGTATGGATCACGACAGATTGCGCGAGGATGCCAGCAATATTGACTGGGAGCCCTTGCTCACTTCAGAGTGTGTTGATACTAAAGTTCGTATCTTAACTAACAATCTCACTCAGTTATACGACGTGCATGCTCCAATTCACCCTATTAAATTGAAGCATTTACCAGCACCTTGGCTAACGGTGGACATAAAGAAGATCATGGCAAAGAAAGCCGCCGCCAAGGCAAAACTGAAGCAAAATCCTAGTCCCGTCAAACAAGAAAAATACGTAGCTATTCGAAATCTCTGTAACAAGGTGCGTAGGAAAGCACAACGCCAACACATACAATCGTCCGTTGAAAACGGTGATCCAGCAAAGGTCTGGCAATTTCTGAAAACTTTGGGAGTTGGCAAGACACGTCAACCATCAATCTCAAACAACATCAACCTTGACTCTCTTAATACACATTTCTCCTCTTCGTCAAAATTTGATGACAATACAAAAAGAACCACCTTAGCTTATCTTTCTTCCTTGCCAACACCAGATTATTCTCCCTTTTTTTTCACACAATTTACCGCTTGTGACGTTAAGAAGAGTATATTGACAGTTACGTCTAATGCAGTCGGCAGCGATTGTATCAGTCGGAAAATGATCTTTCCCATCCTGGAGGAAATTCTTCCAATCCTATGTCACATCCTTAATCATTCCATTGCCAGTGGTAGCTTTCCATCCGATTGGAAAGATGCACTAATACTCCCCTTACCCAAGAAACCTAAACCCAGTTCCTTCTCAGATTACCGACCCATATCCATTCTACCCTTCCTGTCTAAAGTCCTTGAACGTCTAGTTCACTCACAACTCAGTTCCTTCCTACATAGAAATGCACTCCTAAATCCCTTCCAATCCGGTTTCCGTCCCGGCCACAGTACTGTCACTGCCTTGGTTCGCGTAACTGATGATATTAGGCTAGGCATGGATAATGGAAATCTTACGGTCTTGTCCTTACTTGATTTTAGCAATGCTTTTAACACCGTAGATTTTCACATCATACTTGGCATTCTACGCTCTCTTAACGTATCTCCATCGGCAATTGATTGGTTTCATAGTTACCTGTTTGGTCGCCGGCAACGTATACGCATCGAAGACAAACATTCCACTTGGTCAAATACAAATGCCGGTGTGCCACAGGGTGGCGTGCTATCTCCTTTACTCTTCGCGATATTTATTAACTCCATTTCAAACCACTTACTTTCTTCCTACCACCTTTATGCAGACGATTTGCAGATTTATACGCAAGCTCCCTTAAGTAAGTTAGCAGAAGCCTGCACTACCATAAATACGGACTTAGCGCGGATTTGTGAGTGGACTAAGAATTATGGACTGATAGTGAATGCCGAAAAAACCCAACTAATCATTATCGGCAGCCCTAAACTAGTTTCGAAAATCAGTTGGCCCCATCTACCAAAAATCTGTTTTGATGGAAAGGAACTAACTTTCGCCAAAACCGTTAAAAACCTGGGTATATACTTCGACGAAACTTTGTCATGGAGATCGCAAATAAAAGAAACCAGTCGCAAACTGTTTGCATCAGCAGGTTCGTTGCGGAGATTACGCAACTTTCTTCCGATCACCACTAAGATTGCGCTTGCTCAAACTCTGCTACTGCCTGTTATTGACTATGCTGACGTCAGCTATCTCGACCCCACTGAAGAGCAGCTAGATAAACTTGAGCGTCTCCAAAACTTTTGCATTCGATTTATATTTGGTTTGCGCAAATATGATCACGTCTCTGATTTTCGCAATAAACTCAAGTGGCTGCCAATTCGTCTTCGCAGGAATACTCACACTCTTACATTGTTATATAATGTTCTATTTAATCCTAGTTCTCCCTCTTATCTCAAAGAACGATTTAAGTTCCTTCATGACACACATCTAAGGTCCTTGAGGTCGTCTGAAGATCTTACGCTGGAGATGCCGAAGCATTCTACTAACTATTTCGACAAATCTTTCACTACTCAGGCTGTGCGCTTGTGGAATGCTTTACCATTAGAAACTCGTAGAGCAGATTCCTTAAATATATTCAAAGGAATGATAAAAAATCAGTATTTAAATCAGTAGGTAACTTAATATATGTAGGTAGGTACATTAATGTAGTGATCGACTATCTTTGACACTTAAATTCGCTGTATCTGTATTATTTAGTACATTTATATTCATTGTATATGTGCTTATAGTATGTATTTATCTGTACTGTCTTAGGCAGGTATAACCATTATGGATACTGGTATATATTTATGTATATATTTATATATATGTGTATGTATAATTAATAATTGTATATGTGTATTTTAGAATGTTATTGTAATTTTTGGTTATAGATTTAGTTACATAGCTACACCACCGTCACAAAACATCTAACATCATTTCTGTCCATCCTAAGGTTGCCTGGAAGAAATCGCCTTTGGCGATAAGGCCGCCGATTGTACATAAATTTTAGATTTAAGATACCTTAGAAATGTACTTTATTTTGGTGTACAATAAAGAATATTATCTATCTATCTATCTATCTATCTATATTTCTGGTTCTTTCTCGTTTTTGTGCATTATATGTTATATAGTTATTTTTGAAGTCAACTTCTTCAGTTTTATTATTAGTAGCAAACATGTGCCCTATTCGCTTAATTTAATTCATACTTATTAAGTAAATATTATATTTTGAACTTAAATAGCTACTCTAGCTTAGCTTTGAGCTAATAGTCTTATCGTCACCAGTGAACTGTATGAAATTTAATAAATTGTATTATTTATTAAAAAAAAGACGATACGGGACACACTCGTGTCGCGGTGGACTTTACATTTAAACATAGAAGCGATGAACACAAAGAACACACACAGATTATTTCCGCTATTCAAGGATTATTCAAGATTTTCTTATAGACTTGAATACAATATTTTCCATACAATAGGTAGACAGATAGTGACAAAGCAATCCCATAAATTATAATTTATTGATTACAGGTGTCTATCTTATTTCATAAATATATCAGGCTATACAATACGATTATTTGTTTTTAAGTGTAACTGATCTTAAAAATATTATCGGTAGGTATGTTTATCAATATTGTCTGTATTGTACAGGTTAGTCTAAGCCGAGTTTGGGATCACTTTATATGAATTATTACTAGATGTACCGCATTATTTAGGGCTACTCCTCCGCACTTTTGGGTAAATGGGCTATCCAACAGAAAAGTAATTATCCAAATCAGACCAGTAGTACCTGGTATAAGCGCGTTCAACCGAACAAACACTTCAGCTTTATTATAATAAGTATAGATTATATTCACTCGATAAACCACAAAATCATTAAAGTACCCAAACTTTAAAATCATCTTTCGCATTTAGATTCGCATTAACCATGCATTATAATATATAATTGTTATCACACTATGTGTATGTGCAACTTTAATAGTCTTAGCTTGTATAAACTTGATAATGACACATGTAAATTAATTGATCTCAATCTGACCTTTGCGAGCGCTATAATTAATATCTTATAATGTCAAGACATTAATATTGAAATTATTATTTTATTCATATTCATAAGTTATGGTGCATAAATCAATCTAAAAAGGAATCAACAGCAATATGTTATAAATTAACTGAAACTGTACAGGCATGAAGGTTTTATTAGGTACGATTTTATGTTGATGAATGAATGTAAGTGAATACATGGTATAATTTAATGTTAATTACATGTTGGCTTAAGTTATAATACGAATAAGGAACACATGGCGGAATCAATAATTTAAACTGATAGCTGTATGTGATTGCCGTATCGATAAACTAGTATTTTTTTGTTTATTTTAGTAAATAATTCGTTTGCAGAATAGAAATGTTAATGTGTAAGATAAGATATGATATCTTTGAAAATGTTTTGAGCTACTGATATGCATACTAGAAACCTAATGGTAATTAGAAAATAAAAAGTGAAAGCTGAGTTTAGTCTTTTGTAAGCATACTTAGTAATACCTCGTGTACCATCCAAGCACGAAGGCAAATTTAAACAGAAGCCAGTCATTACAAAAAAATGCTGACATCGTTCATCTCTCGCTTCGCTCATCTCTGATATAACTATATAGTGATCATAGGCTGCCATTAGAGCGTTCATCAATACAAGCACGCTTCGGCCTCGCCGTGACTAGATAATGATTGAAAGATGCTTCCAAACAGTTTCTTCCATACAGTACCGAAGTATGTATTAAATATTAAGCTTTCCAATAAAACAAGAATAATGAATATCGGTTCTGACGTGACCACTATTATTTGTGTATACTTTTGATAACCTACAGTACTGAAGGAACTTTCTATATTCTTTTTTAATTATACAACCGGCACAAGGAATAAACCCTAACCGCTACCTTAAACGTAGAATTAAAAGCTTTTTGTGCTTGTAATTATTATATGCTAGCTTCTTTTCAGGGTTTACCCATTTATAAGTAATGTTACTGTAATCATTATATTATAAACAACAATTTATCCTCACAAACTTTCACATTATAATAGTATAGTAAGACTTTTATAAAAAATCTGTTTAGTGATAAAGACGTCAAATTGAAACAAACGTTGTAGGGAGACTACATTGGTTTTATCTGACAGCAACATACTTGTTTCGATAACTACACAGTTATGAACTGACCTCGAATAATGTCAAACACGTGTATTACTTACTGTTGGTTTGTTATTTAATCAAGAAATTTTGATTTCGGCCAAAGGTCGTAACATACATCAAACATGTTGGTTTTGCAACTTGATTATAAATATCAATTCTTCAATTAAAAATCTTCCTCTTGAAAGTATTTTCATAGTATCCCATTGGCATTTTTTTTAATTGATAATGGCTAACCCATAAAAAAGGAACATTTTTTTACATCATCAGCCTGCCGTAGTCCACTGCTGGATACGCCACTGAGCCCGATTTTCGGCTCTTCGTGTCCAGCCGCTGCTAGCCAGCCACTTTGGGTATATCGTCACTCCAACTAGCCGGAGGGCGTCCTACTCTACGTTTGCCAAGGCGCGGTCTCCACTCTAGAACACGACTACTCCAACGGATATCGGTTCTGTGACAGATGTAACCAGCCCACTACCACTTCAACGTGCTAATTCTCTGAGCTATGTCGATAACCTTGGTTCTCTGTCGGATCATTTCATTACGAATTCGATCCTTCAGGGAAACTCCGAGCATAGCCCTCTCCATAGCTCGCTGAGTGACCTTAAATTGGTGGACTAGTCGTACCGTCAGTGTCCATGTCTCGGCACTGTAAGTCATAACGGGTAGGACGCACTCGTTGAAGACTTTTGTCTTAAGGCTTTGCGGTAGGGATGACGAAAAGACTCGACGGAGTTTCCTATATGCTGCCCTGCCGAGCTGTATTCTTCTGCAAGCCTCCCTCTCGAAGTTGTTTCTACCCAACTGCAAGGTTTGCCCAAGATCAAAATATATTGGTCTGACTGCGCTCTAAGGCGGACGTGTGACGCGTAAATAAATTTTATATTATTGTTTCGCGCGGCGCGAGCCGACGCTCGCAATTTTTATCGCCATGAGTGATAACTTGTGGTGAACGAGCTGCTGGCGTTCCTGCAGCAGAAGCTGGATGTCATGGACGAAGTTTCGGCTGTCCAGATCTGTGCATCGAACTTCAGCAAGGAGGAAATTGTGGCCGCCAAGCTACCTACTTGTGTACAGGTCGCTAAACAAATGTGACCAGATGGTGTCCCGCAGGCGTGACGGGACAAAGAAAAGCCTACAAGACATTATCACGCTGCTCAAAGAGTCCGATCCTGACGACATGCCGACGTTTGTGGCGAGAGACTACAACAAGTTGCGCATGGAGTTAGACGACTTACGTAAGGTTGTCAATTTAAGTGGGTCACCGCCGCGTAGTAACATCAACACGCGCCGAGGTGCATGCGCCAATACATCGGTCGCAAGCTTCGCGTCAGTAGTTCTGTCGCCCCGAAATATTGTGACTGCTGATTGCGCTACATAAGCGCCCCGCAGCCCTAACCTAAATCAATAAAGGCTCAGCAGGAAACTGCAAGCACCCCTGTAGCTACGAAGTTCAAGCCGGAAAAGGCGACAAACCAGTCTGACGTAGCCGATGATGGTTTTGTGACGGTGCAGAGGAGGAAGCGTCGTCAGAAGACCGTCAAGCACTGCTGCGGCACGGCTCCTGTGGAGGCTGGTGCAACTGCGCTGCCACGCCGAACACACCTGTGTACATCTCTCGCCTGCACCACACCACTAAGGCGGAGGATATCGCGGAGTGCGCCAAAAGTCGAGTTACATGCCGAGAGTACAGGTGCTGGAGTCGCGACGCAACGTCAACTTTAAGGCGTTTGTGATGCGGATCCCGACGTGCTTTCTGCCTGTTGTTATGAAGGAGGGCTTTTGGCCGGAAGGTGTAGTCGTTCCGTCGCTTCTGCGGACAAGTGCCACAAGAACGCACAACAATATCGTGGTCGTTAGTGAAGCAATATTAACATAGTATATAATTATAATATTTACTAACAAAAATTGTATATTGTATGTATGTTAGTATATAAGGTATGTAACTTAATAAAAAATATGTATGTCAACCCATTGTCTAGTACCCATAGTACCTACAAGCTCTGCTTAGTTTGGGACTAGATGGTGATGCGTGTATATATGTATTGTCTATGTACTTATTCAAATAAATAAATTGAAAAAAAAAACATAATGTAGACGTACTCCTGAACAACTTCGAGAGGGACCCCATTTAGGATAATCGGTTCCGGAGAGACAGTCATGTTTATTGAACATTATCTTAGTTTTATCCAAGTTCATCCGGATACTGATACGAGCAGAAGAATCAGCCAGGCACCAGTTTGGTTAAAATGTTAAAAACATGTTACTCCGTTGTCATTCTTTACTGCTTTTGGTTGTTTCATTTTATGTTGAAGTATCTAGCAATTTTATTATACAACTTCTACATAGCTATTAATACACGACTACAGATCGTTCGTTTAATTTATATCAACGATATATTAGTCGCTTCTATCGTCAACTATTTCCGGCTCTTCATATTATTATTGTGTTTTACGATGTCATTAAAAAGATTAAGATTGGCCTTGTTGTGACTGCGATCTGTTTTATAGGCATCATTATTGTTTTGTTTTGATAATACTGATTAATACTTATATGGTATCTACACGTGTTCTTGCTGTTCACACATAAATATTTGATGTGTAGACTGATTCTAAATTTTAGAAGGGTTACTGAAAGACTGACACGTGAGAAAAACAGTCCTAAGGTATACTCATAGTTAAAAACGATCTAGGTTGTCGTGAGATTGAGAAAATGGCTGACATTGTCTGGAGATGAAGAGCTGAAATTCGGGCTCTGTAGCGCGAGACGTTTAAACAGCAGTGCACCATGCCATGCTGATACTGGATATGTGAGAGGAAGCTAGACAATTTAGAAACGTGTATTTCACTATGGGCATAGAATTAAACAGTAAAATTAGAAGTATTACAAGCTACTAAAGACAAATGTATGTATTTTATCAATGTCAGGAGAGCTCATAACTTTATTTTTTTTTATCTATACGTTCTTCTTTCACCCAACGAAAAATATTATAAGACAAATTGAAAATAATTTTACATCTCTACTCTTAAATCAGTTGACAGTAGATCTTGTACATGACCGTAACACACGGGCTAATTTATTTGTAACGGCTCTTTTGTAACTATAAATATCATTTTAGCAATTTGTTTCAGCTAATGTGAACGCGTGATTCTCCCAGTTGGCTAAAAGCCACATAACAATAATATGTGCAATTTAAAGCTTGCACTGTTAACATACTTCGTGATGTTGACTTTGACAGCTTTTGTGAGATCGCAAACATTAGGTTTTATTTTATTCTATTTAATTTAAGATTCCGTTGTCAAATTATTATTATATTTTATAAAATGCGTGCATTTTCACTGAATATACAAATGCAGTGCAAGAAAGAGAAGCTAGTTGACAATCATTGAAAAGACTTTTCAGACCTTTTCAGACTTCTTAGAAAGAAGTACATTAAAGACTGATTGGAAAGGACATTTAAAGACAAAAAAATCCTTAAAGGAATATGGAATTTTCATGTGAGAGATGATTTTGTATTGATGTAGGTGATAATTGCTAACCGCCGAGACGAGACGAGCCAAATGCTCGATTGCCACTTAGTTTATATAAAAATATACGAAATATAGATTTTATGTGTTATTAGTTTTATTAGGACACAAATGACTCAAATTCCGTAAAATTTATCAGTTCTTACGAAGGCCGGTGGAATGCAACTAGCAATAAATTAAAGCAAAACATACGCTGATAATACTATAAATATCTAGAACAGATTAGACGGCCATAAACTATGGATTAAAGAATTTGGGTCAATGTCAAATACAGGGCAATAATGGTCATAACGAAAAAGGATATAGTTATTAATTCGATTCAGAACAACTATTTCAAATAAGATAATATTGATTAATAGAGAGGCGTTAAATTTTAGTAAAGATATATGAAGCAAATACCCAAAACAACACCTAGAATTTATTAACATGCAACTAAGCAATTACTCAGTAATCCAAATCAGAATAAACTAATCCTGGGTTGTTATAAATCAGACTTTGTCACAAATATATTTAAAACAGACATTTAGTTCATGTAAAAACTAGTTGTCACTCCTAATCCTTGTCTGGCCAAGATAACTATCAGTACAACATAATCGTTCAACATTACTCTAAGAAACTAGCAAAGGTACAATTCCCTCGGCACCAAGTGCAACCACCTCTCAAATCTGACAAGAGCATGAATAAATCATAACCGTTCTCTGTAATAAAGTAGCCATGTTTATCCCTACATTCATTTATCACCGTTTTGCCAGCCCAGTTTATTATGAGCCTTTATTTTACTTCAATCTCATCTGTAATGTTCGTGGAGTAGTTTGCAGGAGAGACCTTGCTGTCTGGTCGGTTGGTATTCATGATTGCAACGGTCATCAATCATCCAAGTCGGTTAGAATGATGGTCGGTATATTGCGTAATGTGTTTGAAGAATGTTTATTTGTGAGCTTTTTGTGTGGGTTTTTTTCAAGTTGTTTTTGTTGATTAATAGCTTGATGGATGATTCAAGGATGGAATTGCATTTTAATTGCTAAAGTAATTTTGTGAAGTCTTTTGGATTGATGTTATTAGGTTCGTGTGAACGGCAATCGATTCTATTACATAACTTGGTAGTTTCATTAACGTTTTCAAACTTATAAGAAATTTATTATTGTGAAATGTTCAAAGATATTTTATGTATTTTCTTGTCGCTTTGTTCAACTAAATCTTGAGTCAATGCGATGCGAAAACAAAAACAAAAATACATCATGTTATGGCGCTGATACACTTGAGCATTGACCTGTAATGTGCATTCGTACATTTATAATACAGAAAAACAAATGAATGTGTTTAAGCGAGCATACTTACGAACATTCTGTAGAGCCTTAGAATATAGAAAAAAATATAGAAATCGCGCTACAATGGCGGTTAAACCCAATCCACCTTATTACAAAACATGGACTAAATATATATCAGAGCTTAGACCTAGCCTCACCTGTGTGAAAATGGAATACACGTAGAATATAGACGCAATTTTGTAAAGCTGTTGTCACTAAAATTCGTCGGAACAAATGGAGCGTTGAAATAAATACCAGGTAGGTAGGTCTTCAAAAAGCTATTTTTTTATTTGTCAATCAAGTACTAAACCTGGTAATATATTTTAACCTTGCTTTGTAATAAGGTATTTATTCTGGTTTGACCAAATCCAAGAATTTATTGTTAACATGTATAATATTTTATCGATATTCATTGTGAGCCCATCATTAGTCAAATAAAAAATAGTAATAACCTACGAAAATTCGAAATGTCATTCGTTTATGTGTCTTGGTCTTACACCATAAATAATTCATAAGTATGCCTTGAAGTAAAGTAAATATATTGGGTAAAACTGCTGTTGTAGAGCGCTTCCTATATTTTTTCTGTATTTTAAGGCTTAGGGTGTTCGCTAGAAAGATCGTGAAAATGAAACAAAAAACGGCGAATACTCGCTGTTCTGTTACAAGTGAATGCTCAGGTGTATCAGCGCCATTATGTGAATAACTAGCAATAATTGTCTTGAGAAATTAAGTACGATGCCTGCTATTAATATACAACTTTAAATAAAATTATGAAATATAATTACAGCGAAAATTGACTAACGCGGAACCATCATATTTTGTCAGCAACTAATGACTCCTAAATAAGAAATGCGTAAATTATAATACTGTTCAAACATTCATATACTACACAGTTAATGTACTCTCTGACAACTCTAATACTTATTAATGACAAATGTTAATGGAAAGTGACTTCTGGACATCGCAATAAAACTCTTTGAAACATATTAATGCTTTCGTATTAATAGCTTTCACTACTGCCAAGTTTTAATATATAATTGTGTCTTCAAACAATCCTAAGATTATTACGCTCGTAATCTTCACATTTAATCTTCACATTTTATCGTTATCACTCTCGTAATATCTACATGTTATTTTGTATCATAATGTAGCATGCTTTTCATTTTCTAGATTTCATTTTAGTTGTGGCTAAAATCTAATATGTCGTCAAAATTCCATTTGTTCTAAAATTTTTGACCACACGTTACTAAGATCATTGACACCTGTTTAAAATAATTAATAGTTATCACGTGTATGTCAATGCATATACTCGAGTTGCAATTGTAGGATTCTACTTAAATGATTTTGTAATAGTAATTTATATGCTGATGATGACTATCATTTTTCTCTTCTAGTAATCAAGTGTCAATTGCCTTACGTTATGGATGTGTCCTCACCTATCTTAATATATAAAATCCTTGCGTTACTGACTGACTGACAGACACGCTACAGACGAAAGTATTGGGCGCAGGAAGCTGAAATTTGGCATGTATGTTCCTTGGGAACCCTAGGGGTGCACTAAGAAGGGATTTCCCGAAATTCCCACGGGATCGGCAAAAACGGGTAAATTTAAAAATTATGCAGGCGTAGCCGCTGGCGTCCTCTAGTTAATCAATAAATGTGACAAAGTGTTCAACAGAAATTATTGTTAAAATATTAATAGCACCTTTGGTGCCAAGAAACTTGAATATTTCATCACTTCTCTGAAGACTGTCGATGTGCCGATGATACACGTTGGCAGTAATATAATTCTAAGTAAGACGTTCAAAGAATAACAATCACTTACGTAGAATTGTTTTTGATTCATTGATTCGAAAGTTTATATCAGCCGGTTGAGCCCTTATAAAGTCTTTCGACATAATCGTAGGGAGTGAATATGATAATAAGACAAGACATGTTTTGCACTGGTATATTTCATTTTAAAATGCTTTATCGCAACGCACTCTGTGACCACAAGATTCTTATAAAATTTATTTTGTGATATGTCCCGTGTATGTGTGTTGATTGTATAAATGTTTCTCATCACGTTACGTAAAGACTGTGCTATCGCTACCAACAAAAGAAAAATCTTTACAGCACCAAATAAACTAATAACGTACCTTCTACCGTTTTGCAGACAACTAGGGAGTGAAACCTCAACATCATCTATACACACAAAGTACATTACATCGTTTTGGAGCTAATAAGTATTAATACAAAAAAAACGAGTGCGACGTAATATTTTTAAGCTACTTTGAAATATAAAATCAAATAACATAAAAAGCATTAAAATATTTCAAATACATAAAATCAAATTAATAGCAAATAATTTCAACCAATTAAATTTCAAATTACCACAAAGAGGCATAAAGCTGTCGTAGATGAATTCACGAACATTAATACGACTATATATGGATACATTGAGACTAAATACCATATAATACCATACAATATTTTATCTGTAACTGGTACAAATATCCGTGATATGCGGTACGTGGAATCTGTTGACACTTTAGACTATTCATACTACTGGTACTGACATTAATTATGCAGCTTCATTAATTCAACTTGTCATTGATAAATTCAGAAGGCAAGTATTAACCAATTATCAATTCAATGTGTACTTATTGTCCTCGTTGTATCCATTTTAGTCTATTCATCATAATGATTCATTATCATACTCTGTTGATAACGGGTGACCTGAATGCATTATCTAGATTAAGTTTTATTAGTCTATTTGGTATATGTCACTTTGTTTACGATGTGTATTTTATTAGTACGTTATAGAAGTAGTTCCTTAGTTATTATTCTGGTGTCCCATTTAAGTGGTACTTAGGTACTGACAAACAAATTTTTTAATTAAGTTGTATGTTTTTCTGAGTTTGTATAAAGAAAGGTATACACCTCAACATAGTTTTGCCACGGTTTTGTTGATGTCCAATTTGGTCCAATGGTGTAAAACGGATAGTACAGATAGTGGAAGTGCGTTTCTGTATGAGAACTATGACATCTGTACGGCAATACAATGTTTCTCCTTGTAATGGGATCAGCCCTTAATACGTAGAATAAAAATATAAAAATTGTAAGTAAGATTAGCTATTTATAGCATATTTAGCTTAGCTGCCTATTGGTAGATTAAAAATCTATTCTTACTTAAGAAAAACAATACAAGAAAACGTCCTTAACTATTACACTATCAACTGCTTAAATGATTTAACGGAGACGTCGTTATTATTCATCATGCTGTTTAAAAGTAAAGGAGAATGGGCAAAATGGTACCCGGCTCCAATAGATATGATTGTCATGTCGTTTAAAAGGTCTTACCAAGAGGAACAATATTTACTAAAGCCGCCAGTCTCAAATCTGATTGCGTTTGGAGATAAACGACAGTCTTACTAACTAATAAAAACTGTTCCTTCGGTTTCCCTTTGCGTTCCAGGGCCACGGTAACCTATTTAGACAGTCCCGTGGCCCCGGCGATAAACATACATATACGAGTATATTAGGTACCACTTATCTATGTAAGAAAATGAGTACCAAGGTAATATTTTCTGCATTTCCGTTCATGTTTTCTAAATAACGCGCTTACGTAAGACTTTGCCATGCACCCCTCCTTCGCAGACGAATTTGTCAATATCATAAGGCAGAAAATAGACACTCCGAATCTTCAGCATATGTATGTAGAAAGAAAACTGTTTAATCACAGTAGAGTAGATTTTCAGAGAATGGAAGCGAGCCAGATAGAAAACTTCCCTTCAATGACGGAGGAGGATATAATTCTACTAGAGCTAGGTACATACCAACTCAAGCTGGCAAGATCTTACTGTGCCGAGCATTTATCAAATGGTCTTTATATAATTGAAGCGTACAGCACTTGGGAGCACTTGAAGATCTGCCAGACTATGGCATACACGAAGATGGCTCGCTCTTGCGTGATCGAATCCAGTCGCGACATATCCGTATAAAAACATAGTTTTGTTATATATTGATCAACTGTGCAAATAATATTGTCCAACAGTATTGCACATGTTTAACCGGGTGAGGTACGATGGGCACTTGTGCACAGATAGTGTCCATCGTATGGTACCTAGGCTATGCGAGGTATACGGGATTTACTGCTCCGGTATATTTCCTCAATGCTGTTATAGTTGATACCGATATGTAATGTTTTAAATCTACTTACTTATTGCTAAAATATATGATTTTTATTTGAAGAACGCTCGTTTTCTTACTTCTTTTAATAATAGAATTCTAAGTGTGTTATATCATCGTCTAATTCCATCTTATTCCAGTTTTATTTTACTAATATAAGTTGTTTGTAGTAAATTCTCATTTATAAAACTTAGTAAGATTACTGCTTCCCAAACGTGAATAGGGACAGGCGCCATGGTAGACGTTTTTCTGCATCAAAATGCCTTTTCAATTATATATTAATGATGACTATTGAAGCGGGTACCACGTTCCATACGTTTTTGCCCATTTCCCTTTGTAATACTTTTTCGAGTACATTACACTTGCATAATTATGTAGAAACCAAATTCGTGTAATTTCCTTTCTTTGCTAAGTAAGGCTTTTTTATATGGGTACTTAACAAAAATTATGGATTCTACCAGTTTATGTTAAGAAACTCATTGTTTTGCTAATCGCCTTATCGCTATCTCGCTATATTATATTAGTTTTAAGAATCGAGTAAATAAGTTATATACTTAGCAGATTGTTTATTTATGATTATTATTTTAGCAGGTTTTGCAATGACGCCTGTGGAAAAATAGAAACTAGGCATAGAAGTTTTTATTACCTTAAACAATGATATATAAATCTTGCATAGTCTACATAGCCTGAATGTTATCTTTAGATCTTCATCACAAGAATAAAATAATTAAACGAATGTCTGTTTTCTTCCTTACCTAAATTAATTGATGTAATAAAACTTTACGAGCTTAATGTAATTATTTACACAAGTGAGATGTACAGTTATTATGTCGTCAGAGTGTGAAAACATTGGCAATTTCTGTTGAAGTTAGTTTCCAATGTGGTTACAGCAGAACAGCTAACAGCCTACCTCAACCGCTTGATCCTGACCTTGGCCGTGATTGTTTCGTATGTCCGGGTGACCGCAACAAAAAATTAATTGAAAAGAAATTGTGAACCGGGATCACTGAAGAATGTAAACCAGGCTCTATGGGCTGTGTAGCACCAATTTCCAATACTATTTCACTAGCAACAACGTAATTAGAAAAATAAATAAAATATGACAAAAAGAGGAGATGTGCAAGAGCAACAAGAATTTAATAATCTCTTAGGAAGACAGGCATAAATTGCATGACATGTAACTAAACAAAACTTGTCATTAAAGATATGACAATAAAGAGTCCAGCTGATCCACAAGTGTGAATTTAAACCATATAGCAACCTACTGAAAAACACACACAAAAATATCTAAATCAGTCCAGTTATTTACGAAGAATTTAGTGATCAACACACGTACAGTAATCATATGTACAAATATATGCACTATTGTCTTATCCATACATCAAGTTTTATTCATCAATCAGTCAGTAGCAATTAATGACATTAAAATATGCATTGTTTCATTCTTACCATTCTTTGTCAGCTATATACTTGTAATACTGTAGCTATTGGTATTCTATAATCACCATCTAGAATGCTTAATAGTACTAGTTTAATGATGATTTCACCGGTAAATGCACACATTAATTATTAAGATGGATTTACGAGTATAGCTAAACATAATAATACGATAGTGGTGTAACACGCGAGCTTCGAAGCAAAACATTCTTATTTGAATAATCCAAATTGTGCTATGACGACTTTTTAGTACAATTGAAAGTAGTCGCTATAAGAAAATGAGTTCCCATACAATCTTCTGATGACGAAGGGCAGATTGTAAGGGAACTGATTTTCAGCAAGTATTAATGGTTCAGATTGTCTGTCGCCTAAACTTGACTACAGTAACGGAAATTAGAATTGAGGAATTGAATTAGATTGAATATCTATTCCTCTGTACCTACATCATTTCTGAATTATATATATATTTTTGCGTATTTAATAAAAAAAAAACTACTCTAATTGGTCGCCATTACAAAAAATCAAGACCGAATGAAGACTGATTGGCCTATGAGGAGAAACATCTGTGTGAGGCTTTTTCCTATAGTTGAGTCCAGCTTTGATGCCCTTGGCATCTTTCTGTTTAGTTTAAATTTATCTTTGTTATATCCCCTCAGCCACCAAAAGTTTATGAAGATTATTGTTTATTTATTGCTAGGAAATCCTTTCCTAGCAATACATAAACAATAATCTTCATAGACAGAATTTCATTTCAAAGCCTCATCTTGAATTTAAATTAATTTTAATAAAAGGCGCTGTACTAAGCGACTGTTTTGGTAAATGAGGGGGTGAAGCAGGGGAGGTGAAGGGCGCTTAGCTCCGTCTACTGCGGGGCGCCCCCCTTCATTCTCGTCGTGTGCAGCCGTATTCTGGCGACATCCGTATTCCAATATTTCAAAATCGCAAGCAAAACGTTTTAGCATATTGAATTGAGATACTGATATTAAAATTTATATTACATAAATCAATCTGTTTGTACAATATAGGCATAGCGCAATTTTTGTTCTTAGTGGAGCCATGAGCAAAACTGGTTTACATTAGACGTTATAGGTATTATTTTTTTGTTGACGAAATTATTGTTGACGAAAGTAGATAAATACGTGCCGTAAGATGATAAAAATAATTAAGTCAGTTCCATATATGGAGGCCCTAATTATTTTTGTTTTGTTTTTGTATAAAAATGGTAAAGCAGTTCATAGAATACCTACATCTAATTCCATTCCTGCCAGTTTTCAAATCTGTTTTGCAATAAATTGGCTGTTACGTACGGGCGGACAGACAGACAGACATGGCGAATCTATAAGGGTTTCTACAATATATAAAAAACAACCTATATAATACTATCCTACAAAATATAAAGAGTTTTTACAATTTTTGGCTACGGTACCCTAAAAACCACAATACTGCCCTACTAAGCGCAAAAGCCGTATCTCAACTAAAGCGAGTTACGAAATAATTGAAGTTTAGTAAAAGTTGGTTTATTTTATTTATTTATGGATGTTTTATTGTTATTACAGGCATAATTATTATGGTAAAGGTTTCGAAATACGTCCCCGTTTTTAAGGGTTGTGAGTGGTTGAGGGGGAGGAGGGGAGGTCTCGGAATCCGCCCTCACCATTTTCACTTGCCGGAAATACTTGGTTTCCTCTGAAAAAAAAATATCTCCAAACATCAGTGTGTATGGCACTGCCAACTTCCACATTCTTCACACTAGTTTAATAAACTAAGGTTGACGGAGCCCTGCTTCGCAGGGTTCCTATTTTCGGATTAAGAGTCAAAAGAGAACCTAACATAAATTTGACATTAGCTGTCAATATGATCATTCCAAGATGGCGGGTTTGCGTTTCGTTTCACGTTTTTCAAGGTATAAAAACTACTACTAAGATTTTTTGGAAATTGTTTAAAAATATTTAGACGCAACTCCGGCAGCCAAAATTACTTTTAGGGGATTAAAACTAACTCCCTTAAGCCGCCTACACCACCGATACCCTCAAATTCAGGCGACTTGTTTCGAAACCCAACCCAAATTATAGAATTAAAATTTGAGTTACTGCTTTTTCGTTGGCTCTCCTCATTGTATGGAAAAATATAAAAAAATTCTTTCGCTTAAAATATGTGTTGTTTCAAAGAAAATAAATATTAAAATATATTTATTTATCATTTACTAACAAAATACATTGTCCGTGTGGTGACGGATTAAGAATACCGAATGTCACCACCCCATGTCATCCCATGGGTGTCGTAAAAGCCGACAAAGGGAGCATATTATGCAAAGAACAGCACTGTAAGAGAAGGAAAACTTGATACAAACCCTATGCTAACCCGTTTGGCCAGCGTGGTAAAGTAGGCCAATTCCTCCTTTCAAAGGAGAGGCCTAGTCCGGCAGTGGACTGTTAAAGGCTGATGATGAATGAATGAATGAATGAACGAAATACAGAGTTTACAGCTCATCAAAAGTTAGCTATCTGCTGCAACCCGGCAGGTTTTCTTTATTCTCATCGAATGTTCAAGGCAGTGTGTGAGGTGATGAGGCTTCAATACTTATTATTTGCTGTTGTTCAAGAGGCACATTTGCATGTACTTTCCTTTTAAGGCTTGGTATTGTAGAAACTTCAAGCACTGATGAAACATTTTCCTCTCCGTGATTTTGCAATGCCATCCCTTGAGCTCGACGAGAATCAACAATTTCAGGCAACTGCCAATTCATATAAAACGCCACAAGCTTTTCTTTCATTTTCGTCTCCCAGAAAACATCATCTCTTTCTATCATTTCTATTTTTAGTGGTTTACTTTCGCCACTCCACACAGCAAATAAACATTTTTGTTTGCGTGTAACGTGGCGTTGCCCCTGAATTTGGTAATGAAAATTACAATATTTGTTTAGACTAGTCAGTTAACTTTTTTATCATGTTTTCATATTTGTATTTTATTTGCTCTTATACTATTCTCCAGGCCATTCTTATAGGCAACTATAAAACATTAAATTTCTACAATCGTGTTTGGACCTATTAATCATCTGGCGTGGCACCAATAAACGGATAATCCACAAGGCTCGATTGTTACATTTTCTTGCTTCGCCAGTTGTTGCAAAGCCAGTGGTTCATTTTAGACTCCATGCGCAACTGCTTTTTTCATTGCAAATATTTTATTTGTACAAAATAATTTTTACTAAGTTGGCTTTACTGCTGTTATCTCTTCTTTTTACCACTATACCAAAATTTGAATCTGTCAACATATTCTTACGCAATTCGAACCAGTCACTGCTATCCCTCGTGTATTTTTTGCTTATCACTCTTGAACAAATCGTGTTAGGAATTACTGCAGTCAAATGTGTGTAGGACGTTGCTAAACTGTAACTTTAACTTCACTGTAATTACAATCAATATAATTAGTTAGATAATTTATTATTTAAAAAAATACTATAACTTGTGTTATAGCAAACAGAGAAGTCACCTACTTACTTATAAATGATTGATTTTAGAAATTAAAAATATATTAGATGTACTGAAACTTACCTAATAGTTAATGAATAATCAAATGTTTACCCGATGTACCTAAATAGGTTTATGTTCACAACACAATAATACAACATTCGTTACCGCTTATGTGCGGACTGCGGAGCGCCATATTAGCACTGTTTATTGTTCGCCATGGCGGCATCTTAGCGCTCCAGGCGCTCTGACAAGCTAATGAATTTGCAATATCGGTATAGGTCGGTTCACGAAAGTTGACCAGAAATGGCGGCCGTCGCGCATATGTACATTCATGCACCAATGGCGTGGCTCCATTCTTGACGCATTTAGGGAATGCGTCAGGAACGGAGCCACGCCATTGGCATTCCACCCGCGCCTCACCCCGCACCTCCACGGAGACCTAAAAAATGATTTCTGCGCAGTGGTCATCTTTCGTGAACCGACCTATACATAAAATGATTCGATTTTATGTTATTACTCTTTCAAACATTGAAAACTGTGGCAGCTATGTATTGTGAGAATAATTAATATAATTATATTATGCATAATCGCTAATGTATAACATAGTCAGTCATAAAAGACTCTTATGAAAATAATTTGTGTAAAAATTTTTCATATTTCATAAACACTTGGCCATGGATGAATTTATATTTTATTACGATGCTTTCTTGTACAAATTCTTCGTAGAACTTTATTTCTCTAATTGTCCATATTTTATTCTTCTAATTATATATTTATAAGCACAGAAACAATAACACATTAAACGCAACAAGAATATAAACTTAGGTCCTAATTAAATGTGCCCATAGTCACAAGAAAAGCCTATTTGATTCAAAGTATTCAGTCTATAACATAAAACATGAAATTACGAACTGAAATCGGCGTATTATTAACAAACATGTTTACGTAAAATTTCGTGCAGCGGAGACGCAAGCGACATGACCTATCTCTCACAGGGCTCATAGCCGAATGATGAGGTCTGGGCGGGGCATAAACTAGCAACTGACACTCAGTACACCGCTTATGCTAATAAGGTTTAAATTGCCGAAGCGTTTGATATTGATGGAATCAACCGAGCGTCAAAATCATAGAAGTTTGGCAGATTTTATTTAATTTTACAAAATATACACGTATAATATGAAAATAAATATGGTAATTCTTTAGTTCATTAGATTTCCTACAATATTATCAAATAAAATATGACAGTTCACGATCAAAATATTGCAAACAGTGAGACGAAAGATTATTTTCTGCCTTGTTTTTGTGATTTTTTTACCGTGATTCTATTTTACATACATGAAAAATTCTTTCAAAAGTCTTTTGTTCAGACTTTTGACTATAAGCTCTATTTTTTGCAAGTTTGTAGTATGTACCGTTATGGCTAGTTGCGCGACGAAAAATTAGGTGTTTCACGGCTTCTGAGGTATAACAGCGCCTTAATATCATAATACATATCACAATACATTTTATGTGTTAGTATTGAAAAGTTACATTTGGGGTTGCATTTATCAGAGGTCGCAATTTTATTTTACAGATGTGTAAGGAGGGCTAGTGTGAAGCTTAATCCAAATTTGTGGGGTCGTACCTTCTGTCCCTTGGCCGCCATCTTGGATAGAACGCGGGTGGAGATGGTTTTTTTTATTATCTGGTAAACTATTGGCCGCACATAGAATATGTGACAGAGCTTTTTATTGCAAATTAAATTCTCTATAACTTTTGCCGTAAAGCCAAAAATAAAAAGTTATATCTTTATAATTGTTGTATTATGGCAATTATTACGTTTTCTCACTATAGTTGTGTCCGCAGTCTTTGAGATGGGCCAGGCTTTGGCACAGGGTCTGATTAGGCGCCAGTATACAATATTTGATGAATAAATTTAGAGGAAAGTCGCTTTTTTGTCGATAATTCATAGTCTTCTTCTATGAATTTTGTTATCTCAAATAATTTTTATGCAGGAGTCCCCATAACATTTAGGCATTGCAGGACACATTGCAGTATCCTCTGGCAGGGCAGATTATCAACTTCAGATGCCCAGAGATGGATTTGTCTTTTTTTTCAATCTCAGATTTTAGGGTCATTTTTATGAGTGAAAATTTCACCTTATGGTACTGCAGAGTTCCAAGTTGGAAGACCGGGTCTTGTTTGGGAGAAGAAAGGACAAATTAAATATATTATTTATTGTTGACGACGAAAAAATTATAACACATTGAAAAGATTTTTTTTGCAAATCCCATTCGATTTTCGTTTGTAACTTTGTTATCTTTCATTTTACGACTAAATACTACAGAATCAAAGTTGTAGAGAATTTAATTTGCAACAAAACATATTTTGATTTTTTTCTGTATGGCCAATAGTTTGCCAGATACACTAAAAAACCCATTTGTACCGCTCTTTTCAAGATGACGGCCGCAGGACAAGGGCTGTGACCCCACAGACTTGGATTTAACATGATACTAACCCCTTCTAGACATCTATAAAATAAAATTGCGTCCTTAAACAAATGCACGATAAGTCCAAAAAAAATTTAACATTTCAATGGACTATATGATCAACATACAGCAAAATTACCTTGTTAAACCTTCTAACTGACAAATACATACAAATGTGAAAGTAAATTCAATACTCCTAAGTTTAATTTAAATCAACGTAATGGGCTGCACTAAATCCATCCACTAAAACACACTATTACATATCCAACGCATCAAAAACCTGTAAAAAGATGAAGACAGAGATGGACAACACTATCATTAACAATACTTTGCTAAAAGCTACCGTAACATATTTCACATTAGGTGTAAAATAGAATGGCAAAATAAAGAGTATCATGTAATTACTCACGGCTAGCGGCGTGATACCGATTGACTTTGATAAAACGCCCCAACCTACTTGTTTAACACGATTTATTACCTGCGAGCCACGAGAGGGCCTGGACGTCCGTCACTCTGAATCTAGAATTTTTCGTAAGACAATGGAGGTGATATACTATGGGTCGTAATATAACATTCATATTAGGTATCCTACCGGCTTCTTTTTCAATAAAATAGCCAAATAAATCAAGACTATCACTAACTATACGGCCATCGAATACAAAAATTTGGTATACGATAGATGTAATAAAAAAAAGAAATACATGTGACACTGCATCTTATCATCATCATCTCTCAATACTTGGCAATATAATATAATAAAGGCATTCCAAATAAATTAATGAGTGATCAGGTTTCAGGCCATTTGTATCATTCTGATGTACTAAATGCCACTGGAGCAGATGCCTGTGCTAATAAATCTAAAGACGTGTTGACAAACAAGTCGATGATGTGAATTATAGCGAGACATAATTCAGATTGCTTCATACAATGTTGTCCATTATTCATTTATCTTATAGATCAGAACGTTGTACGGACAATGAAATGTCAATGGATATTATACTATTATTAGTCAACAATATCAAACGAATTTGCCCCAGAAAGGTGGTAGAAAAATTGTGAACGTAGTAAAATAAACAAGGGTACTAAAGCTATGGAAAAAATAAGAGTACTTTTGCTACTGCCTTCATGTTTAATTGAAAAGATAAAAG
The DNA here is from genome assembly GCA_944739405.2 of Euclidia mi. Taxonomy (NCBI): domain Eukaryota; kingdom Metazoa; phylum Arthropoda; class Insecta; order Lepidoptera; family Erebidae; genus Euclidia; species Euclidia mi. The sequence goes on along the minus strand of OX123184.2, from coordinate 20,560,208 downwards.
TATAGTATCATCTGTGAGAATGATACTATACTTTTATCTATTCAATGTAATACTACTTATAAAGTCAATACAGTACTGGGTGGTCTTCAACATACAATTGAATATCTAATGGTAGAATCAATTAAAACTTAATGCTTCATTAATTTATGAAGTAAAAAACTAAAGGTCATACGTTTCAGAGAGATCGCGAAGTTAGCATTAATGATATGTTAATATGAAGAAATCAATAGTCATATTTTTTGCAAATTTCTTTGAAAATTTACGTACTGATTTTAATACAAGCAACAGAAGTTTTAATTAACAAGTCACGCGATTGGTACATAGTAATAATTTAATATGGTTGTACTTTCGTAACCAAAAGTTCACAGCTCTTAAGCAATTATAAATTTGTTAGATCATGAACCAGTCATAGTGAAGTAAGAAAAATTGCCTTATTTAATTTGTGTTGAACGTTCTTCGTTAAATTAAAGGCTTGACGAGTATTTATTAGTATAGGTTTCAAATGCTAATAGCTTCATGTTTTCTAAGGCGTGAACATAACTCGGTGTCGTTTTGTAATTTACGGGCAATTTATGGAAATTATAAACTGAGAACTATCCGCTCTAGTGAAAGTAGATTTACTTGTATTTATTAAGAAAAACTTCGATTCATTTAGTATATTCATTGCACTATCCACTATCCATTAAGAATTAAATTAAAAATTTAATTGTAATATCTATTTCCATCTCGTATAATAACATCTTTACTTTAGTCGCATCTGCAGTGACTTCAGTATACTTCATTTATCTAGAGTACTTGGTAGTATAACTAAAGGCTGAACCATTTTTGCTACTTATTTTAACTTCCGAACTATTGTGCAGTAATGTAACAATAAGAAAAATCGTCTTAAACGTTGATAGTCTTACATAATAAGTCTGTCACCATACTTTTAATTGAGATAAATTTTTAAAGAATATTAATATGTATGTAAAATCCTTTAGTATTTATAAATATATAATATAAATATCATCATATTCCTTAGAAGGTACTCGAGTAATAATGCCATATCCACAAAACACACACGCCTAAACTCTTCGTCACTCTCCGGGCCTCACAACGCGATGATCTATCAACTTGTCTGCACAAGATTAATGCGTGCAGATGATTGACGATTCGCGTTGTCGGCGTCGCTCTAATGGTACATATGCCCAACGTTGGTAACAGTTGGATGTTGGTGAACATATTGGACGATAATGTTAGTAGCGTCGCATGAAATTTCAAAAAGTGTTCTTGGAAACTTTTTAAGCTTGGTAGGTTTTCAAAAAAGTAGATCAGTTTAAAATCTGTCGTCTTTTCAAGTTTGTAACATGTTGAATGATATGATTAAAATCGTTTCTGACTGACGTGTTTGAGCAAAGTATGATACGTGCTGCAATCATGAAACTGGTTAAACTTTAGTGCCAAACACAGCCGTATTTCACACCGATTATCATCTAACAAAATGTTTTATGAGCCAATGCTTAGAAGACAGCTATCGTTAGTTTTAAATTTGGTATATCATTTTTTTATTAATTTATTATCAGTTTAGTCGAGCTCAAGTCCTTACAGTGTGAGCCCCGTGTCAATTGGCTCATTCAGTTTACGACCACACATATTTTATTGGTTGTATGACTTGTATTGTCTGGGTGGTCTTAATAATGATCAAAATAAAGGACACGCTTACGTTGTTCTTGACGAGATTGTCTGATGTCATATTTGGAGAAATCTCAATAACGTTCTTGTTTAATACTCTTTTTAGTACTGAATATTGTGTTACACTGCGTTGGTAATACAGATATATCATCCTCAGATTGGGTTGTTTTACATAACAACGAAATTTGCGTATAACGAATACTGAAAAAAATCTTCGAAATGTTCGCCAATATTTTTCTTGTAACGACTGGCACAAACATTGGCCATCCTAAACCAATAGAAGTTGGCACATGACTCAAACCGGAGTATGAAAGCTTATTTATGTGGCGTCCTAGCGGATGTCTAGTAGACAATAACGTTCCTAATACTTAAATCAACTTGTCTAGCGATCAAACAAAATGTTCGAACACTTTAATCTTTTTGATGTTTCGAAGAAATCTCGCGAAATGTTGACTGAAAGCTGATAACGTATTGAGGATTCCATTAGAATAGTAAACATTGGTTTCACAGTAAAAAATGTTTTAGTGGTATTTGTATAGTTCTAGTTTTTTAAAGCAAACAGTAGCTTATGCTGCATATAAATATTTATTTAAACTAAGTTGAATGTGATGAAATATTTTTTTTGCTTACATATTATTTAGATATATCATAAAGGGAAAGGTGAGAAGCAATGCTTTTCTTATACTGTAGGAATTTGAAAAAAGCTGAATGTCACAGTTGATTTCCTTTTCTGAAGTATTAAATTCATTATACATGCCTTTAAAAACATCAGTCTACAAAAGTACATCACTGTTCACTCAACCAGCTTAAAAGACAATTAAACTGAGTCCCTCAAGCTCCATGTCTCTAAAGCTCATCAATCTGTAGACAGCTATCAAAACATCGCTTATGTTATTACGAACGACACGGCAGCTACCTTCTAGATGCAATCTATTTAATATGGCTACTACTTATGGTGCTCATGGATATGTCATAAATAGATCGAATCTTCTAACAAGAAAACAATTACAGAGATATATCGTCATTATAGAATATGATTCTATTACATTGTTTGCAGTAGTAACCTACGTTGCTACTGTATATTTTTCATGTTTGTACTACTTTTAGTGAAGTTTGTAATGAAATTGTTGGGAAATGCTTAATATGGTTCTACTACCGTGGAATTCAACAAATAATACGAAGAAAACATACCAAAACTGTCGAATATTTAGATTTCTCAGATAGCATGCATGGCACCAACATTTACACCTTTAATATGTAAATGAAAAGCGATTGCGCCCTTGAGCAAGAGTTAATAACGCCAATAGGCAATAGTCATAAAAACCTATACAATATTATGAGAATAATACCATTTACTTGAATATAGTTTGAGATTCTTATTCGTATTCTTTGCCGTGTGGTTGACGGCATAGAATACAAGTGTCACCACCCCCTATCTTCCCGTGGGTGTCGTAAGAGGCGACTAAGGGATAACACGATGCAAATACCATCTTTGCGTAGAGACGGAAAACTCGAAATCAAACCCTATATGACTGCCTCGTTGGTCACGCGGCATAAATGTGCGCGTGAGATCGGGAGGTCCCGGGTTCGATTCCTGGGTCGGGCAGTGTTATTGGGTTTTTCTGTCACGAAATTCTCAGTAGCAGCACGGAGTCTGGAAATGTGCCCGGTACGGCAATAGGCTCGCCCCTTATTACGTGGAACTAAAGTATATCTGGCGAAAAGTGGGTGTAGAAATACACCTCTGCCTACCCCTTCGGGGATCAAAGGCGTGACGTTCTGTATGTATGTATGTAGTTTGAAATTCCATGTTGCTTCTATAACACAACTGATCAATGCTTTACTAGACACGGGAAGCTATCCTAGTCACTCATGATGCTATCTCAGCTCATACGCTATTAAATTAACAAGTCAGTATAAAATCTAGATTTCTATGAATCTAATTACAAAGCAGAACGAGTCTTGGTAATTATTTCAAATCTGATAGGTAATAAATCTTAGAAACCATCGCGTGACGACCGGCTCCGAACGAGACGTCAATCATAATGGGACATAGAATACAATATTTCAAAACAGATATGGCATTGCTTATAAATTATTTATTTAACTTACTATAATAAACTTCTTATACAAGGTGAGCTGAATATGGCTGGTGGATCCTACTACCTATATAAATATTATAAAGTTGAAGAGTTAATTTATTTGTTTGTTTGCTTGAGCGCATTAAGCCCTGGCACACATATTTTAATATCACGCAATGAACAACAGTAGAAGGTAGAAGCAGTAGCAGTAAATAACGCGGGTGTAACCGCGAAATCAGCCAGTACTGATAGAATAGTTAAAGTTTGCGAGTCTGTATGGATAAATGTTTCTTACTTTTTACTTAGGATTTTTATTTTTTAATTTATTTCTTTTAGGACCACCAGTGTTATTACAAGAATGCATTCACTATAATAAAACACAATAAATTGTTAGTCACTTGCATAACCTTTTAAGGTAGCCACTGCATGCACAAATAAGTGAGCAATATAAATATTAGTATTTATAAACATTGATAGTAAAAACAAAAAAAAAGGCAGGCCGCTAACTTTAAAAGATTATATAGTCGGACAAATATTATGGTGAAAAGAACAAAATATTTAATGGTAATACTCATGCAGAAAGATCATGAATAATTTTTATTTAAAAGTCAGGCGCAATACTCGATGTTTCCTGGTCCACATAACAATAAAATAGGTAGCAAATAAATATGTCCAAATGAATAATGTTATAATATGAATCATTAACAATATATAAATTCTTACAAATAATAGATAACAGAAACGAAAACAAAAAATACAACTATAGCAAATTAAATCAAAAGTACATTAAAATTAAGTCACAATTAATAAAATAATAAAATCAAATAAATTAAATTAAAATTAAATTTAAATTAAATATAAATTAAATTTAAATTTTTGATTAAGATATTCGTAAATGGATTATTAAATAGCATTAAACTAAACATATTAGCTGACTCCCTTACGGAACGTGGCTCGTGAGTCAAAATTAAGATCTACTGACCGCGCTGAATCTATTCAATAGTCGGCACATACGCAGAATCACGGAGATTTCGGAGGGTTTTTACAGTTTGCAGTAATATAGAATATGAAAAAAAAACATATATATTAATAATAATAATAATCAATTTATTTATTGTTTCACAAGTTATTACAATTATGAGACACATTTATATTATCAACACATGAAGTTGCTACTATTTATTACCCATTAACTTTAACCCCTTAATACCCAAGCGAACGGAGCCGCGGTAAGATGCTTGTTTATAGTAAATATTATAAAGAAGGCTAACTTAATGCAGCTATGGAAACAGTTATTCAATACAAACGTAATTTTCCATTTAAAATACCTTGTTGGAAAATGATGACAGCATGTTTGAATAATCGCTATATTACTCATTCAATTATGCAAAGTTATAATTACAATTCATTAATTATACTTAATTTAAATTGTCTTTCGGGATATATACCACGTACCTTTGTTTGGAGTTACCGATATTTCGGCACTGTTGCGAGCGCCATGTTCACGGATGTACTGACATTGAGTACATCCGTGAACATGGCGCTTGCAACAGTGCCGAAATATCGGTTACTCCAAACAAAGGTACGTGGTATATATCCCGAAAGACAATTTAAATTAAGTTTAAATGACCACGAAAGTTTAAATTCCTATAGCATTAATTATAATTATATAAGGCAAGACAGTCGAATCATCATTTTGTTCGACAATTTTTATATGGCACTCGATTGCAAAGTCCGGCTTCGTGATATGGGAATGACAAAAATCTACATTTTCTATATATTTTACTCCTGATTTGTCATCCAAAGCTCTTTAAAGAAACTCAACTCGTGGTAATACATAAGCAGTAGCGGGTTGGTGATACAAAATCTTTCTGTTGTACTGCATCCTCCGTTGCCAGCTGAATTGTTTAGGTTGACTGAATTTTTTTTGTGTTTTTAATTCATTTGAAATTTGTGGTCCCTCTGAAAGACAACATTCAGTTTCATACATAGGTAGCAGTTATAAATACTTAAATACATATTTGATTCGTGATGTTTGCCTATTTGCCTCTCTGCGAAATTAATTAATTGATCTATGCGCGAGCTACATTGAAAAACCGCAGCAGTTGATGTCTGTCATCACAACGAAACTATAATGATAGGGAATGTTTGCTGTTCATTGCTGTGACTTAATTAATGCTAATACAATACTAGTGTTGCGCATGTAATGTATACTGAATGTGAGCTGAATTCGTATGAGGATTAAATTAGTCTATACATTGAACAGTCACGTAGGATTTATTACTTGCTTTGTTGCAAGGCTTCCTGAGGATGTCGAGTTTAGATTATTTAGGGCATTGCACAACTGAATTAGAGCTGTTGTAATATTTTCTATGTATAAACTAGGCCTATTGCCGTGCCCGTTACGGCAATAGGCTCGCCCCCTATTACGTGGGACTAAAATAAATCTGGAGAAAAGTGGGTGTAGCAATATACCTCTGCCTACCTCTTCGGGGATATAGGCGTGAGACTATGTATGTATGTATGTATAAACTGATTAACAAATTGTGCTACTTCTTCTGTATGTATGCCAATATTTTTTATAATAAGCTGACTTGATCAATTTGAATTATGATAAGTCGGGTCAAAGAGGTTAACTATTGGTCGACTTAATTATTATATAAAATACGCCAAACACAAAACATAAAAATCATCAAAATATAAAATGCTGGCATAGCATTTTATAGTTTGATGAATTTTACCTTGTTTACAATACGCAACACTTTGATGGTTATTGAATCTTAATGTCATTGTTTACAACAACGGACTGGTATCTAGAATCAGGTGTCCTTGGATGAAAACAGGCTTACTATCTATATATCTTACAAAAATGTATAATACTGGACATGAATAAACAGATGTATTTTATTTCCTATTTATGAGTTCAGAATCTTATATATTGCGACTGCCAGCGTCTTAAAGCCTACAATTACCAGCCATTCTGTGAAACTTATTATAGTCTTTGCCACGCAAAAAAAACCATTATCTACACGTAAAATAATAGCTAGTGACACCGGTCATCATCATCGCTACCAAATAAATGAGACATCGCTCCTAATGTCATGTAAGTGTCGACGATACTATTGCGTGAGCGCAAACGCCGAACAGATTAGTCCGAGAGCCGTACCGTGAAATTAATTCTGCAGTACTATTATTATCTGATATTTGTTCTATACTATTTGCATTTTGTCTTTCCATCGGGATGAATGCGGAACGTATGTATGATTAGAATGTTTAGCTACGTGCGTTAGTAATTTATCTCTTTATCGACGTTTGATTGAATTATCCTGTTTTATCTTGCGTTTTAATGCGTTTTTGTATGATGTGTGATGGTACAAAACGAAGTTAATGTTATGCCTGTGTTTGACATATAGACTTCGCTGTTTTTTCAGTTTAGTATCATCATACATAACTGAATCAAGCTTTGGTAATGTTGATTCGTCAGATAAAACTGTAGTTATTAATACGTATTGTAGTAATAGTACTACGCATAGTAGTCGAGACGATTTCCTCATGATTCCATTCATTATTTATCCTTTTTCATCAGAGGAGTTTGGTATTGTCAACTTTTTCTATTGTAATAATAATTAGGGTAGGAATTCCGTAAAGTATACAATGATGTTCCGCCAAGAAACTCCTGATTCAATCATCTAAAATACATACAAATATCATAAACAGTAACATGTATCAAATGTCGTTGACCATTTAAATAGTATGGATTCGTATGTTTGTGTTTAAATTAAAAGTGCTGCGCATATTCGTCGGTGATTTAGGACGATGAAGATGGACAAGAGTAATTGTTATTTTCGTATTCTGAATATTGAATGTCATATCTTGTAATAAAGAGATCTCCTCCAGTCTTGCGAATACAAAACTAAAAATGTATATGTTTTTTTGAAACATCTATTTTGAGTTTTATCAATTTGCATGTGAGATTTCATAGGAACAGATTATGAGATTAAAAAAACCTGTCTGAGATTAAAATATTTAAGACGCATTAAATTTAAGTGACAATCGAATCTGCGTCGTGATCTGAGCTGAGGAGACAAAAACGATGGTCACTATTCGTTGATACTATGATTGTAAATTTGTGACACGTAATGTAAAGATAGGCTACAAATACATAAAACCAAATATAGAACGATAAATCTTGAGACGCTGAAATAGAATTCCAAAATCTGAAATCAAATAAAGAACCTGTCCAGTCCTAATTAAAATTATTCATTCAATGACTGATTAACGTTTTCAAAATCCAAGCTCCCAATCTATATATTGGATATAAATCAGTTGCGGGCAGTTGCTTCGCGTGTCGAGAAATGTGAGATTATAAATAAACTAGTCGATGTGCGCTTGCGACGACACGACAAGTCGTTTAATACAACATAACGTTTTGACATCAGCGATGTCGTGTTGATAGCAATACTGCTCTTTGCCGACTTCGTTGTGCGATTATACATTGCGATTTTTTATCAGAATATTCATTACCGTCTTCATTAGTTTGGATGCTTGTCGCTTATTTTGTCTCTGTTATGATTGTATTCACTTTATGCCGCCTGCCGCCAGTCTTCTAAATTTATGCTGTAGTTTCTAATTCGAAGCATGGTTCTCAGCATAGACGAAACATGTCTTATTTTGTAAACCTGCGTCTAGTTACGATACTCTTATTTTACTTACTATATTTATCAGGTATGCTCCTTAAAGCCAAGTGTATCAATGTGATGGAGCTTTAACATTCTTATGCTTAACTTACGCATAAATTGTATAGATAAATATGAAGCAGAAACTCCCAACTTGAGGACTGTGGTACGTAAGCTTTTTTGATTGAGGAGACTGAAAGCGAATTCGCCGTCTTTATGATAGGATTAGCAGATAATGTGTAAAAAGTAATAGAGCAATTTGTGGTACTACAAAATTATGAGTTGACCAGCGTGCCAAATCTATTCGTAAATAATTTCAGTTCCAAACATACAACATAAATCAGTTTTATTTTCACCACCGTACGGTAAAATGGAGCCAATAAAATGTTCACTACTTTCCACAAATCACACGCTGCCAACGGACAGCGTCGAAAAGTTATGTCACTTACGTGTCGTGTGTCACGTCATGTCGTCTCGACTCGGACATGACGGCATGACGCGCTGTCACGCTCGCGGCCACGGCGGTAATTAGCTAATTGCCACATGACTTTCACTTCGCACACCAACATCTCTATCATCATACATTTATGATCGAATTTCGCATGTTCCGGTTGTAGACGTGTTCATCGTAAATTTCCCCTCATTAAAACATCGCGCGTGAATCATTTTTGATCGACGCTTATTGCGGTGTAATAAAGTTTATTTTCGTTTGTTTTGCGCAACTACATCGATCAGTTGTTGTGATGTATTAGACAATAACGGCACGATTATGAGTTGTTCGTAAATCCTCTGACATCCATATTGATGGGAGCTGTATGATGTGATAGATTAATGGTATTGTTTGTACTTTTTATTGGTATGTGAAGTTTTTGTTATTTTTTTCCACTTTGCTAAGCGAGGAGTAAATAATCCGGCACGATATGCCGTTTGATGAATAAATCATTCATCAGTTAGAGTTATTATTGAAGCTGCTCTCTACAATAACCAGATACGCATTAAATGGCAGTTTCCTGAAGTATTATTTTTTGGCTTATCAATGTTTGTGAGTACGAACAAGAATTACATTATACTACGCCATAGAGATTGCCTGCCTATGCGAATGTTTTTAATAGCCATGCTATTAAGGATATCTTGCTTAGTTGTCTATTCACATGAATGGTATTTGCTGTAAGCCCTTTTCACTTTTCATGAGTTCTTGAAAGTTATTTCATCTACCTACAAACTTTCGATAATCACAGCTAATATGATTTAATAGAACCAAAATACGGTGAGGCGAAGGATTTCCATCTTAATGGAAAAGCTTAACGCCATTGAGTGTAGAAATATATCAGTGAGTGTACAGATTTGAAATTTATTTATATACTTATAGTTTTCCTAATTGTCATCCCTATATTTTTTTATGTTTTCTTTTTTATGTTGCGTAATTTAACTTTCCGGGGGTTGGAAGCCCCTTAATAATATTTAGATCTGAGAAGGCTTGGTACTATTCACCATTATCAGTCTTGTTTTTAATCTATTCCAGTGCACAGGCTTCTTAACACTATGAAAAGGGTAAGAAAAGATTAGTTCTATAGTGATGTTTACTTTTATTAAGCATTAATTGAAAACAATGATGTATAATTATTGTGTTCTGTATAAATAATTTCTTGATCATGTTTATTCCAAATATAATTACCGCTTAATTTCACAATCACATCCGGACACGTAATTAGTCAATCAGATTGACCGCGTGCTGCCATTGTAGTAATAACAATTAATTGCTTGTTGTCACGATGACACCGATATATTATAGGTAAATCAAAGGCATCTGCTTTTGAATCGTGTTTGAAAATAGTCGCCGAATATTCAGGCAAGCAGCGATAGCCGAGTGGAGAGACCGACAGACTGCCAAGCAAAGGGTGCCGGGTTCGAATCCACAGCACGCACCAATGACTTTTCGAAGTTAAGTGCGTATTAAATTTTTAAATATCGCTTGCTTATCGGTGAAGGAAAACATCGTGAGGAAACCTGGATGTCTGAGAGTTCTCCATAACGTTCTCAAAAGACATGTGAAGTCTGCCAACCCGCACTTGGCCAGCGTCGTGGACAATGGCCTTACCCTTCTCAAAGTGAGAAGAGGCCCGTGTCCAGCAGTGGGACAGTATAAAGGGCTGATGATGATGATTCAGGATAGAAGGAATTTATGTAATTTGTAGTGACTATAGTTGTTGTGTTGGTATTCTTTGATTTTGGGCTTGAAATTAAATTGGAGTTAACCTTTATGGAAGAAAAGACTTTACCTCCTAATGGAAGTAAAGTCTTTTCTTCTGTAACGAACTAGTGAACTGAGTTCCGCCAAGGAACGCCTGATTCAATCAACCATACAAGTAGGAGTTCTTGCGACTACAGTACTTAAAACGAACTGATTTTGACTTGTACCATCTAACTTTGTTGGTATAATTGAAATTCTGTACGAGTTTCTTTTTTTTTTTAAGACAACTCCCGCATTAGGACTAAATCCTGTGTCGCGGGGAACTTTACAAACATACAACTAACGGACACAATGAACACCCAGACTCGAAACAACAATTTAAGAATCACACAAAGTGTTGTCTCGTGTGGGGATCGAACCCACAACACTTCGGCTCAGTGTCAAGCGGTGAGGCGGCTGCTTAAACCACTACGCCAACCGTGCAGTCAGATTTATACGAAGTGCCATTATATGTCAATGATGCATGAATTAATGAACTGTCTGTTTGTTATATTTAATAAAATGCAACGTATTTTTTAAATATAAGCCATATTTAACAAGAGCATGGCTTCTATTGGTTTTCACTACAGATAAATTATCGCCACGCACATAAAAAACAGAAATACTAAAAGTACGCCCAACTGTCAAGTGTTATGTGAACATTTTACAATAGGCGGTAGTATTTCCATCATAATTATTTAAACGATAACCAGTCATAAATATCAAAACAGGGCACAAATATTCAGAAATTGTACGTAAAGTGTCAGGTCGGCAGCGTGTCAGGTGTCGCGGGCGTGACAGATCACCGGCGTGACACTCGACGCGGGCGGCGTGACACGGTTGACAGCGCAACGAGATTTATCGTTTCGTTTTGTAGCCTCTGTAATTTTGGCTACTCTGTCGTTGGAATGGGCATTTGGGAGGTAAATGTTGAGTTTAAGTGATTTAGTATTTACGAGACAATTTAGTCTTTTCGGCTGTTACTACTGTACTAGTGATGACTTTTATAATTACTTGGTACTTTTACATAATCGGAGATATTATTCACGACAGCCGAATGACTTATTTTTAACAAAAGCTTATAAAGGATCTTCCTGATCTAACAATTAATATTCATACCAAAACAAAATTAATTTTAAGTTTCGTCCCGATAAAACACATCGACACTACTGTGGGGCCTCCACAGTAGAGTGTCGATTTTAATAATGACACTGAAACTTATTATTTTCATAAACAATATGAATTAATGTAAGGTTCACGTGCATACTACCTTTAATATGATCATTTATTATCATAGAGATATTCATAATGTTTATGCGTCAGAATGTTCGTTTACCTGAAGGTCTCTAATATTTCACTTAAGAATTCAAAATAAATCATAGTTGACAAGATAAATAGACTCTAATTATAATGAGTAATTAAATTAAAACCTTGGAACGAAATAATTAAACTTTAATAACTGCAGATCATCAATCATCCTCATATTTTTTTCATATTAACTAATATTACAGATGCAACAATGTAAGTTGTTTTTTATTTGCACCTTGATGTTGCAATATAAGCGGTTATCGTTTCTATCACTTCTTTGTATAAGTAGTACTCTGTCTCACAAGTTGTCCCGTGCCTTGAAAACAACGTTAAGCCGTCATGAAGATGACTTTGACAGCGATTATTAACACTGATATATGCCATGGAGAGTATGTTTATCCCTTTGGTTTGCATGGTATGTCATATCTAGTTAGATTAGAGACAGCAGACACCGGACTTCCAGGCGAAAGTATTGGATGTCACCATCATCATCGTCCCAGCACACCGTCCTCACCTACACAACTTCTTTACATTGTTAAGAATATAAATTAAAAACGTCTAAGTTTATTACTGCATCCTATCTTGTAAGGACAGTACACGGAATGATTAGATTATCCTAATTTACTAGCGTCACCTAAACTTGCTTTGAATCTTGCCTATCACGATCCTCAACTCTCAACTAGTTAGCCTAAAACTTCCTCCACTCCGATCTAAGACATAACATCGTTAACACCTGTAGCCTAAGGAAGCTGTATAGTAAATATAGGATAGGTTTAAACGATGCCAGCGGTCTGACAAGATACAGCGGACCGCAATTCTAATTGACACGTCTCGCCGGGCGGAAATGGAGATGTGACAAGGATAGTATCGATAGAAGAGTAGATTTCTCTTTTAATATTTTTCTCTAGGCTCACGCCTATGTCAACCAGAGTGGTCAGGTAGAGGTGTAATACTACAACCTAATTTCACCATGTTTTACATTTTCAGTCCTACGTGTGGGCGACCCTATTGCCGTTACACATCGCCAGACTCCGTGCCGCTACTAAGAATTCGGGAAAAGTCAGTAATACTTTGCCCGACCCGGTAATCGAACCGGGGATCCTGGAGCAGGCGCATACACTATTTATTGGACCAAGTCGACAGAAGAGCAGAAATAGTAAAAATATGGTTATTGGTATGTACCAGTAATGGTATTGAAAGTGTTATGCTTCTAAATCTTTCACAAATAATGTAACGTGTCATGGATTCAAACAACGCATGAGATGACACTTCTGATATTTTTGTCTGATTTAGAATTTTCTTTATATCCTTTAATAGGTATTCAAATAACTAGAGTTCAATATAATTACCCCATGACAGGTGCTATTTTTCGTACCATTGCATATAAAATAAGGTTTCTTGTTATCATTAGTATTGCAAAAGTCAGGACAAATGTTTACGTGCATACATCAATGCCAATCATAATAATATTTCTAGTAGCTTCCTTCTTTGTACTAGTTCGAGGTGATCGTGACACATATTTATATCTCATTGCACTAATTTATAAATAACTTAAAAATAATAGGTACTCTAATATCGACATCAATTGTAACAAGGACATCCCTAATGTCGTCGGTGGGTGACAGACGGAAGACGCCACGGAAGTAATGGCGCAGCCTGTCAACAGTTGTAGACGCGGCTGCCACGACTTTGCGAACAATATATAAAATTATATTTAGCACCTCAGATAGAATTGTTTGTAGTGAAAAATGGTGCATACGATAAATAACAAATTTCAACAATTTTAAAAGCGAAGGCCTGTTCGCCCATCCCTAGTAACTGAATCTTGGTTTTTTTATCAGAAGTAAATTATAACATAAACGTGCTTGTAAAATTTCAGTAATGGTAAATGTTATTCAAAGTGAGGTCATTTATTATTTTTATCCTGAAGTAAATCTAATCAAATATTCTTTATGGTATTAGACATTATCATTTTTCATTTGTTGGAAAAGTATAAACTAGTCATTCAACCTGATAATTTCCCAACATTTTCAGTAACGAGACTGGCGGCAAAAGCAGATTGTGTTACATGTAAAACGTTGTGTTCCAGATAAGTATAAGATTTACAAGCTCCATATCATTTGGTAGTTTTAATTAAGAGCTAAGTATTTCTCAATTTTCTACATTCAAAATCAGCAATGTATGTTTTTAACCAGCGTCTACGTTTGATTATCGTTTATCGAGATAAAAAGTAAACCAAATACTATTTTGATGTATATACTTAAGTTACTGCATTGTTTTATCAATTTCCGTTCAGTAGTTTTCCTGAGACATCCATCCTCAGAAACTATATAACATTTGTAAGATGCTTGTTCAACAATTATAATACATCTTAGAGGCGCAGCTACGCTCGCTCGTTATTTGTTATTGCCCGATCTCATAGTAAATTTGAGAAATCACTTTTTTTAAAACATCCCTGCCAAATTTCAGCTTCTTGCATCCAGTAGTTTCGGCTTTGTCTGCGCGTTGTGCGCTGTCTGTGAGTCAGCTGGTAACGCAAGCATTTTATACATATTGATAGATAAGCAATACATAGATTGTAATAGGAACATGAATTTCAAATTGAATTTAGATTCTGTCAACAATAGAGTAGCAGATATCTAACCCACGACGTGTCACCAAAAACGCAAGAAAAAATCCATTTAGTAAAAATACTTTCTGTTATTTATTCATTGGCTCGACAACGATTTCAATGACACGTCGTACTTATGTAAATGTTGAGCGTTGATTGACAGTTGTTTGTGTAGTCTGGTCTTTAACAATGAGACAGTAGGTCGTGGGTTCACAGTTCTGCTTGTTGATGGGTGACAGACTTTGATGAGAATACGTCGAGTGCGAATAATTGTAAGCTTGTTTATTTATGCTTTCGAATAAATTATTAGGATTGAGGTTGCATGTATTTTACATTGGGCTTAAATGCAAAAAAAAAATGTAATTAAGTTTTATGTATGGGAGACCGGGTATGATTGTCACACGGGTTGGTTGTCACAGAGGTCATAATAGAATATTGAGTGGTCGAATAAGTCCATTAAAAGGCATGTCGGAGTACGCTGACATGAGGTACAAATGGATGTACTACTTCCTCGCTCCTACCACAGCGTTTAATTGTCTGTTATGGCCTCTGTGACAACCAACCCGTGTGACAACCATACCGGATGTTTTCATTGTGAGGCCATTTTTGGCCCTTGGCACTTCAAAGGGATTGGTTCCTGTATTTTTACGGACATTTAGACAACCTAGAACAATTGCTAGACCTCCAAATATAATATCAACCTACCCAATGTCATTTCTAACAAAATCACAGTAAACATGATGTGTCGCAAATAATTTATGTCAACTGAGAAGTAAATTTGTTGGCTTTCTGAGCCTATAACGTCGATTTGTTCGCCAAATGTTTGTTTCAAAATCAAAGTCAAAACCATTTATTTTATGGTAGGTTCATAGTGTAGTATATGTCGTAATCAAATATGTTGTAGATAGCAAAATAGTAATTTTAAACGTATCGTGTAGCTATAACATAGATTGCAGTATCCATCCAATTTTACGCACATTTTCTGCATCACGTCT
This sequence comes from Euclidia mi, assembly GCA_944739405.2. Taxonomy (NCBI): domain Eukaryota; kingdom Metazoa; phylum Arthropoda; class Insecta; order Lepidoptera; family Erebidae; genus Euclidia; species Euclidia mi. The sequence continues at coordinate 20,544,636 of OX123184.2, read as the reverse complement.
AACGTGAATCTTAGCGGACCAAGTCAGAGTTATATGTGCATCAATCACGCAACCATAAGTATATGTAAATTTATATTTCCGCTTATTACTTAGTATACAATGATATGAAGAAATATAATTATGTATAATATTATGCTTAGTCCATAAAATACAGGTATAATCATTATGTGTATAATTATTTCAATGTTTTTGTTTCGTGAGTGCAATTAACCACATGATTGATGACACATACAAAATGGTTACTTAGCACGTAAATACCCGCATAGCATGCAATTAAGCAACAAAGTAATTAGTAAGATAATGCAATACAGTTGCTTAATTAATCGCTAATTCGGATTTATTAAAGCACCGATGTTACTGTTATTTGAATAGTATTTCTGAAGTAAAAATTTGCGATGTCATGTGCGGTTGATTAAAAAATCTTTGGGAAAACATGTTATAATAGACATAGTCCAAAATATGAATTGTACATTTTTTTTTGGGCTGAGGAAAAAATATCGATTAGTCTAAATATTACCCATAAAACAAAGTATATTGTCTAAGAAAGGTAATCGCTTGGCCACGGGGACCAGCGACGCGATCTGCGACAAGCGATTTCAATGTAACATGGCGCGTTTACTGTGAGGCGACATCGGTCGCCGCGGCGTAGTTAAGCGCGCCATGTAAGTACATCGAAATCGCTTGTCTCAGGTCGCGTCGCCGGTCCCCGTGGCCGGGCCGTAAACAATTCAATTATGCCTAATTAATAAGCAAATATCAACAAATTAATCCATAAAATATTAACTTCAAAGTAAATGTTTCTACACAGAATTTCAGCAGAAAACGGTTTCCAGTCGGTTAAAACTACTTATAAATAATAATTATATTCACAAGGAGTTTTAAACAACAAATACAATCAGCATCGTCAACCTTGTCTCAAATACGAAATTGCTTAGACTTTAAGTCTATTTTAAAACTAAGGATAACAAAGCTAAAACGATGACTTCATAACACATTCGTGAGATCCTAAAATGTTATGACAACACCCATCATAACAAATTACAGAACAATGTTCGCATAAATATTCAAGACTTAGCAGATGATGTATTGCTATGGTCTGTAGTGCTGACTTATACTAGAGGAGTTGTAGGTGTTATTAGTTACAACTTGTATAGTATAGAGATCTGAGATGATTTTAGAAATAAATACAGTCATCCTCATCGTAAATATGGTTATATCCCTTTGATCTTTCTATCATCCGTTTATTATCATGACACTGCTGGATATGGGCCTCTTTGTCACAATAGCGCTGTGGGTCATCTGGCCTGTTGATATAGGTTTTGTCGTCATTTTGTCGTTGCCTCAAAGATTGCTTCGTGTATTATCCTTAGGGGTATCTTACGAAACCCATTGAATAAAATGGGTGTTGACACTTTGTATTCTTTAGCCGTCACCAAACGGAGAAGTACAATTCCTTTTAACGTTAAACCATCAGATCAAGCTGTCATAAAAAATGATACAGAATTATTTAATGGTTCTTAATAGCGTCAATTAATTTAAGGTATAAATAACACCCTCATTGTACACCTTGTTTGTGCATTAATAAATAAAATAAGTCCTGGAATATCGCAATTCATATTTGCAGAGGTAAGACGTCGCTTAGTAGAAAAGCTACGATTCCATTAAATCTGTTGGAACAGAAGCCAGTCCTTTGGGATTTAAAACAAAGTCTTGGAAGCAACCGGGATAAGGCTAGGACCATGATGATGAATTACACTAAACTTATTTTTTTATATCTATTTTTTTACGTCCAATACTACTTTATATGATAGTCGTCATTTTTTTACTCATCATCATCCGTTCAGTACATTAATTTTCCCACTGCTTGCCTCTTCTCAGTATGTGAAGGGTAATAGTTCGGTAGTCCACCACGCTGACCAAGTGCGGTTTGACAGTCTTCCCATGACTTTTGAAAATATTATGGAAAACGTTTATGCTTGACATGATGTTCAGCAAGCCATAATAAACTAGTTGATACGTCCTTAACTTGGAAAATCCAGCAATGCACGCCGTAAGTTTGCAACCGAGGCCTTCTGCGTAGCAGTTTGGTCTCTCTACTAACTTTTAATTATTTATCTTTATATATTTTCTTTTTGGTTGCGAATATCAAAGGGACTTCATTGAAAACTATCATATTTGGATAGACAACCGACTTAAGAGAAAGGACAGATAAGGTGACTCTCAGCGCCAAAGCGGCTTGAATCGTAGCCAAAACTAAGATGGCAATGATTTACTATTCAAAACATTTAAGGTCAAAGGCACATTACTATCTGAAGACGTTGATGTTTAAGAAAAAAAATACGAATATTCTAGCCATCATGTTCAAGCTGCACACCCGTCATTACAAACAAATGCATGTGCAAACAAAATTAATGTAGACAGGTCCTTCCGGCTAAAATCATTGTAGTCATCATTTTTAATTACACACTCGATACCGAAACATAATTTATAAGATCCTGCCACTATTGTCTAAAGCAATATATTTACATCAAATTCAACTGAGTATACGCAATTTAGGAAACCGTTATCAATGTGGAAAAAATATTAAAGATTTATGAAGCGATTAATTCAATGTGTACGTTGAGCTAATGATGATGTATCGTCGGTTTAATCCGACGTATTTCACGGACATTGCGATGTTTGCTAACAACTACAGTACTGATAGTCGAGCACATATAATTATTAATTAGGAGTTACAAATAAGCGGAACAATAAATAAACGGAATTGAATATAATATGTAGATACCTGCGGCGTTAAATATTATATGTGTGTATGATTAACTTCAATTTATAAGAAGGTATTTTTTTTTAAGTTAACTACATTTACAATATTTTTTATCCTTTTTGTTTTATCTAATTTACTTTTAAGGAAAAACTGATGCTAGGAATGACTAATATGCTGATTGCTATCTATGACACGAACAATAATTTTATGAAAGGTAGTTGGTACTAATTTTACTCCCGCCTCGGCCTTTCTGGCCAGTTTAAGGCAAGTAAAGGCAGTCAAGGTTTTGACTTCTTCCGTTGTCGAACCAAAATTGATAGTTCTTTTTCTATTAATATCAATCCAACCCAAATTGGGAAAGTTGATCTCGTGAATGCCACGAAAATCATTGTCAGCTGTTTTTTTTGCTACTAATCTCTCTGTAGTTGTATCTGATAAGCCATCCATCAGACTATACGAATGAAGGAATTCACTTCTACACATACATGCATAGACTCACGCCTGCTTCCCCGTAGGGGTAGGCAGAGGCCTATTAAACGCCCACTTTTCGCCAGTGTTTTGATCCCACGTAATAGGTGGCGAGCCTATTGCCGCTTATCGGGATATTTTGTTTGCCAGAGCCTCGTCCGTTGATCAGCAGGTGCACCACTTGCAGGTGAGGTTGGCTTGGGACCCTAAGTTCTTGGTGGGAACCCTATGCACCATTCCACCATGGAATTCACTTCTATCTGAGCAATAGTGGGTTCACTATACATGGCGTTCAGACCATCACATATCCAGACGTTTTTCGTTGTGACGGGCCGAAATCCTTTTCTGAACAAAACGGCAGCCTGAAACCAACACAGTCCAGTGTGTACAAATAGCTTGATATTCTTAGGTCTAAAATGTTAATATGATCAGTACATGCTATCCTAAGAAATTATAGAATTTAATTTGACTGGCGGAGTGTACATCCTAATACTACCTTAAGAACTAACCTACATTTAACTACGAATTTATAACTTTACTAGATGAGCGCGCGGTTACACCCGCGTTATTTAGGGCTGCTGTTCAGTGACAAGAGAGTGTTGTGGGGTAAAAGAAGATGTAGTGACAAGCATCGAGAAAGGTATGCTAAGATGGTTTGGGCACGTGCAGAAGATGGATGACGAAAGACTGACCAAGCAGATATATGAGGCAAGTGTGGAAGGGACAGGACGAAGGGGAAGACCTAGGCGGACGTTCTCTGAACAGATTGGAGACATCCTAAAAGCAGGACAGGTCAGAAGTACCCTGAACAGAAGAGCATGCATGAGGAATCTGATGGGAGTGAATGAAGCAAGAGAGATATGTCAGGATCGTTGAAAATGGCGTTCCGTAGTCTCTGCCTACCCCTCCGGGAAACAGGCGTGAGTCTATGTATGTATGTATGTTCAGCTCCCGTGGCTCATAGCGTGATGTTATATAGCCTTAATCGGTAAATGGGCTATCTAACACCGAAATAATTTTATACAATCGATCCAGTAGTTTCTGACATTAGCGCGTTCAACAAACAAACAAACTCTTCAGCTTTATATATTAGTATTAGATACCTATAGCTCTTTACTTCTAAGAAAAATTCACTTGAAACCTATGCAGTTGTTTGTAAGTGATGGTTCGGCTTTAGTGCTTAAAACCCTTGTCACTTACATAATGAAAATCTAATCGGCAATAATCTGCCTCCTATTGCGTCACGATTAAACTATAATATAATAAATCAAAGTATCATTAATAGAAGTATCACCAATCTCCCATAGCAATCGCTTTTCAATTCAGATACAATCTTAAATCGATAATTTGTAATTACTCATGTAACTTATTATCTACGAATCAGATCAATTAATTTAGATATTTATCTAATAAAACATTGACTTGTTAACGTGGGTTACAAAATCATACCACACTATTTACACTGGTTTAAGTATAAATAGTGTGGTATGATTTTTTAAGCCGCGTTGATAGATTGATATCGCAATGATTGATGGATTGATAAATAAATAATAATTGCATGTCAGACAATGGGTAATTAGATTTAATGAGTTTGTTTTGTAGGCGGTTGATTAAGTGTGATAGTTGTTAGCCAATGTCACGATTGGAATGAAAGTTGCTTCGCTTTAAGTAACCTTTATTTATCTATGGTTGAACAAGCGAATGGTAATCAATCATTGGTTTTGACTTACGCTTGTACCTAGACAGGATTTAATTTACCATAAAGTAGTCTGAATATTATCATACAGTTTTATATTACTATTTTGCCATTGCTACCAAATGTCCCTATTAACTTGACTACCTTTACGAAAAACAATATACTAGTGTAGCCTGATCTTTAGAATAAGTATGTTCGCTTTTGCTAGCTCAGGTGCCTTAAAGTAAATTTAAAAATAAACATAGCACTCGAAAACTCAATGGATATATAATCCAAATCAAACAAACATCATAGGTTAAACAAATAAGTGGTTCATTGTTTCCACCCTCTTCCATTCACCCCTTCCCGTTCAGGATTTGATTAACGAGCTCCCGACAACTTCATCTAGTGCCAGATGTCCATTCCTCACCGTTTAATTGGCTCCAGGTAGAAGCGAGATGGAGAACATTTTTCATTGTTATGATAACTTAGGATGATATTGAGAATTGTTCTGAAAAGTTGTAATTAAAGTATTGGACTCAGTAGTATCAATTTGCAAATGTTCAGCAATTCACTTTTTGATTTGAGCATATTATCTTGTAAATTTAGCTGTTTCTGACGAATAGACAAATTTAGTCGTTAAAGGATGCAACTGGAATAATGCTAAGAGGATGATGAGACTATAGGTTTATAGGTACCAGGTTCTTCACCGAAAATATAAACTGTTCACGTTTGCATTTAATTAATCTTGAATGCAGTGCGGTCTAGACTGGGTATTACTTACTTTCTTATTTTATTTGTAAGGACGACTGGCCAGAGATTGCAAAGCACAGAGATTTGTGGAAATCCAAGGGAGAGGCCTTTGCTCAGCAGTGGGACAACACAGGCTAATGAAAAATAATAAAAAAAAGATATGTTTGTGCGCGAAAGTGACTCAACGTGATTAAATATGAAGTCATACATATATATTCCATTGCAACGAAATAATGATAAGCTCATATTTATACTTCTCATTCATAAACGGATTGTGCCAAAGATTAGTAATCTTTATCAAATCATAAATAATAAAAAATATGTCGTTTGATTATAACAGCTTTAGATTAGTATGCATATTTATAATGCTTATTATGTTGTTTATGTGTGTATTTAATCTCACATATTATAAAAATATTTTCATGTCTTTATGTCTGACTGGCTCAATCGTTGCTAAGTCTGATCTTCAGGACATCAGAAGGTTACTAGTTATTTATCTTATTGAGTGATTCTGCAATTGGCTAGCAGCAAGTTATCTGGGGCGTCATTGTTGGGTATTCCAGATTTTTGCAGAATTCTATTAGCAGCAATGAAAGAGAGCAAACACAAAATATGTCGCAAATAGATCTGGTCTGGCTGGGCTGTAAGTATAGTTTCGTTAAATAGTTTCACATCTTCAACCCACCTATATTGCAACCTTCAAAAGATACCTTTAGCGTTATGATCAAGACAACTCTGACTGACTCACCTCTTACTTGACAAATCTATTCATCTGTCACTCCACGTGAAAATGACGCCATAAAATGACAACTAACAATTAAATACCGCACTAATCCACCAAATTCAAATATGAACAACATATTAATCGCGTCAATCACATTAATATCGGCGACGTATCGTGACGAGCTGCGACGGGCGTCAGGGCGAGCTACGGGGGCGTATGATGGATGGTGCGTCGTTAATCACTGCGCCACGCTCATCATTCATCGTCAGGACGGGTGTACCACAGCATTGAAAGTACAGTAGGACAAGTGGTTTTTAACTTTTGCCTTAAAGGCTGCAAGGAGACGACACTGTTGTGAACGGGTGAAATGGCCTACCTCGCAATTTCATTCATAAACCACTACACTTTCACCCTCGCCTAGCCAGAGCCACATTGTACTTCCACAATTCACTCAGGCCAGCCAACAGCAGCTGAAGGCAGCTCCCTACCGCCGAACCCTTTGGAGATTTGGAAGCATTATTTCGATATTACGTTTCAAATATCCACTTATGGTACTGCCCGGTCTTTTGCGAAGGAAATTAAAGAATTTATAACTCTGCTTTATGTATAGGAATTTAAACTTTCGTGGTCACTATAATTACTTTGTACTGTTCCTACGGGATATATACCACGTACCTTTGTTTTGAGTAACCGATATTTCGGCACTGTTGCAAGCGCCATGTTCACGGATGTACATCCGTGAACATGGCGCTTGCATTGGCTGATAGAAATCTAGCCTATCTCAACAAGACAAGACTTGCTGCTACTAAGAGCGCTTCTGGCATTCCATATCGTCCAGCCATTTAAGGCATGCAGGTGATGGGGATTTGAATGATTCTTTAAAGCGCTTGAGCTGCGCTACCGAGCATATGCGAGAAATGTTGCCACTCACATTTAACTCGGCAAACTTGACTTAGCGATAAGGGGAAATAGCTAGACTTAAGTTACATTGAAGAATATTATATTATTGGTATACTGTTACCAACTATACTGTGTAGCAATAGAGGGGGGACTTCTAAAAGTGAATTGTGTATCGTTCAGAATTGATCACTTTAATTTCTGTGTTAATAGAACAAATTGTTTTTAGATATAAGAAAATGTATTTGGCAAATGAAATATTACTTGCTGACAAATATATAGGTAACTAGATTTTTGTTGAAATTATTTAGTTTTGATGGATCGTTATTGCAAATTAATTTGTAAGAGGGTTTCGTTTGGTCCCTAGCTGCAGATGAGTTTGCGGTCCATTTAATTATAATTATGCCTTTCATTTTGAATAAGTTATCAGTAAGAAAGATCTGTTTGTACATTTTGTGAAGATGTCGTATCTTTCTTACTATCCGTACACTATGAGCACAGCTTGCACTTAGTAGTTAATGCATATCACTATAAACAAGATGTTCGCAAAGGCTTTATAATGATCGGTTGTTACCAGTTTTTCCTATCAGTGCATTACATTAACAGCTGATATTGAAATCTGAGTTAATCTCACAGTCACTGATCATCAGGAGAGTCATAAAATGAAAGTGCAGGTAAAAACGATGCTTAGCCCTTCAAGAAAAGATGAAAGAAAGGCATACTAAGTAACTAATCATTTGAATCTGAAAGCTCTAAAATAAACTTTCCGTATTAATAATAGTAGGGTTGCTTGGGTACAAAATTCAATAAATAGTCAAGTAATGTAGAATTGATCTGAGTCTGGTATCAGGGTGACGCTTATCTGCCACTTATATACCAAGAACTAAATAATAAATTAAAGAAAAACGTATAATCTAGGCCAAAGCGGTAAATCCTACTTCTGCTTATTGCTATCATCAATCATACGCATCTTAAGCATACAAACCATTCAAATTTCCGATTAATAGTAAGGCGATAAATTGATAACTAAATATATAGAGCAAACAGGCTAGGCATGTTTGCTGCCGCTCCAATATTTGCTCATACACTGACAGGTGGGAGCGATTACGTAAATGTTTGCTCCAACGACACTGAATTATGATTTTAATGATAAATACGGCGGAATATTAATCGGATACTCTCAGTCATTCGGATGAGGCAAAAGATAGCACATTATTTTTGATATAATTCGCGGTTAAGTTATGTAGAGTTCATATTAATTATTGGCAGTTTTAATAAAAACTGATTTAAAATTGTTGCTGTAGATACTAACTAAAATTAACAAAAGCCGCATTTTTCAAGCAAGAACTGTTTCATTCTTTTTTAAATAATTCTCGCTTAATTATGTATATATCTGTGTCTCAGGAAACTTTATAAATATTGAATAATGTATACCAAGATACTACAACATGCAAATAAACGGTTGAGTCTACATTTTTTAGTTCACTAATTACGATGACTCCCATGTTATAGTGACCTGTCGTTCTGACAATGACATGATACATAATAATATATCAAACAGTAATATACCTATCTACTGTAGCAGGTAATACCAGTTATACATGGATACTGAAAATAAAATACTTGGGTTACCTATCTGTATCAGATAGATCCTCTAACCTAAATCTTATCTGAATATCAGAACTACAAGTCTTTTCCATTACATCCATCAAAAATATTTTACTCAAACACACGAATTGAAAAATGTTCAGGAAATACCACAATAAATAAAATTTAATTCCACACACAGTGGCAAGTGACTGAGTCGCTCCTGTACTTCCATATCAAATAATTCAAATATTTGGGCAGCCCTCATCGATCACTTACCGATGATGGATGGAGTTGTTTCTTCAACCACAACCGAACTAAAGGACATTAGTGGCACAGAAACACAAACAAAACTGAACTTTAAAGCTCACAACTTAGAATTGAATATTGATGAGTGTAAGACTGGGAATGGTGTAGAATTTGTAAGGCAGGGTTGGCCCTAATACAACCAGTAGGTCAGTGTTTGTACAAATGTAAAGGGGACGAATGTTTACACAATTGACATTATCGTTTATGTTTCACTTAGGAATAATTTATTGACGCCGCGCTTGTGGGGATTAGATAAATGGTAGATTAGTTGGGACGTTGTCAAGTAAATATATTTTTATTCGGCTGGGTCACTTAATAATACTAAGTAATTAGCTTGACATGTAACAGATGCAAGTAATATCAAATGTTAATAAGAGAGACATAAATAAAATTAAAAAGATAATACTAAAAATAACATACCTCCAATGACATACATGCCACTAGTATATCTAGTTATTAATTTTAATATGACACTAGACAAGGATCAACATAAAACTAATTTTATTTATAAAACATAAATAATACTTAAGAGCTACTTAAAAGTAAATGTCAACTTCAAAACTATATGTACAGAAGTACGTTATCACACTGTAACATCAAGCGTTATAATAAGTAATAACAAAAGTGACTAAAAGGAGGTCATTTGGACCCGTAGAAGATGTTTAACACCTCAATTTACCTTATAAAAGATAAAGTCGGCGCTTCTTGTCAGAATACATTAAAAAAAAGTTGAATAAAAAAATAAACACTGAGTTACGGTTGTAGATAGGCCAGTGACAGCTGGGTAGCGAGCGCCATAATTTTTTGTTAATCTCAACACATAAAAATTGTCACGGCCGCGTTTGTATCAACATATTGGGATATTAGTGTAATGTACACCTTTTTGTCTTGATAAATGGTTTTCGGGACATAAATAACTTTTGTTTTTACTTGACTTTTTGTTTTGTTATTTATATTGGCAAGTTTACGAGCGTGTTTATTGTATTTATGTGTTTTGTATAAAATATATTTTATTTACAATGTAGATTTAAAGTTGACTTGCTTGTAATGATTCATAGGCTTTTAGTATGGTTTAATCTTTTTCTATTGTTTCGTGTTTGTATTCCGAAAATATTTTAGCCTTAATCCGCGTACCAGCATTTTGATGGATACCAGTACTTTTTTACTTTCGTATTATGTACTTTTGATTCGTAGCTTTAAGTAACTACATATTAACTATAATGTTGGATTATTTGACTGCCTCCGTGGTCAGTGGATAGCGAATGCGTCTGCTGATCGGAGGTCCCGGGTTCCCGGGTCGGGCAAAAGTGTTACATGGTTTTTCCAAATTCTCAGTAGCAGCACGGAGTCTGGTGATGTGCCCGGTAGCGGCAATAGGCTCGCCCCCTATTACGTGGGACCTAAAAATTTATGGCGAAATGTGGGTGTAATATTCCACCTCTGCCTTCCCCTTTGGACATTGGATAAAGGCTTGAGTCTATAATAACAAAAAAGATTATTTGGATAACCACTCCTCTGATTGAATGCTTTGATTTGTTGTCATAGTTTGAATTAATTATACTGCAATTTTTTTTTAAATAGCTGACTTTAAATAATTATTGTATCAAGTTCAATTTTAATTTTATACCTCAATCCATGTACCAACGAAGACGAGGGGAATTCGGTGAAGTTAGAATTTAAGTGAAGGTAAATCAGAACAAATCGCATCTAAAATATGAAGAAATTCTCTAATCCCAGATTACTGTCAATCATTTATCAAATCAAAGACATTCACAGCCTCCAGATTTCTCACAATTTCGTATTATCAGTGGTCAAACATGAGGTAGAGGATTTGATTTCCCCGTTGAGCATTCTTAATTAGTTTAAAGTTTTTATAAGTCACTTTCTTTAGAAATTGTTTCGTCAGAAATTGTGTTCAGGAGTCGAAGAAATTAAATTTGGAAGTCAAAAAGTTATCATCCCGAATGAGGACAATGTGATACTATTTCCTAGAGGGTGTTGTCTCATATTTATTTACCCAGACATGATGCTGACGAAATACTAAACTCAATATCGCTGAATATACCAATTTTGTCAATTTTATATAGAAATCTGTTCTCAACACGTACAAAACAGACTTGCTTTGAAATAAATGTACGAAATTCACCCGCATAAATAAATCTCTTGATAAATTTCATACCAAAATATTTATTCTCATATTCCATTAAACAAATTCTGCACTTTCAAATTCAACCACATTCTAAAATACTATATTTTTCTCTGCAGCTACTTTTTTGGTCAGCACTTACTTAATAAAAATTGTAACAAGTACAATCATAAAAACAGCATTTCGGTGCCAACGTTTTTATTTGTCACACATTAATGTTCAAACACAGCCGAGGTGCCATGCCCGGTAATGATAAGAATATTTTATTTTTTACTACCGTGACACTCAGTGGCACGTAATGACTGTCGTGCTCATAATTCAACCCCTTAATTGGTCATATTATACGTAAATACGATGAATACGGAGTAATGTTGACATGTTTATGTTTATTTAAAGTGTATTACATATAAATTTTATGTTGCTTCTTGGATCTTTACTTTAATGTACTTTTTATCGGTTAGACTTTTAATATTGATGCGATACAGATATCCGTGAGTTTTAGTGCTTCTTTTAAATGGTGTCAGTTTTCGGAGGAGACTAAAATACAAATGTTCGAATTAAAGTACCTGATGTAGATACAGAAGTGACTTTACGTGGATGCGGGTGCGGATGGAAAAACCAGAGGTTGAATTGGGCTCTACATAATTATATTTGCAATGGATAAGCTGGTGACTCTTAGCAGATAAGCAGACTAAAACTTGAACTTTGATAATCTCATGCAATCACAACGTGCCTCATAGTCATAAGATCGGCAGCATAGTGAGTTAATTACCTTTACAGCAATTCACAGTACACAGCTGGATTTAGCCTCTCTTTATGAGCTTTACCAGCACAGAAGGTAAGTCAATAGTACATTTGGTCTACTTTACTGCGCTGGCCAGACGGGTTTTGATATCGAGTATCTTATCTCTTCGCCAAGATTCTAGTTTGTTCGTGATTTTTCTTAGTCGCCTCTTGTCACCACAACACCCACGGAATGAATGGCTTAGTGACATTCTGTATTCTTAATCCATCACTGCACGAATTAGTCAGCTTATTACTTTAACCCTTAAACCCTACCCATTCCAGGAGAAAAACTATTACTACCCAGGGGTTTTAAGGACCCCAATATATAAAAATTCATATTTATAAAGAAAAAACAATTTAATTACAATTATTATTTATTGTTATAGACTGCTTATTTGACAATCCAAAAATATAATCTATTGTTTATGGAAACACATTCTTGACACATAGCCTCAGTATGTTCACCGCTAAGAGGTTTTTGGCACATGCCACAGGTGACCTTGGCTTTTCAATCCATGCCTCTTGGGCATATGGCACGTCTTTTTTTAGCAGTGGGAGCAGAACTTGGTTCTTGCAATGGCCGCTTCTTTTGCAAGATCCCACCAAACAGAACTTGAAGATTCATAGGCAAAGAGGGCCAACTAAATCGTTCCTCCATGTGAGGGGTGATCAGATCTATGATAAGTTTTTTCAAGAAATTATGTCTTTTTGTAGCTCTTTTTGTGACCATTTTTAGCAGGACGTCTTCATCTTCTGACTGGTCTTAATACAACCACTGAGTGATCTGTTGGTCCATCTTATGCAGTTTTGATCTTTAAAATTAAAACAATGACATAAAACACAATATTGAATAAACTGTTAAAACGAAACAACAAAATTGCTTGATTTGTCCATATACAAAGGAACACCACTGTTATTGTAATAACTACATCAAAATATTAAACTTACCCTTTAAAATAATATATAAAAAATAACAGCATTCACCAATATCGACAAAAAGAAATTACAAAATACTTCGTTATTACTACCCTGGGGTCTGACAGACCCATAAATAGCTATATTTCCGTCTACACTGTGTAAGCATTGATACTATAGTCCGTGCCACGAGAACATAGACTTTTTGTAAACAAAGAATTTCTACTAAGTTACTTAGCAATAGTTCTGTCAAAAGCAAATAATGTCAAATCCAATGAGCGCAACGGTACATAGATACCTGTTATTGGAAACTAATATGTCAATGGATCGGGTTTTTATCGATGTTATGCGCTGTCAACAGGATCTTTTAATATTTTGAGGTACTGACGCCTAGAATGTCAACATTTGGAGTTAGTTCATTGAAATGTTACATTCTTGGGCTTAACATGCATTTATCAGAGGACAAAATTAAATTTTTAGTTGTCCAGAAAAGGTAAATGTAAAGTTAAATACAAGTGTATAGGATCGCAACGTTCCTCCCGCTGCCGGCATCTCGAAAAAGCGGGTGCAGAATAGCAGATGGCAAACTATTAGTTGCACAGAAATTATTTATACCTAAAAAAGAAATTGCGTTTTCAGACTACCGCAACTTTAATGGATTTTGTTTAACTTCATTCTGACGATTTCATTCACAAACAACGTAAAATCTCCATGCCCAGAAATTTTTATGCAATGTACTAGCTAGTTATCTATAATATTATTCATTGTTGGTCAATAATTTAATATATTAGGATAGGTAGGCTACTTTGAGCAAATGATTATTGCATACGATTTAAAAAAAAACATGTCAATAAAAGAGTAACATGTATGTACTCTATCGTTAACATACATGGTACTCTATTTCCCCTTAATTTACAGAATAAATTATGTATAAGAAGACAAAAAAATCGGTAATTTTATGAACATTCGACCATTCAAACACAAAATCAAATATTTTTATTTCAGTAAAATTAAACAATATAAATTAAAACAACATAGTGGCATAATTAGGCATTGAAAAAAAGACTGTTCAAAAAGTATAAAATCTAAAACACAACTGTTTGAAAAAAGGTTGTGAAGCCCTGAATGTTTGTTTACAAAAAGTCTATCTTCTTGTGGCACCAACTATAGACTAGTTAAAAGATGGCCGCCGACGTAATTAAAGATTAGCTCGAGTGCCACAATAATGCGTTTCGTTATTGCAAAAATATCTACAAATATTCAACCTCTGGGGTTTGCTGGACCCCCGGGTAGGGTTAAATAGAATACGCCCGATTATTTTGATGATCAAGAAATGGAAGGTGTGGTAAAATAAATTATGCTTGAAGCTACAACAAATCAACGTTTTACAAAGAAAATAATTAAATATTATGAATTATTTGTTTTTATAAACACAAGCAATTTTATTGTATCACAATCGAACCACGTGTCTAATACTTTTAAAGGTGTCAAAAATTCTAAGAAAGACATGTCGACTATCAAAGGTAGGTACTTATAAATTCAAACCGAACATCACACGTCACTATAAAATACGACGTATATTACGAGCGTTCATTTAATATTCGCCCTTTGTGTTCTTTTCAAACGATGATGAAAAGCTGCCGACGTGAAATGACCACCCACCGCCACTCGACGGACGGCCGACAATCGGCCAATCCATTACCCGCACACATTTCCACTGCATACTTATAAACATCCTTATATAAATCTACCAAACAACAAAAACCTACTTTGAAATTTTGCAGTAAGGTTGATTTTTGTTTAACAGAAGTGTGGCTCATACCTCATTACCTCCATACAAAAATGCACTTACAATATAGTGGTGTTTACACAATTCCGCCGTTTTGAAAGCGCAGGAAGCTCGGACGGTACATTCTGTTTGTCCGTCACGATTGTGGACTACAATGGCACGGTGACGGGGACACGTACCTATTGTGACGAGAAATAAACGCGGTGTGAGGTTGACGGCTGACGCGATTTACTTTGAACAATGTTGTTCGTATAATTTATTAGCAGGGCAGATAGATAAGTTGTGCTTGACTTTTTCTATTGTATGAAGGTGTTCTGGTTTAATATATGTGTTTCTGTTGAGCTCAATTCATGTAAAGTATGGTTTGAGTGGTTTCCGGTGAAAAATAAGAAGCAATTCTGGTAAAAACTACTTTCTGTTCCTTGTTGGCCTGCTCTTTGACGTCCAATCTCTAAATCATATTCTTTCAAATCATCTGTAGCCTTCTAAATAATGCATTAACCTTATATTTCACCAGTTTCTATCAGGTTTGCCTATGTTTAAATATCCAACAATAATATATAACTTTTAGACAACCGATGAAATCGTAGAACTCTCTTGAAATTGTATTCTTACAATATAGTTTAAGATCCGTAGAAGAGCAACCTTCACCGATCTAGTTATTGAATGAAAAGTATTCAGATCTTTTATTCTCTCACTAAAAGATTTTTGGCTAATATAAGAGTTTTACAAAAGTGTCAAAAACCAACAGGTGCAAAGTACCTAACCTGCGTCTGTGTAAATAAAGTAAATCTGAAAAATCCAACTCACCATTTGTGTAAACGGCAACTCATCGAATCTTTAATCAAAAACGACGATACAGATTTTAAACAAGAAATTAATTCCCAACGGACATAATCCGAACAGACAGACAGTTCCCATGGGTTTAGAGTTTCTCATTATTGCTCAATCATGCTTCAATAGATCTGTGATGATTAACCGACATCTAAACAAGGAGAATATTCAAAGTGACGTGGGTAATAGATCTGAAATTCGACTGAGATAAAAGCTACTGATATAGTGTCTGTTATTATGTAGTAGATATTTATTAATTAAGGTAATGATCGTATTTTTTCTGAGGTAAAGGCTGGTTAGTGTCGCTGACTGTTAAGCTGGCAGTTGAGGGTTCAATACTCTGGATAAATCTTTATGTGGTGAACACGATTATTTCTCTATTTCATCTGTCTCTGAGTGCAATTTGTCTAAAATATGTATGTATGTAAGAATATTATGGCTCAGTATGTTTATAAGTTACCTAGTGGCCAGGCTATGCTTAGTTTGGAAAAAATGACGGCATGTGAGTTGTTCTAGCATATAATTATAACAAAATCAGAGCTAGTTTGTAAGAAAAACGTTTGTATTGTAGCATGCGTTGTCTAAAACAAACTTTTCATTCAAGAAATGCCAGCTGAATGATTAGTCACAATGTAGAAAGTGACTTAAATAAAAATATACATAAATTGCATTCTTACTTTTACGCTGCTTGATAAAATTATTGAGCTGAGCTGAAAATCTTACGATGTTTACCATGTTTGTCACTCATCTGTATTACCCGCCAGCTCGTTACTACCCTTTCCTGTCATGACATCTTTCATACAATCTATCTATCATATTTCTTAAAATATGAGACACTTACATATGTCTCCATGCGCATCTGGCTATCAGCATTTATATTCGTCATTTATTCAGTATTGCAAACAGAAATACTCATGGAAGAATGTTTTGCAATTGTTATATATCTCTAATATATAATGTTCAAACAAACAAACACTAAATCTGTGTTAATCTCCCTTTGTAGATTTACAGCTGTTTACGTGCTCTAAGAATCACAAACACATTTTCGTTTATGTTAATAGCAGTTACTTACGATATACGATTACTTATCCTTTTCATATAAGGATTTTCTTTTACCTTATCTTAATCGAAAGATCTTCGCAATGTATACATTCTTTGAAAAGATACACATCAATACTTGGTTTACTCAACTCTACACAATACACCGTATGCAATTCGGTATTTAAACAATCCCATTCAACAGATTCGACACCCATATCAAATTTTGCTACAACGAAACTAAGCAAATCCCCGACCGTGAAATGTGTGTTTGTTATTGCTATCTTCACGGCTTTTACCCTATTTATTTCCCTTTTAAATCACTACCATTGTCAATTCACCACGGCTGTCTATCCGTTTCACACTACCACCGATTACTGTCAACTCCACCCTGTGCAGAGTAAAAATATCTCATGCACACATACTAAAAATCCCAGTTAGTCAATGTTGTACTCGGAAAAAAATTATTCTGTGGCACACGGCGTAGGGTAGACGCCCCAATGAGCGTCATTGTCGTCGATGTGATGAATCGATATCGCTCGTATTGTCGTGTTCCCCGCAGCTGTCGTCTGTCACAAGAAAGATGACACTTGGACCGGTTTTTTTTTGACGCGTCCCTTTGAGCGAGCGCAGTGTGGTGCCCGAAATGAGCTGATATCGATCGCTCAATATTATGCTCGTAAGAGAGGGCTTTAAGTTTGAATTGAACTCATAAATAAATAAGCTGTGTCGTGGCGTGTACACTTTTTTGTGCGGCAATGATCTAGTGCTTTCCTTTGTTGTGTGATTCCGGGGGATCCGATACGCCGGAGGTAGAATTTATTACCCGAAATTGTTATTAACAATAGAATCGTCGGAATAAAAATATTATAAATGATTTCGCATTATCCGAGAATTCGAGGTTCGGCGATTAGCACAGTCACCTTGATTTATTGTGCTGTTTATTTCGGTTTTGGTAATAAATTAAGCGATACTGGAATAAAATAGTCCTTCTTTGTAATTACAAAATTTACAAATGGTGTTATTTATCATATGTGGTTATTTATTGCCACTAATTGTCACCCTTTAGTTAAAACACGCTGAATAAGCAACACAATATACTTTTTATAAATTATGGTCGCTGTCAAACAGTGAGTCCATCAGACAGATAGTTAGAGGGTACTATCTTCTCTTGGTCTAGTGGACACCGTTCGGCGGTCAATTTAATGACTATAAATTTTATATGCGACGTTTTGACTTTTTAAAATAATGCTGGAATACACCACTGCTCTACACTACTCCAATAAAGTTGGATCAATTCCCACACAAAACCACCAAATTATTTTGTGATCCCTATTGTTGTTTCGAGTACCTATGGGTTTGGTTGTCTGCTTATAAAATGTTTGTGAAGTTGTTCCCTTTCTATTAATTAAATTAGTTTAATTAAATACTGTTCCAATTGAAAACTGCTGGCTTTAACAACGGAACAAAAATAAACTCTTTCAGAAGTTAATAAAAAACGTTTCTTATTCGTAACATCAATTTCTTTAATATCGCTATAAATATATGTACATGAAAACTGATTTAATACATAACGTTACGATAAAATATCTTAAAAATAATACTATAGTCCTACGTAGAGGTAGTAACATCTCTTAAACCTATAGTTTCATACGAGTACATTTGTCACATTCACGGCGCCTCTGACATCCTATCTTCCTCCATATAGCTGCGTCTTCAATTTTTCATTACTTTAGGACGTTTCACTTAAACATCCGCACTGTAACACGATTTAAAACTAATGTCGTACCGCGACGTCGGCCGCAGTCGTAAAGCGGGCTATAATTTTGAAATATGGCTCGGTTACGGCGCGTACGAGCGTAATGAAACACCCTGTATATCACAATTCCAACCTCGCTCGGAGGCTAAATGGTCTCGCTAAATTAGCCTTTCTCGCAATGTATGGCTTAGCATGATATAATGTCTATAGAGGTGGATAATAGAGACTTTTTTACGGTGTTGAATTTGGGTGATTTAAAAGGTGCTTGGATGTAGTATTTCATTAGGGTCCTTTTGTAACGATAAACATATAATATTTTTTGCCAGAAAAACAGCGTCATCATCGCACTCAGACGATGCCTCTAGTAACAACGTAGACAGATGTGTAGTAGTAAGACCATAATCTGTTAAAAACTTGAAACGTTTAATAACTTTTACTAGGTATGTCTCTTCTTACAAAATTTTATAGCAACCCACACCCGTTGCTATACATAGATAAACTATAACTTAAAAAAAAGAACAGGTCCAATTTACTATTACATAGATTTTTATTTCTGAAATCATCCATATGCGTTCGAAATTCTGTTCAAATAATAGATGTCAAACAAATGCATAAAAGCTGCACGATAAATTAACTGATACGAATATTAAACAATCATGCGCTTATTAACACGCTAATTATTCAAAACAGACCCTTATAGCAGTTCTAAAAAGGCTGTACCAAAAAGCTGGTCGTAAAAACGTAGCACATTGCTCACGGTTGCCGCCCAAATTGAAATATACAGGCAGCCATATTCATTACTGAGGCTCAGAGCAGCGATAATTCAAACTTATGGCGCGCCTTTTACGAGTTTTAAGAGTGGTACTCGCGGGAGCACGAAATGACGATACTGGGGCTGACAGTGATGATTTTGAGCAAAAATTTTTGCCTGTGTTACCGTAAAGGTAAATGTGCCGATTTGTATTGCGGTTCGGTAGACTATATGAGGCAAATTTAGCGCCAGTGATAATAAAGGAAAGGATAAAATATCGTTAGATGATTTAATTTGTTTATGGTTGGCCAGACCTTTGTCGCTCTAGAGAGCATATACATACACTAGGTATTTATTACGCAAAGATTTTAAGCATTGCTTAGTAGTTTGCCTGGTCTACAATTCGGTGCCACTATGATAACTTTGGACTTAAGTAAGTAGTGTGATTACGAGACTGGTGATTGCTGGATCGATCGACGGCACTGGCTCTGTGGTGGTTTGATTGGGAGAAACGCGGCACACCTCAATTGGCATCTCTAGTCCAAGAACCAGATGTTGAAGACTCCCTTAAAAAGAGTCTGCTTTGCTTACTAAAGGCTTTTGTTGTGGTAACTTAACGTAAGCCCAGTAAAAGCATATTTACATAGCACTTGCTTGAACGACCAAGACTTCCTGCTCTTACAGAACATATTTCCATTTTAGTCAAAATAAAATTTTTCAAAGAAATAAACATTGTAACTGTTGTATCACAATATATTTATGAAAATCTGTTATATGTACATAAAAATATTGACAAATTTAGTGAAAAATGTGATATACATTCTGTAAATACAAGACACAGGCATAATCTCGTAGTTCATAGCACTCGTCTGCACAAAATAAGTAGCTGTTTTATGGGGCAATGTATACGCTTTTATAACAAGCTCTCTTATAATATAAGAAACCTATCTATAAATAAGTTCAAAATTATTGTAAAAGCGAAATTGTGTTCAAAAGCATATTATAAAATATCGGAATATAAAGACGACCAAAACGCTTGGAACTGAGCTGTTCTAATTCGACACACAAAAATAATTTTATGAAATGTTTTTTTTAATGACGTTTCGTAAGTACTTGCAAAGTTTATACGAAATAAAGAAGTATTTCATTTCCTTCATTTCATTTCAGTCTTGATGTGATAACATGAAATAAATTGGTGCAAGATTTTAACCTTTTAAACATTTTGATATAAAGACGATATCTAAAACTATTTCTCTTGCTTGGATGTCATTATGGCTAAGAATAATGTTTGTTATAAATGTCTGCTTCAAAATAATATATAATATACCAAACACGACGTTATTTTAAACGATTTTTAACCGACTTCAAAAAAAGGAGGAGGTTTACAATTCGTCGGAATCTTTTTTTTTTTATGTATGTTCCCCGATTTCTCTAAGACGCCTGGACCGATTTCGAAAATTCTTAGTTTGATTGAAAGAGTATACATTCTAGTTGGTCCCATAATCTTCAGGTCAGGATCTGATCATGGAATCCTGAAAAAACGTAGGAACTCTCCAAATTTTATAAGCTAACTTGAAGCGATTTGACGATAATAACCCAATGCCACCGAGTTTGGGCTCGTTTGAGTCGTCTTTATATAGACTTAGATGCTGGATGATTTCCATGGTCTGATGATAGAGTTGGAAGGCAATCATGAGATCTTTGTGATACAATAACCCAATGTCATCGAGTTTAGGGTCGTTTGATCCGTCTTTAAATGGAATTTGGTACTGGATGTTTTCCAGGGTCTGATGATGAAGCAAGCAGGTGGCCATGAGGTCTTTGTAATACAAAGACGCAATCCCATTGAGTTTGGGCTCGTTTGATTCGTCTTTACTTGGACTTTAGTGCTGAATGCTTACCAAACTCTGATGATGGAGCAGGAAGGTAGCCATGCGATAATTGTAATACAATTTCGCAATGCCAGCGAGTTTGGGCTCGTTTTAGTCGTCTTTACATAGACTTTGATGCTGGACACCTATACTATCCTATGTACCTACTTATCACCTATTACTATTTTTTATTAGTATACCACTAAAAAGCAAAAAATAAAAAATATTTTTAAATAAAAAACAACCGACTTCAAAAACACTAAGGAACTAAAAAACATAAAATAATTGGTTTTGGAGCAAACATTTTTGGAGCCGGTGCCAAGCCCTTACGCAAAAAGTTACTAAATTACAAACTACTTGCCTATTCTCATAGATTTATTATATAAAATAAATCTATGCCTATTCTATCAACAACGAAAGTTATATAAATATGTGTAGAGGTTTTTATAGTCAGATGAGAAATACTTGGCTTGGCACCGACTCCAAAAATGTTTGCTCCAAAACCAATTATTTTATGTTTTTTAGTTCCTTAGTGTTTTTGAAGTCGGTTGTTTTTTATTTAAAAATATTTTTTATTATCTTATACAAAACGTCAGCTGCTCAAATCTTAATCTTCTGCAGATCACCCACTTAGCCAGAATACATACCAACCATTTATCAGTGAACATAATAGTCATGACAATTCCCCCATTCTATGCCCTTTCACACTAAATCGGCGATTTCTGACTCCTCAAAAATTTATAGAACACGCGTTTCTGAATTGAAATGGCGTAAAAAGCCAGCCAAAATAATTTTAGTAACAGGACAAAGAAAAAGAAATCTTAGTGTTAACGACATAAAAGTCCGGGCGAAAGCATTTTATGTTTACAGAAAAAATAAATCGACCAACTAACTTTTACAATTGATCACGCGAAAGTAGACCTTAGCACGTTCATAACAAAGGTGATAAAGAGAACATTTTGGGTGTGTCACGAAAAAAAATTGACAAACGATCGAATGAGCCGTTCATTATGTTCTAATGTTCCAATATATTATGTGTCCTAAAGGTGACGTGTAAAGTGATAAATTGGCATTGGCATCTTTGTAGCTGGCTGGCAAGATGGCTTTTGGCAAAAACTGGCAGATGGTGGCATGTTAATTTATACAAGGTTGATGGCACTTTGATACGCACGTTGTCGTCGTGTGAAAATTTTATTAGTATCGTGTTTTTTGACGATTATCTTGAATTGTTTATGACTTAGAAAAGAGGGATATTACTACAACATCATCAGCCTTTAATAGTCCACTGCTGGACTAGGCCTCTCCTTTGAAAGGAGGAATTGGCCTACTATACCACGCTGGCCAAGCGGGTTGGTATA
This sequence comes from Euclidia mi, assembly GCA_944739405.2. Lineage (NCBI taxonomy): Eukaryota > Metazoa > Arthropoda > Insecta > Lepidoptera > Erebidae > Euclidia > Euclidia mi. The sequence goes on along the minus strand of OX123184.2, from coordinate 20,522,212 downwards.
GGGTTTGTATCAAGATTTCCTTCTCTTACAGTGCTGTTCTCTGCATAATATGCTCCCTCTGTCAGCTCTTACGACACCCATGGGATACATATGGGGTGGTGACAATTCTTATTCTTAATCCGTCACCACACGGACAATGGATATTATAATGCTATAAATTTTGTAGAAAGTGGGCATAAGCATGTGGTCATTTAAATAGCAGATATTTTAAAAATAAAAAGTTCATTTAGTCTGGTGATAATATATTTTACAGATAAAATACGAATTAGCATAAATTTCGCCATAACGGATATTAAAATCAAAAAGTGTCTATCACTCATAAATTTTCCCCTTTATGAAAGCCCAAAACACATATTTTCTACTAGACCCCTACAGAACCAATCAACGCAGAGCAAGCAAATAAAACAAAGTCGAAACATCACTGACACTTCCTAGAACAATATATTATCGCGTTAGGTGTGCTACACACTTACTTTCTTAACTACACTGACAGATGATACAGATTTATAGGCAAAGCAAAAGAAAATCTAGGTGATTTGTTGTTGTGTTTGTTCCAAATAATGTCAATTATTTTATCTAAAATGTTTTCACTAGATAGAGGCTCTGTTTAGGCATCAAGATTTTTCTTTTGGTAAAAGGCAAGAGATTATTTGAGATTGACACTGAAAACTTCTTTTTTTAATAATCACAGTACAGAAAGCCCAATACCTGCCATTTATGAGAAGCAATAAAAAGTTTTAAAAAATCCAGACATAAAACTTTCAACATAGTCACAGGCCATGATAAATATTTTGTAGTACAATATGCATGCGCTGAGCCACTGAAACAGTGATTTACCACGACTTGAGCTCAAAAGAGTTTTTAACTTACAATTAAAAACTGTAATTTATTACGAAATACCAAGACTAAAAAATTGTCAAGAGATGTATTTTCTTTTATATTGTCAAACCAAATAAAATACATCAGTACTGCGAGCATACCATGATTTGGTATTATTACAAAAATAAATCGCAGTATTTACATGTTTAATGCTAGGTCCATTGCATGATTTAAAAGTGTTTAACTAAATTAAAATTGCATAAAACTCCAATTCGATTGAGTGTGCGGCATGCCTTATACAGCGCTACGAGCCGCTACGGCCTACGCTCGTTGCTACGAACACCGTAGCAGCTGAAATATGGCCCATGTATTATTCAAAGAAATTGCCACATATTTCATCCGAGGGAAATAACCCTGAGATATGTGCTGCGCGGTACACGAAACGACGAGTTGTTACTGAAAATTTACGATTTTATTTCAGTATGTTGAATTTGTAATGACAGTTTTGGATGCAAAAAATATTAAGAAATTATTTTTCGTATACATTTTGCACTTTATGCGCTGATTAAAATATTTTATGATTATGACGGAGACTGATGAATACTGTGCGTTGGGCAATATTAACGAATTCTCTTAAAATATTAAACAAAAGAATCAAGCTTTTCTCTTTGGCCGGTTTTTTTATGGGCTTTCTTTTGAAACGGGATAGAAAGGCTGAGATCTGTCAATTGTTAATATTTGGCAAACAAAATAAATAACGCAAGGCAAACAACAGCTTATACAATAATTTTCTTTCTCTGTTAATTTGCTTTCGTTTTTTTCGCCGTCCTCTTTCTTTTTTTATGTATGCATATTGCTAACAGAAGTTCCATCAATAACACTATGAATTTATGAAACGTATAACTGGCCTGGCTTCACCTTATCTCTGGAAAGTGATTCGGTACGTCGTTTGCGATACTTCTACCAAATTTATGGTCGAGCTGTACACGGTGCTGTCATAGGTGCGCGTTTTATTAAAAGCTTTCAGGATGTACGGCGCATGAGCCGTTTTTACGGGCAACAAAGATGAATGACTGTGAGGTATGATTTTAATTTAGGAGTTTTTGTCACGGTTCGGTAGAAGATGTTTTGATTCGTTTTGAGAAATATTCGGTGAAATATAAACTTAATTTAAATAATATGCTTATATGACCTTTGTAGTGATATTTATTTTAGGTTAAATAATGTTCGACAAGTAATCACCAGTGGAACTGAAAGGCACAGAGAATAAAATAACTCAGGTTGAAATTGTTACAATATTTTTAAAGGTGCATCTAAAATCCTAAGGTAAACTTCAGTGCGTTACGCTAAAAAATTCTTTATTCTTTATAAAAATCCATTAAAAATAAATAAAACATTGGATAGAGTTTGTTATTTTTGACCACAATATTTTGATTGCCTTCCAGTTCTCCTCTCAAATCGTGTACAAAGCTTTGATTGCATAAAGCCTGAATAGTCAGCAACTCCGACAAATCTATCATCTACTATCAAGTTTCTGAATAAGTTTGAGTTCACAGTGAAAACTAGGTTTATAATTGCAGCTACAGTTATATTATAACATTTACTGTGGCTATGACATTCAAGTTAAAGATTATAAAGATATTTACAGAACTGCACATCTATATCAAGCTATAACATATTTACTTCATACCGTCGTGCAATAAAGTAATCCAAACAGAAACTAAGCAATTTCCCAAATGAACATAAAGTTGACTTCAGCGTTATAAATTAGAGTTATCATCCCGCTAAATAAACGGAGCTACCTCTACCTACAAAAAATACATTTCCTTACGATGCATAATATTTTAAACCACCCCCTTGCTTTATACAAAATGGCTGTCGGCACTCGCTACTATTTTTCCTACAAGACTTGGCCTAAGTCAGAAGAGAAAATGGAAGCAAGCTTATAAATAAGAAATCGTTGACGAATTATCTTTCATTTAAATTTCTGCTAGAATATGATATTTTTTCAATAGTAGATTCATTGGTACATTTCAAAAAAATTTTGGTGATATATGATGTTGGGTATTACGACATAAAATAATTATTAAAGAAATGTAAAATCATCATCTCTATAGTATTTAAATCGAAAATAATGATCATGGAAAGATGGATACCCTAGAGGTATTCCAATGGCATGTATTATTTTTTAATAAGCTTAAAATAAATGTCAAAGTATAATAAGACACACTTATTGAGGAAACTAATTTACTCCTTTTATATTATACTCACCATGGAGAAAAATACATTTATAAGCTGCATTAAAAGTCATCTCAAAAACTCGTTCTATAACGAAAAAGACAAGTTCAGGAAACCGCTTCTGCTTATCTTAAAGACCACGCCACGCGTGATAAATTCCCTAGGAGTTCCTTACACTTGGCGAAGCAGACAAAATAATTTATGTACCTAGTTTAGTGGGTACTTTCCTGGATAAATGGCATCTCCGAGGTGAATGACATCTTTGTTACTCTAGTGCCGGAATTGATGGCATCGGATAAAAATGGCTTAAAAAGTATAGGAGGTGTTATGTGTCAAGGGATGGAAGATTTACATACATAGGGTGAACGGTAAACTTATTCAGTGAAGATGGTAAAGTCTGTGTACGAAATAAGAGGAGGAGAGCACCCTTATGTTCAGTCTAAGATGAATGACAAATATGAAAGTGACAAAGTTATAACAAGACAACATAATATTATTTAACCTTGCTTATACATACATACATACATACATAGACTCACGCCTGTTTCCCGGAGGGGTGGGCAGAGACTACAGAACGCCATTTGCAACGATCCTGACATATCTCTCTTGCTTCATTCACTCCCATCAGATTCCTCATACATTCTCATCTGTTTAGGGTACTTCTAACCTGTCCTGTTTTAGGACGTTTCCAATTTGGTTAGAAAATGTCCGCTTAGGTCTTTCCATTCGTCCTGTCTCATTCACACTTGCCTTATATATCTGCTTGGTCAGTTTTTCGTCATCCACGTGGCCAAACCACCGTAGCATACCTTTCTCGATGCTTGTCACTACATCTTCTTTTACCCATAACACTCTATAACGTGGCAAAAATTGAATAGTATATTTCAATCACAGCTTAAAGGTAAGAAAAAGTAACGACTAAAATTTTACATTATTAAAATTTAAATTTTATCTCTTGGGGAAGTTCTAGTAGTCTAGTCAAACTATGCTAAACTTAAGTGCCTTCTAATGTTGATTGTAATATGATATAGTAGACAGTTGCATGAAGGTAGAAGGACAAAAAGGGAGGCCAAGGAAAAGGTGGATATCTGCGTGAGGATAGATATGAAAGTGGAATGGTAAATGACTAGATGAGGGGCGACAGAGAAGTATTGATGCCAAGAATTTACTGTACTGACCCCATATAACTTAAGCCTAAGGCGAGAGGGTAATGACAGGCGTACTACATATGCGTTTACACATTTACTCTTAACATAGATATAACAAGTTAAAAAGGGACTTAAGATGAAAGCCCTGGCATCCGACCAGGACAGCAAAAATAACGTAATTTTTTTTTATAGACTCACGCCTGCATCCCCGAAGGGGTAGGCAGAGGTGTGATATTACACCCACATTTCGCCATGCTTTTTTAGGTCCCACGTAATAGCGAGCCTATTGCCGTACCGGGCACATTACCAGGCTCCGTGCTGCTACTGAAATTTTCCTTACGGAAAAACCCAATAACACTTTGCCCGACCCGGGAATCGAACCCGAGACCCCCCAATCCCACGCGCACATTTATGCCGCGAGACCAACGAGGCAGAAAAATAACGTAAAGTTTTAGTTATTTAATACGATAAAACTTTGATGACTGAAATTTTGACACAAAAATATATCAACTACTCAAAGTATGGAAATAGAACTGACTGAAACAAAACACACTTTACTCTTGGTATAAAACAACCTTGGCATAAAACAACCTGTAGTCAATTCAAATCATCTAATTGATCAGTTCACTGACAGTATTTAATAAAGCTATCGCAACTATAACAAAATAAAACATCAATCAAGGAAAGCTAAATTTCACCTTCAAATACTCGCTACAAGACTATTAGTGAGACAATTTGCAGAGTGTTCGTGATTGTACAGGCGCGCGGTCTTGTTGTTGTCCGCGACTGTACCTTGTTAATTACTTGTCAACATGTTCAAAACTCTTGCTTTTAGCCGTACTTAGCTTTTGTACTATTTTCAGAACTGAAATGTAGTTCAGGATGAGACTAAGTGTAATGTTTGCTTTGGCTAATGTATTTGAAAAAAGTATATAATGAAACAGTGATTTAGGTCAAAAAGTGTTTAGGCAGTAGATTCAATTTGACGAGTACGTATAGCACTGTGACGAGTATGGTAGATCCGATCCTTTCGGAGGAAAGACTTCGTGCTATTGGTTCTGAATCTGGGTTTGCATGTTTCCATGCACTGGTTGGATACCTATAAAGACCTCGAAACTAGGTTAGATGCTATTGTATATCGAGAGTCGTTTTTATAATATGAAAATGATATTTACCGACGGCTGTAAATGGCAGAAAATAAGTGTTTCGTATCAATTCTTAAATTAATATTATTTGATTAATGTTTGGGCTTGCTCTAGTTGGCAAACGCCAGAATATTAATATCTAGATAAAGAATATTTGCATTTGAATGACTTACATCTGTACTTATTACTGTACACGCCTGCGGCAAGGCATGGCGGCGAAAATTTTAGAAAATCACCAGTATTGCAAAGCTTATTACTAAGGTAGATCGCAATATCCGTGTGATCTCGGTGGGAACTTAAGAACACAAAATGTCATTACCCAATATTCTGTGGGTGTCGTAAAGGAGACTATGGAAAACACACGAAACAAATATTATCTCTGCGAAGGGACGAAACCTCAACACCAATCCCTGTACTAACCCATCTGGCCAGCGTAGTATAGTAGGACAAAGTCTCTCTTTGACTCACAGTGCTACAGTGAAGCAGATTAGGAGAAACTTAAGTCCAGCAGTAAACTGGGAAAAGCTGTACAGATACATTATTAGTAAGATTGCCATATCGCAAGAAAAAATACGTAAAAACTGGCTGGCGCCCGCATAATCATGTACTAAACTACTAACTCTGAACATCTTTTACGACGACGACAAATCACCTATATTTCAAATTAAACTTCTTTAGTCATTTCAGATATCTAAAAAGGTATATTGTATATAGCCTGCGACAGTTTAATGACACAGTTTTCCTTTCTTGAAATAACCGTAGTAAACAGAGCTATAACCCACGCTAATCTTGTAATGATAACGGAAATAATATTGACTGTACTAGTATCTTTATTGTTACGATATCCTGCTATAAATGCATCGTACGGTACGATTACTGATGTTCAATGATAATCAACATGATTTATTGACGTCGTTTCTGTTGGTTATAACTTTTTATAATTTAGATCATAGTTTGAGGAATATTACGCAAAGCTTGGCGTAGACGGCGATACAAGTTGGTATAGTAAGAAGATCCACAAACTGTCATCGTGACTAGGTATTATGTTAAAAACTTGTCAAATAAATGTTTGACTACTGCACGTATGGTGATGAAGTAGCGCAAGGGTTGTAAGCTCGGTCGCCCCAAGAAGGTACACTTTGTGTGATCTGTAACCTGTTGTTTCGCGTCTGAGTTAACTTTGAGTCTGTTTAGAACAGCTTCAAAACCTCCGACACACTCGAAACACTAGGAATAGATAGATAGTTTTTCGAATTAGAGCTTTTTTTAAAGAACAAAATAAAATTTCACATGAAATAGAGAAATCATCCAGACGTGCTCATTCGAATGTGGACAACAAACTCATCCATAGCAACGCAGCACAGCAAATCTCTGATATAAAAGCATCCCTGAATCGTGCACTCAGATCCTTTGAAACTGTACAAATAAATGTTAACAACATACAAAATAATGCTGAACTTAAAGACTATATTTCAGTTTTAAGACCTATAATATTTCAAGTAGAATCAGACAGGCATAAACAATAACGTTCTATACCTCCTACAAGTAATAAATCTTAACAAACAATTAAATATTTCAAAGTAAGTAACGAAGAAGATTATTACTTTGTTAGTAATAATCATTACATCTATTGCATATTCAATGTTTGTACACAAAGGTAGGACTTGTTCGACACCGGTACACCCTGTATGCTAAGTTATGCTAATAACATCTTGACTTAGCCTTAGTTTAACAATACGACATTATGTTATGTGTGTACAGAGGTTGTTTGTAGAAATGCTTACAAGTATTTGAATGTATTTCCTTATTGCTAATTCTTATTTCTATTAGTCCTTTGTAATCAGTTTTCTCGTGTGTTGCTAATGTGTAGTGTGTTTTAAGTTCGAATCCCACACAAAATGAGGAATTTGTGTGTGTTCATGTAAAATTTTCCAACTCTAGGTAATTGATATTTTTTGTGTTTTAGGATAGCAGTCTCACCAACGAAGCTTTTATCCTCTACTAGTCGACGCCAGCGGCTTCGCACGCACATATTCTCGAATTTCCCGTTTTGCCCGATCCCGTGGGAATTTCGGGAAATCCCGTCTTAGTGCACACCTACTGTCCCCAAGGAACATACATCCTAAATTTCAGCTTTTTGCGCCGCGTAGTTTCGGCTGTAGCGTGTCTGTCAGTCAGTCAGTAACGCAAGGATTTTATATATTAAGATTTTTTATTGGATTATAGATGATAGTCGTTTGGCCTTTTATGGACATGTTATGCGAAGAAATGAGATGTATGTAGGTAAAAGAGTGATGAATATGCACGTAGAAGTACAAAAAGGGTGACCAAGGACAAGATACATGGACTGTGTGAGGATGGTTATGAAAGAGAAAGATTTAAACGATCGTGATCGGTAAATGGTGACAGAGAAGTATGGAAGCGAAGTACATACTGCACCAACCCCAAATAAATTGAGAACAGGGCAAGATAATGATGATATAATAATTAATAACTATAATATAATATACTGTGCCAATTTCAAAATTGTAATTTGATAATAATACTATGATCCAGCTTGTACTATGATCACCACATTACTGATGAAATGTGGCAAATGTCTTGAAATAAATACATGTACATTCATTATATAAAATACACCCAGAAACAGAACAAACGACCATGTTCATAGCACAACAATTTACCGGCTTGGCAGTCATGCATATATAATAGCAAGCTAAAATATTTTTTACACAAATAATAAAATATAATCACTACAAATACAGCAAGATTTTCCACACAAACTAAAAATGGTAACATAAACTGCAAACCGATAACCACTCCACAATTAGAGCTGAGCACAATAAATAACCTCGTTGATGCAGACCATCCATCTTGTAATGAAGAAAAGTGCGCTCCAGCGATGCTTTATCGCCGATCTGTGTAATTAAAACGTTACCCGCAGGAAATGTGGGGTAATAACAATAAATCTAAGCCGGTAGAGACGGTGTAATTGCACCATTTGTGAATGGATACCAGTGAATATTTGATGGAAGATCGTGCGTCCTGAAATGGTTAGTTTCAGTTGTTTAGGGTTATGAGTTTGGTCTGTCATGATGGCGCAACAGCTGTTACTGGTGTTGGGTTTTTGAAGTTATGGAAATAATGACTAATTAATCAATTTGAAATCATGACTCCGGATAGTTAATTATAATGGAGTAGTACCTAAAAAATATATTATATAGGAATCATTTTCTGAAATATTTTCCACCGAAAAGTAAAAAGATGCAGTCATATTTTTGAAGATACTAAATTATTTAACTGATTTTGGTATTTTAGTTGTTGATCCATATCGTTCATTTTTAAACTTGTTATTTTAATTCTTTACTCATAAACAATTTTTGTTATGTTTTCCAATGCCTGGGAGTAATTAGTTGTTACTTAACACAAGAAACTTTTAGAGTCATGTTCAAATGCTACCTACTTCTCATCCGTATCAAAGACATTATAAAAGATGACAAATGTTTACTATATCAAATTCTAAAGCCAAGGCAATTGAGAATAAGGAACACCAACAAGATAACAAAATATTGCTGGCATAGCTAACAATAATATATTTCATTTTAACCACAAGAGCAAAGTCAACATGGAAACCAATAACTCATCTCGAAAACTGCAACGCGATTATCCACCCCTCCTTACACAAAAGATATCAATTCATCCGCACTCACGGCAAAAGCTATAAATATTTCACAAAACTAATATCGCAGCACTTGCGTCATCGCTAAATCGTATGTCAAAACTGTTAGAAATGATATTGGCGAACCCAAAGCAACATTGGAAGCAATACGAATCATAAATCAAACGGTTCATAAGAGATCTCCCCTAACAGATCCGACACTACATGAACTAGCAAAAGGGAAATCGCCATTCGAAAAACATTCGACGTTTCCTTCAAAAGTGCACTATAAGAGTGTTTTTCGCAGGTCCGCTGGGTAAGACCTTTGATCGGTATCAGAGGGCGAACTGAGAAAGCTATCGACACTTTCCGTATTCACTTATCATTCTTCGCTAACACATCTTTTTTGCAATCGAATTTGCGCCTTATTGAATTGTATTAAGATACTCCATATCATCAATAATTTTTAATTTTATTAATTTGCATTCAAGTATAAAGTATTAATGTTGGCGAAATAAATTTTACATTTCGTTTTACTTACATTTGTCTGCACTATGCAATTAATTTAAAATATTTATATTGCCAAGTAAAATATGCTAAATGAAAGCAATAAGTTCCATATTGGCTTGAACGCAGTTTGAACTTACGACACAACATTCGACACGGGGTCTTCCGCAGGCCATTTGTCACAGAGGCCATTTGTACTTGTCGAATCACGGCCATTAGACGAGAGTGTGTGACCGCGTGGGGTAAACCTCGTCCAAACTGTGCTACGTCACCGCACTAAATTGCCACAGCGCAGATAGATGACATACGTTTGCAATGTGATATGACCAGAAGGATAAAATTATATATAACATTATTATTACATGTGGCATGGCACTTATTGATAGGTCCTCAAATCTGAACAACCTTAAGGGAATACCGCGCTTGTCAATATCGACTTGTATGAGCCGAGCTGTCCTGTCGATTTATCTTACTTTGCGGCTATTGTTACAGACGACCGAGGTTACAGCTGATTTATAAGTAGCCTAGTTAATTACGGCGGGCGTCGACGCATCGTTAATTTCTCTTCGGCTCCCATTTATCTCTGGGCTGTCATTCGCGCTGGCTTCCTATTTCCACCTGACGTCCGTTTCTGAGTAAAGGCGTAAGTTTAAAAGCTCGCCAATATATACATTCGCATAAAACTCAAGTTTATCTCCGTACCCTTTGAAGTATGGCCCGAGAAAACAAACAAAGCAATAAAGAAGGCCTTTATCGGAGCCACGAGTCGACACGCGAGCTAATTTACAACACAGCCGCGGGTTTTATCTTCATTAACCCATCGATTCACAATTAAGACGCGGAATAAATCTCCGGTAATGCGCTCCCCGTCCGCGCCGGTAGATTCAACTTCAAACAGATGTTATGTATAAATAAAGCCGAACGGAGGCAACCACTCGATATATTCCTGTCCGCGGCAAACTTTACAGATCTATCAGCGTTCGTTCGGCGGGGACAAGCGACTCGCGCGCGCGAACCAAAACCGACCTTAGCGGCGCCGCGCCATAAAACCATCTGTTACTGTCCATCGAACGACTCTCGAGGAAATTAATGTGCCTCCAGCGAAACAGCTGCACTCAATACCGTCTATAGTTCGTTAAAATGGTGTACGAGTTACGTCTTTTCCGTTGACATAGAGTCACAAACCTCATCTTATTTCCAGCGTAACGAGTCGATGCTCACATTCGATTATCTGGCTGCGGTATCCGAGGCATTACAGTTGATGTATCGACGGCGACTGCGCGAGATTGTCGGCCGATGGTTGATTTACTGTGCCCATTTCTTCCTGGCACTCCATACGGAATAGATCCCCATCTGTCGCGAGCGGTGTGACGGATCGCGGCAATCGGAAAGCGTCGAGGGGCTCTCTAATGAATTGTCCCAAATAATTGGGATAGTATTTTATATCGACGTCATTTGTTCTTTTATCGGTACATTTGTTGTTGCGTTGATTTGTTGAGCACTTTAACCTCGCAATATTACAGTATTAATCTGGCCTGTTTGGTTTTTCTCGTAGCGTTAACAAAATTTACGTACGATATTACTTTGTTGAGAGAATTAAATTTATTTCACCGCGAATAGAAATGCGGTTATCTGTGCATCTGTCTGAGCGGTCGTGAGTCTTTTAAACTTTTATTTAGACGGATGGTTTTTGTTCGTCGTTGGATGTGAGTGCGGAGGCGTCTGATCAGTAGTCATGAGCCCAGACAATGCTCGCATCACATTGTATCGCATTCCTCATCTCCGCTTCTGCTCTCGAACGTGCATTTACTACAGAAACGAATGTTGGAACATTTTAAATGTTTTATTTCTTTCATAAATTAAGGTTTTTTGTTGATTGCATTATTTCATTGTGATTAATGCTCACATTACTATAAACCGGACGATTTTTAAACAAACTTCTGTTGAAAATTTTCAAATGTCTGCATAATTAGTAATAAAGTTATCTGTATTACAAGTAAAGCTAAACATGTATTAACTAAAAGAGCCATTCACCCAGCAGTACACAAACCGCACTATCCATATTTCGTCCAATAAAACCGACAGAACACTTAACATGAAAGCCGCGAACACTAAAGCCCGCAACTGTGTGAATGCGCTCAACTTCGAGATAAGACTTGACTTTGATGTATGCGCCGCATCTTGATACGTGTCTGCAACCGTTTCAATAAGCGTACGTCTGTCTGTTGCTACCGAACTAGTTTTAGCTTTGAGTTTCGTCTTAGTAGTGTATACATATTTTATACGATGCATTTCACTTTTGTAATTGACAAAGTAGTAACTTTATGTAAGCTGGGCACTAACAATTTCATTTAACATGATAATTTGATGGAATAAATCGACAAAAGTAAATTCAAAACCACTTGTTATTTTTCATCTTATTATGATAAAATCTAAAAGTAAAATATTTATTAAGTAAACATTTTCTCTAAGTTAATATTTCTACACAGATTGTCAGTACAATATCGTTATCAGACAGGCGATAATTCAAGCTACCGATCTATCTCATTTTGCAGATTCGAGACAAACAAAGGTCGTGAGAAGGCTCTACAATGATTACTACGTTCAGCAAGCAGATCGAGAACCGCCTGACAATCATGAACACAATCCGCAACATAGTTTGAATTACTGGTCTATGGGAAAAGACCATATAGAGAAGTTGATTGTAACGCCGAACTGTTTGGGTTTCTCTCCGGCTACATTGTAAAGGGAATACGTTTCTCCCACGTCAATTTTACTATTCTGAATTTGCCTTAAGTTACTAGTACGACAACTATTTAATACTCTGGTTGTGCTGCAATTTGTAAAGTTAACATTGTAATAGTTACTCATATAAATTCCACAAGGCCTATAAATACAGAAATTCATTTTCCTATCATTTGAGCGGACCAACAATGTTGCTTGATGTATTACGCCTTGCCCGTGCGGGATGTCAAACAATGTGGCTTTTGACTTGATTATACCTTGTTAAACGTAGTAATGACAAGTTTCACATTTTATAATAGGAGTCAAAACTATGAGAATAAATAAAATAATATTTACGAAGAAGATAATAAAACAAGAATCTGTTTGTTTCTGACTCTTTCTGAATTATGACGAGCTATAAAATTTATTATTATACATCGAAAAAAGATTAGTAAAACCCAAAATAAACAAGCATTCATTAAAGGATTAAGTACGCATAACGATATCGTATGATCATACGATGAATATGAATTATGTGTAGTACTATGCCTGCGGGCAGTAAAGTAAAATTATGTCTATAGCACCCAAAGCCATATATTAAATAGATATTCAATATTTTTATAGCCTGCTAATAAAGATGATTTCATCCTTTATAGTCATAACGTCGAACATTTTTCATTTAATTGCACATAATATGATAATGCATCATAGCTTTTACAATCTTATTTATATACGCGGATATTATTTGTATTATTATAGTCTTCTATATACAATATAGCTTTTTACAGATACTTCAATGATTAATACGTAATTCCTATGTGATAAATGTATCATATTAGTTGGACATTGCCATCTTAATACGCTCAATAAAAACTGCCAAGTAGACGGAGATTGTAAGTGGCTCTGGCCCGATAAGGTTTAATCGTAATGATGTATACCAGTAATAAAGATTTTATACCGATCTCGAGGTATAAATAAAATATAATATTTTATTTTGACAGGATACTGTCGATTTTGTTCGAGTGATATGGATTAAAACTGAAAATATTTCAATGAGTTGAAACTTGAATGAGATTTTATGACATAATTCTTATCATAGAGAACTATATGCCTAAAGAATATTGTAATTCCTTTGTTGAATAAGGAATCAAAGCTGAGAAAATGCGCTTCGCTGAAAGAATTTTATGTAGATTGACAGTAAATGAACATAAATTCTGTTATCACTCGTTGCCTTTGTCCAAACAAGAAACAAACCCTTGCAACTCCGTAAACATCACGAATACAATTTTGTCAAAATTAAAAAGCTTGACCAAGGTAATATAGTACTCAGTGAGTAGTCAAATTAAAATTCGTTGAATATCTTTAAATAAAACTGATCCCTAAAACTTAATCCATGGAATACAGAAAATCCATCAGATATAATTGATAGTATATTGATTTCACTTAGTTCTTAATAACAAACTCAAGATTGATACTAAACAATCTACGATATTGATGATCTGGGAATCGACAGTAAGAAAATTGATGATCATGTAAAGAAAATAAACGACCACCTTTCTATATTTACAGACTACGGCTGCGACAACAATTTATCATTCTCTACCGTTACAGTAATAAATCATACTCATTCACGAATACTATAAGGTATACATACCAAACGAGTGCCTTCCGCCATGTCTCTCCATAAAATAGTCTGAAAGCCTTTAAATATAGAACTTGTAATTACGTAAACAGACATATTGACGTACGTCTGAAAGGTAATCATAAGCTAAAATTTATCACGGAGTGAATCATTCATGCGCTAAGACAGCTGACAGCCAGGCACATATATTATAATGATCGACAGCCTGACGTTGCTTGTCACAGAGGGATAATGTTGTTGCCACACTAAATATTCCAATTCATTCGGAAATCAACTTCTTTCGTAGGACATAAAGTTAATTTTCGACTAGAGACGCAGGTTCTACTAATGTCGTTTTTGTTTCAAGCGAAGAGAATTCTAACGAAAAGAACAAAGTACTACAGTGCATTGCGCGAATTGAAAAGGACCTTATTGCGTTACCAGTTGCTTCAAAATTCTTTGGGACCATCAACTTGTCGAGTTATTCGTGTTGGAAAATGTGACTAAGTTCCAGGTAAAATGTATCATGGTGATATAACGTTTATTACATGGGAATAGAGTATAAAATGGACTGATGCAAGTAAAGTGTTGTAAGCTGTTAGTATCGTGGCATTTGCCGGTAGCGCGGTAGCAGAGAGACGTGTCGCGGCGTGTCATCGGGACGCAATGAAGATTTATGAACAACCCGGTACTACGGTTCAGTCGAAACCACATACAGTTTTCTACTTTGTTAATAATTTTACGTCAAAGTTTAAAACACAGCTTTATCTGCCCTATTGTTTATTACTTATGCACGTTTATGTAATTCTGGTAACAAAACAAAATTGTTTATGTTGCGTTAATATACAGAGAATTCAAGTTTCTGATTCTAACCTAATTCCTGACTCAAGAACATTTTACGACTTCTGGTTGTTTATACAAAACGTGTAAGTCAATGTTTAAAATTATATCTACAAGTTTTAATGCTTTGTTTTTAGCACCTAATAGTCGAAGTATTTTATTTTTATTGTAGTCGTCAAACATATTTTTATGGTTTCAGATCCCTATCTCAATTATTACATCGTAAAATTCGTACCTAATTTATTTATGCCAATCCAATTGTAATCATAGATCCAATTGCAAATGCCGTATAAAGAAGTTTTATAAAATAATTTCGTCTGTAATTTAATTTATTTCGTTAGATATTGAGATATTGAACGAAGAACAAATCATGTATTGAAAAATATAGTAGCCAACAACAAAATCGTAATCTGAGTTCTTTCTTATAAATCAGTTTCATTCGAATCCCTTAATTTATTATCTTATTATTTAACTTAGGAGTTATAAATATCATAAATTTTGTAAGAGTTTAATAATGTTTTCTAATTTGTAAGAGTTTAATAATGATTTAATTTGACTTTTAAATAAAATTGTAATTTGAAGCCATGTTCTTTTATTTATATTCCAGGACATAAACAGATGCAAATCTTTATATCCTCAAAGATCCTGTTAATATTGTAAAAGTGTGTCAGCAATCCGTAGTAGAGGTTGCTGGATCCCCTCATTACGTATTTATGGCCGACAGGTGGGATAAGCCGCGTCATGTCGAGCGAGAAGTGGATGAGCAGGGATGTCAGTGCTGCCACCCTTGTTGGATATTGTATTCGTTTGTGTTGAAAGGACAGTGTGAATGGTCAGAGAATTTAAAAGCGGTTTAAATGTTTTCAACCAGAATATGAAAGATGAGAAATATGAGTTCGAAACATAAGAATAAATATAGTTATAAAGTGATCGCTATAACTACAACGACTCAAATTATTATTTATAATAATACAAAAGAGATAAGCTCCTTCAAATATGCAGTGAATATTTCACCTCATATGACAACAAGGTCTAAAGACGTAGGGCAATAAATCAATTTGTCACACCTACACCCAATCTACATAAAACAACTCCATCAACAAATCTAGCGTGCCATTAATATCAATTTCAGACCCACACATGTCAGTACCATCAAGATGTTTTCCTTGACCTGTACTTGAAATCTTCTTTACTTGAAAAATAAATGTTAAATCGCTTTTCCCCTAAAAAAGGACTATTCTCCTAAGCATACTGATCCGAGTCGTTTGTGCGACGTTGTATGCGTATTGTTTTATTCACAAACCGATGCTTGGATAAGAATTCATGCATTTTTATTTCAATTTCCATCCTTAGGGGATGCTTTTTGAATGTTTATTTTATTTGTCACCATTCTTGTCGCTTCCTTGTTGACATTGTTGATGTTCTTAGCTTACGTTTTTGTTCCTCGTAATTTTAGAGAGGTATTACGTTTGTAAATAGATTTACGGAATTATTTATACTTAGATGATTTGGTCCAACTGTCTTAACATTATTTAGACTTTAATATTATACAATATTACATAGCAATAACGACAATTTTAATTGCATAAAGAACAACGCGTGTATTGTTATGAACTGCTTTATCATTATTCATTTCTTGTTTAACAATGATAGATACATTGTATCTATTTCCAATTGAACCAACAGAGAATTCCGACAGCGGACACTATCCAAGTCTATTAATAAAACCACACAGATAATAATCAAGCTCGTTTATAAAAAATATTTTATACTAATTCAAAACTACCGACCTTCATTATAAACGTCATCGTTCAAAAGGAAAATTGATTTACAACACTGCATTACGCTATTATTTTATGACGCGAGAACGCCCCGAAATAAAATACTAACAAACATTCAACCGGCATCCACGACCATTACTATAAAGCCACAAAGGATTTTGCTTCTAGAAAAACTGACATCAAACTCTAATATTGCGACAATAAAGCTGATATTAGAATCAAAAATTATTTTGAGTATGTAGTTGACAAGGTTGTCAGGGACCGTCATAAAGCGAATAAAATACGGGGCACAAAGAATAAGCGGTCGTATAAGCGCTGTTATGTCTGTCAACATAAAATATTGTATCCTGCGCGAGCCGGGAGCTGGGGTTCAAATTGTACTGCCTCTATTGCGCCATTAATCTTAGTAATGCACCGTGTGAAACGGCAGATGAAGATATTGCACTGCTCTGTCTTTGTCGTTGTTTCGGACTTTGCGCTTTGTCCGCGGGGAAATTAATAGGCGTTTTGAAGGTGTGGGCAGATTTTATGGATTCTGCTAAAGGAGATTTAGTATCGAGATTGTCGGCGATAAAATTAAGTGAGCATATGTCTTCGTTTCTGTTGGGAACCAACACAGATAATACTAACATCGTATTTGTTTTAACCGTTATTTAAAGTAAATTATTGTAAGTATTGAAAGGTACTTTCATTAAACCTCCCAATTTAGATTCCGGCGATTCAAATTTATTTTCATCTTCTGGTCAGACAATACTATACCATTGACTTCTTAATTTATAAATAAGCAATTTTCTATGTGGAGATAGAACTTCTCAATATCTATCTTCCTCTAACAATATTTTCGTAGCCCGTTTATCAGGCAACAGACGACATTCTCCGAAAAATATGTCCAACATTGGCGACAAAACTCTGCAGCTCGGTCATATGTCACAAGTAAGCGTGGAAAACATTGCTCGTCGCGCACTAATCCAAACAAAGTACTTTCAGAGACATCGTTCATGCTGTCTCGTAACAGACAAACGACATACCTAAGTGCTGTTCTAATTATCACTCTGTAAGTAAGATTTATTACGATGATCAGAGTTTATGCGGTGATTTCTAGATTGTAAGGAAGAAGAATAAGCATAAATATTTACTTAAAATGAGTTAAGGTCATTAATGTACTTTTATTAATTACTAGATGAACGGTTACACTCGCGTTATTTAAGGCTACTGCTCCGCTTCCGTGGCTTGTTGCGTAATTTTATATAGCCTATAGCCTTCCTCGATAAAAGGGCTATCTAACACTTAAATAATTTTTCAAACCGGACCAGTAGTTCCTGAGATTAGCGCGTTCAACCAAACAAACAAACTGTTAAGCTTTATATATTAGTATTAGATGTTAATTTTCATATTTTGTAAGGACTGCGTTATTTCGCAGTTCTTTCTCTTTTTATCTGATAGTCTTGAACATTCTAATTGCATAGTAGGCAGCCATGTTTTAAACACAAAACATTTAAGGGGAAATATTTTACATAATCTAATGAATTCTCATGCAGCTCCTTTTGAAGAACAACCAAGGTAAAAATTAAACAAAACGACGTAACAGGTGCGCAGAGTGAAAAGACATTGACTAAAATGGTATACCATTATTAGGTTAAAGAACATACATTAGGAACTATAGTTTTAAAAATTTGTGCTTAATATGCTTATACGTAACTCGGTTTTGTCTATTCCATGACTTTTCTCAATAAATAATTATAGCCATATAGTAAAACGGGTTCAGAAAATATATGAATCACAAGTCTTACTTTGCAAGTATATAATTTCTATGTATTTAAGTATTTATTTTATGTTTATTAACCTAGATTTACCTTTGTTAAACTTTAACACCACACAATAGATATAATAAAAATATAAATTACTTGTTATTATTTTTACCTTGAGCTAAGAAACTTTCGCAAAACACAATGGTGCATTCTCATAATAATTATAAAGACAATGTGTTGTCAAAACGTTATAATTACTTATTTTAACAACAAAATGTCCGTAACTGGGTCGCTTATTAATTCGACAATGCATGTGAACGCACTTAAGGCCACGTTTAATAAGGCATGGCGGCAAGTGATGAACAAAGCAGAGCGTTTTTGGTACACACGTCGAGCAAAGTAATGGTGCCTTGAGGTATCCCGTTTCGGCGGTTTTACTTCTTTCAATTCCATCTATAAACGCTCCACGCTCTGTCGCGTATAAAATTATGGCCTTACGATAAGTGTGTATAATATTCCTTTTGTGTTTTCGTTAATTAGAATGACAAATGTGATATCTTTGTTATTTCGTGATTGTTATTTTAATGCGTCGGTGAAAACGAGTCAGCTGGCAGCTAGCAGAAATTGTTGACTGTTATCATTTTTAATGGCGGTGTTTGCATTATTCAAAATTTTAGAATTCTTATGTTATAAATGGTAGTGCGAACTGTAAAATAAAAGCGAAGGATAATAGGTTTGTAGCGTTTTTTTGTGATTGCTATTTAAATTTTGTGGAATATCGTTGCGAATAATATGCTTAAGACTAGTTTAATGCTTATAAATGTGGTTTATATTAAAAGCTACAGCCAAATCAGTCATTGACTTCGAATTGAGGCTTCAAAATAAACACTTTCTAAAATCATCTCCAATATGATAGGTATAAAAAACATTAGAAGCCGTTTGAGTAGCTAACTACGTTACATACATCATAGATAAGTATTCAATTAACTGTCGGTCGATAGTAGTGACTGGCGATACGCATAGTTTGATAGTGTCAGAATTAATAACTGACAATGTTGCATAGATTATTGAGTATATTAATATATGAAAAATTTTGAACGGTCCAGTTATTTGTCACAGTTTTATATGCCTACGTGTAGGTACTGGTTGGATATCATCGGCTCATTCCCGAATTTAGTGATTAGAATTCGATCCTCAAAAATGGAATAAGTCTGCTAGCATCTAGCTCAGAAATTAATACTTTCCGACTATAATATAAGATTTTCAAAAATCTGTCAATTTATTTATCAATATATTTTTAAACTTCCCGGGAACCATATTTTTCTACACAATATATTGTTTACGTACAGAACTAATAGTATTCTAATCTTTTCATCTTATAATCAATTATTCATTTAACAAAACAAATAAAAATTACCAATTACGACGTTTTTGTGAAAATTGTGTAACCGCTTTTGCCAAAATTATTCGTATACAGATGGATGACATTTATTTCATATTACTGCATAATGTGTACTCTAACGTATTTCAGTACTTTAATAAAATAATTGTAAGTATATTGAAACGTCGTTAATGTAAAATTGATTTGAATTTGCCCTTGAAAGAACCTTTGAACAATAATATTACATCTAGTTATTGCAACCAACCTCATACCAGGTAGGCCCTATTAGTAGACTACTCCCTTTTTAGACCCCAATCATTATAATAACCCAATATTTATAGTGTAATTTTGTAAATTACAGTCCGAATCACAGGGATAGACTAGTGAAGCGTACAATTTGGATCTTTATAATTACATTGTAGACCTTCGTACGTGTGACAGCTTGGCGACCAATTAAACTATAGCAATTTTGATGGTCTAAGTTACAGGTGGTGGCGACGCAAAAGAGCGAATTTTAAATATTGAGACTTATAAAAACGCGATATTAAATGGTAACAAGTCTTCATTAAAACAAAACCGAAGATAGTTTTGCTCTATTTATCTGCCAACCGAATACATGCATATGATAGCTATTCCTTTGTTAACAATATTTCCTTCTTTGTGAGTGTATTTTCTGGCTGCATATTTGCCAGTAAAGGGTAGTATATTTTTACTATTTGTACGTTCTATGCTACTAACATACATACATACTCACGCCTGTTTCCTTAAGGGGTAGGCAGAGACTACGGAACGCCATTTGCAACGATCCGTCTCTCTATGCTACTTCTAGTTTTATAACGCGTTTCAGCCACTCTTTACTTACTTAGACCGTAACAAAACTAACCTTGTAATTTGTCCCACTATCCGCGTCACATGTCGTATAATTAAGTTTCTCTTTTCGTTATATTATATCTGAAACAACAATCTGTTGTATCAATATATAACAGGAAGCAAAATTTAATTATTTATTTTCTGTATTAATTATTTTGTGTTTTGTTTGCAATAAATGTCTTTGTCGTACTTGTCAATGTAATTTGAAAATTCGTATTGTAATATGAGTCAGATCAATTATAAATAACAATTAACTGTTTTATTGTGAGAATGATTTATTATTATTGAAACATGTTTTGCTTTTTTTTGTTTGGCCGTGTGATTGACGGCATAGAATACAAGTGTCACCACCCCCTATCTTCCTGTGGGTGTCGTAAGAGGCGACTAAGGGATAACACGATGCAAATACCATCTTTGCGTAGAGACGGAAAACTCGACATCAAACCCTATACGACTGCCTCGTTGGTCTCGCGGCATAAATGTGCGCGTGGGATCGGGAGATCTCGGGTTCGATTCCTGGGTCGGCCAGTGTTGTTGGGTTTTTCTGACACGAAATTCTCAGTAGCAGCACGGAGTCTGCCCGGTACGGAATTGGCTCGGCCTTATTACGTGGGACTAAAGTATATCTGGCGAAAAGTGGGTGTAGAAATACACCTCTGCCTACCCCTTCGGGGATAAAAGGCGTGACGTTATGTATGTGTATGTATGTATGTTTTGCTTTTCAATTAAGTCGTTGTGAAATTAAATAAAATATGAATGCAACGAACAACAGCTACTATTAAGCTTTTAATGAAATGAAATATTCTAGTACGAAATTACTAAGAAATCCAAATAGTTTTATGTTTATCTTAATGTATTTCTTAAAACAGACATTTGCATTCTACACTAATTATAATTAATATGACAGAATATGCAAATATCATCATAAAGTTTTTATCACCTGAATTCCTACCGAACGTAATAATGATGTTTAATAATTATCTAGTCAGTCAGATGAAGTTTGTGTTATTAACGACAAAAAAGTCGCAATTTAAAGTCGAGCATCATTATTATACACATAAATTGGAATATAGTGTTTTATGATAATATCAAAATGGCTTTAAATTGTAAATTCGATCATAAACAGTAATTATTCAATATAAATATGTGCACAATTTATCGTTTATATGAAAATGTATGTGAATTTATGCAATTTTAATTGCTTCGCGCGCGTTTTATTTATCGTGTGACGTCACGCATGTCCGCCATCTTGTCCCGTTCATTGTTACTTTAATAATTATGACTTTCAAAAATAGAATTATTAATAATATTTTTCTCGTGTTTTTTTAATATTCGAATGTCGAATGAGACATTTAATGTGCTCACTATAAAATTTAATGATTATGTTTTGAGTTATATCTACCTATTAATTTTATATGGTGCCATATTTATTTTTATATCTCTGATGAAGCTATTATGATGCTCAAATTAATAGTGGAATGTTGTTCATATGTATTTTGAGATTTCTTTGCCTTGATTGAATAAAATATTTCTCTTATTCAACATGTTTGCTTAAGATATGAAGTTATATAGCTTTGTAAGGGTTTTATAGCGTTATTATCTGTCATAACTATGAAGCCATATGTATGTATGATTATTATTGTAATGTACTTCCTAGTGTCATCCGCGTATATAATACTTCTGCCGAGGGTCACCCATCTTGATTAACTAGAGTTGATAGGATATTAACCAATTTTTTTTTTCTTAACAGTTTCTGTCTGACCAAAGCAACTCTGAAAATGCGCTAGTTTGTTTGGTTTAGGCCAATGTCAGGATACAACCAGTACCTACTGCATCCTACACGAAGATCAACTTATACCGCTCCAGTACAGATTATATTGCAGGTTCACCTGTTTTCATCAAAGCCATAAAATCCTTCGAAACACAAAACAAATACTTAAAGAGGTATAATATTTTTCAAGTCTCAGTTGTCTTTTACACAAAGCATTCCAATTTCTCTTCTAAAATATTAACTTAAATATTTAAGAAGACAAACTGGAATGCTGTAGTACCTATGAAAAACACGTTATCCACAACAGTCCACAATACTTGGTTATCTGTTCCAGTTGCGCAATAAATAATCGGCTGGATGTGTTCCATCATCCACTTCCGACTTTCCTAGAGATAGATCGCTGATCTGTTAGCCGACTACACTTTACACAGACAATATTGTTTATTATACCACGCTACGATTTGCAAAACAACACGACACGGTTCATAAAATATACACAATGCATTTCCAATAAATCTACGCCATATTACATTAGTTCAAAGTCTTCGAAACTACGCAATTTATATTCAATAGTCTCTTTTCATGTTAAAATGTATAAAAAGAACATTTTATTTTTCAACAAAACATAGTTATCCATGCGAGTAATCTCCTTCGGCGTTCTTGTGTCAGAAAAAGTTCCAATAACAATAAAATGCTATTAAATATAGAATTGTTATACTCCCCATCCTATTACATTGCTAACAAGTAATTCTCACATAAAGAGACACAATAAAAAAACGAAACCCCAACGTTGTCACGACTCGTATCACAATAAACTATCGTTTAAGCTTTTAATATTCTAAACGCGAACTTACATTATCAAATGAACCGATCGCTCACTCGGTCACGCATTGTCAAATTTCCTGTCATTGACGCGTCACCGTCACAAATACTCGTACGCTGCATTTGAGGGTTACAATACGACCGACAAAAAAATAAACACACCAATAAAATCAGTTGTATTGACATTAGGTTTCCAAACTAGACAACTGATGTATAATTCATAAATTTACTAAATCCAGGTACAAAAACATAAAATTAACATAATAACAAGGATCGTCTGAACCGATTTTGACAATATATCGCGTTGAAGGGTAACATAACCCTCTAATTTGATGTGCGGGTACATAATACCTCAGCATGCATTATTCATCCGCTGATAATATGTTAATTTACTCCACCTTATGTTTATGCTAATCGTAATTGGTTATTTCACTGCACGGATTACAGCGCTGTAAGGCATCAATCTTCGCTACGCATCTGTCAAAGTTAATCCCACCGTGAGAGGTCATTTATATAGAAACACGTAGTGATATTTCAAGGCGTGCCTTGGCGGCATTAATAAAATCTACATTATTATCTCAATTAATATCTTAAGATTTATACGTCCCCTTTTAAACTTTTTAATGTGACAATTAATCACGATCAACGCGTAAAAACACAGCGCGAGGGGTATAAATTTTATGCGTTTTTGACACATTGACATTTCGAGACACACCTAACGCTTGGGGGGTTAATTACTACGTGACACCGTAATGAAATTGTCCATAGACTATTCGTTTTTCAAGATATGTTGTAATCATTAGATAATATTTCTCATTTGAATAAAATATTAATTCACTCATAATACCATAAATAAAGATTAATGTGTATGTTTATGTGAAATAATTATTAACCTTTCACCTCCTGCGCTGTGAAAACTGACCTAACGTCGTTACTTATGACATATTTACGCTATTTTAAATTGTCTTTCAGGATGTATACCACGTACCTTTGTTTGGAGTAGCCGATATTTCGGCATTGTTGCAAGCGCCATGTTCATGGATGTACTGACAATTTAAAATAAGTTTAAATGACCACGAAAGTTTAAATTCCTATATATTTACGCTATTTCTTCTTTTATCTAAATGGTAATTAATTAATTATTAAACATTACTGTGCTTTTGTAATTTATATTTAGTTTTATAAAATAACAGAAGACCACAATAATATCATTTATCAAGAACCAGGGGAACACAATACTATTATTTAACAGCTTTAGTTCCACGTCTTTCAACTAGATGGCGCTAGTATGCTCAAACATAAACTGCAACACGAAACTGTGTCAAAGTCGTGTCATATCTAAACGGCGTGTTTTATAATAACAGTGATTTATTAAATCAAATCAGAGCGGATATAAATGTCACTATCAATCAATTCCAATAGTTTTAGCTTTGGTTAATTATGAAACTGTTATCAAATGTTAGCTGATTTATTTTATATTCATAGACTGTGTCAATACGGTTCTGGTTTAATTTATTTGATTTATGTTTATGAATACAATTTCTATTTATGAATTGATTGTTTGCATTGATTAGGTATATGCACCAGTGCGTTTAGAAAATAACTTTATTTGCAAGTAGGTAACTTTTATACCTACATTATCTCTATCTTTCGTCAAAAGTTTGTAGGTACCTAAGTTGTGATTTTTTTATTGTAGTTCAAGAAATTTGGTACACATTATGTATTGGCATCGAAAACTGTCAGTAACAATCGCAACTATGCTCTAAACCTAAACAGAAGTTTTATTTTTAGGTGAAAGCAAGTCAATAACGTGAACACCCAAATTGACGTTAAACTTTCCTAACGACAGCTAATGGTTTTTAAATTACCTAAGTCACATTTTCGTCGAAGAAACTAGATAGTAAAGGTTATGAAATTCAGATTATAGTCATGCTAAATTTTTAAATATATTCCAAAAGTTAGACCAATGTGAAAATGTCGGATTATAGACATTAAAACCATGATATATGAGGTTTAATTAAAATTCTAATTGAGCATAATATCTTCAAATATATATGGCATAAAAAATTGCCACATATTTATATGCAAAGCCAAAGTTATTTAGTTTATATGAATTTTATGGTTGTGACTAAAATTGTAATCTTCGATCGTAAAATCGAAAGTATTATGTCCAAAGGATTATAACATAAAAACAAATTTGTATAATGAAAAAAGGATGTTACTAATTTGAATGAGAAAGTGAAAATTAATATTAATAAAAAAATATTAATTTAGCTCATCGTACTGGTGCGACGAAACGACTAGTTTTTTTTTTTTCGAGCCGTCATGTCGCCTCTGTTTCATGTTACTCTGTCGACCGACCAATTACGTCTTTTGACAGTTGAATTTCCAACATGACGTGGGCCTAATCAAAATAGCATTTATTAAAAAAAACTTGACATTAAAGCTGACAGCTCACGGTTTTGTTATTAATGACGATGTACGTCGACCTCTTTCGTGTATTTTCAATATCATAAATTATTGTAAGACTTTACTCGCTATGGGTGGTGTTTGCGTGATAGTCGTCTTGTTTCTTATTTAGATT
The DNA here is from genome assembly GCA_944739405.2 of Euclidia mi. Classification (NCBI taxonomy): domain Eukaryota; kingdom Metazoa; phylum Arthropoda; class Insecta; order Lepidoptera; family Erebidae; genus Euclidia; species Euclidia mi. The sequence continues at coordinate 20,496,555 of OX123184.2, read as the reverse complement.
GACGGCTCTAATGCTTGTTAGAACATTAATTAGTCAATGGACTAAGTTTATTGCGGCTTTACATCGTATAGCAGCTCTCTAACGACGTTGATTGCCTGTTAAATTTATAACACTTCTGATGTTTATTTTATCGTTACCCACTTTCTACTTGATAGTAAATTGTGTGAAATATATGCAATTCATTTACTATTAGGAAATTTGTTAAACGTCTATATGCAAATATTGAAACAATTTTTCCTGTAATTTATCGTAATTGTGGTCTTTGCTTTATGTGTGTAGTGTGAATATGATGTGTGAAAAGAAAAAAAATACTATTTATGATTGGTAGGTAGATATTATATTTGAAATAATTCATTTAATATTAAACATAGAGATTATTTACACAAAACATTTGGCTGTACAGTCCACGACATGTCGCAACGCCGTCGGCGTGTCCACTTATTATAAATAATTATATTTAAATTGCACTAATCACTAAATTTGTCATGGCGGGTCACGCCTTAGAACATGAATAGTCTATCGATATCACAGAAGAAAATTGGACAATGTATTAAAGAGTCCAGGTTTGCACTTGACACAGTTTATTGGTGGACGGCGGCGGCGCCGAGCCTCTGGCCGTACATAGCGTATGGAGAGTAGAAAGGTCCAAGCGCAGGGTTGAAAGCACCGTATGGTGATCCTCCTAGGCTCGCAGGAAGTCCAGCTTTAGAGTATGGGTGGTAGCGGCTCGCTGACAACGGGCTGAGCGGTGCCGTCGGATAGGCGCTGCGCAAGCCTGCCGTTGTGAAAAGCGGATTTAGAGGGTTTAGTAGCGAAGCCTGTGTAGACGCCACTGATGAAGGTGTAGATCCGTCTGTAGTGTGGCTCCTCAAGTGCTGTAGGAGCTCTTCCGAGTTGCCGAACCTCTTTCCGCAATAAGATTCACCCACAATCCAGTTGCAAACATAAGGACGACTCAGTTGTGGGTAAGGTAGACCTCCGGCGGCGGCTCCTTGCTGTGACAGAGCCATCGCCATTGCTAAGTTGTACTTTTGATGTTCGCATTGTGTACAACCAGCGGGACATGATCCATTGCTCATGAGTAAATGATGATTGTTAACTGAGAACTGGCATCCTGTGCAGTAGGGGTCCTTGCACACTGGAATGAGGGTTTCGCCGCCGGCGGGCGTTTTCACTCTTGCGTAACCGAGGTATGGGTTTGGAGAAGAACCAGGGAATCCAGCAGCAGCAGCGAGCATCGCAGCATGATGAGCACTGAAAGGAGCACCGGCGTAAGGTGGTCTGAATGCCGGGTTAGCATGTTGCTCCATTCCAGGCGGGCAGCAAAGTCCGGCGAGAGGATTAAATCCAGGTAGACCAGGAATGTTTTTAAATGCACCAAGATGATCCTTGCCATGTCCTAAAACTTCCAATCCAGAACGTATAATTGGGCTTGTCCCGGATGAACCCGCCGGAGATGATTTTGCTTCGTTAGGACTGCTTTTTCCATTCTCAGCTGTAGGTGGCGTAGATTTACGTCCAGGTGTACTTTTTCCAGATTTCTTATCATCTGAGCTGTCAGAACTAGCTTTAGATGAAGGCCGTTCTTCTGGTTTCTTAGAGACAACATTTGTCTCGTACGGTTTAAACGCTAAGTGTTTGTTGTCGGGTGTTGAACGCGGTTTGTCTTGTTTGGTCACCGTATTTGTAGGTGACGAACGACTAATTGCATCACTATTAACACTATTCACTTTCTTCTTGTCAAGTGGCGGGAGCAGCGGTTTGGCAGGAGAAGTGTCCACGCCAATCTGGCTGCATGTTTGCGCTAAAAGCGCAAGCGGGCTTTTCTTCGAGTCCAACTGCAACAATAGAAATCACAAATAAATATACATGTACAAAAAAACATTGTCAAAGCAAAACAATATTTTTTTAAAGTTAATATTTAAAATATATTTATACTTACAGAGGACGGAAGAGGAGTCAAATAATCAGGTTGTAAATATTGGTTGGGATTGGTAGCCATCATTCCACCGTCTTCAAGCACCACCATTTGGGAGATAACTTTTACGATCACTTATAAACTTCACAGTGCAGTCACGAATCGCCTCTGGCAACAACTACTCTATGCTACCGGAACGCGGAACTGAAACTGAAGCGCGTGCGTTCGAAGCGGCGGTCGAGTCAACTCTGAGAGATCGGACCCCACCAATGCCCCACGTTCCCCCGTCCCCTCACTCCGTGCGGTGCGAGACAGAGACAGTGATATCTCAAGTAAACATTAGAGGGAGAGCGCTATGTCTCACCGCTGCAGCGCTCGGTAATAAAAAATAAAGCGGAAACGACACATAGCTGCATTGCGGTAGGGGAAAAAGGAAAGGCGGTATGGTCGGCAGCCGGGTGCGGATTGAGACGTGCGATGGTGTTGGTGGCTCGCCACCCATGACGGGCAGCGCTTTGAGCCGCCGCCGCGGCGAGCGTGACTGCGCTCTACCTGAGCTCGGCGCTCGGCGGAGAGCGAGCGCGCGCCCGCCCGCACCACTGCGCTCCACAGCTTTTTGTTTCACGCCACTTTTATTACGCCTCCGACAACGGCGCTGCTCCATTCTTTCCCGGCGTCATCGCACTTTACTGCTGACACATTCGAAACTACTTACTCTTTTACGAGCACGCTTTGTTCTGGGATGCATCGGTGCCGGTTCAAAGGGGAAAATTGATCTGTTCTCCGAGACGGGAGCTTTCCGTGAAACCGTTTGATGTGTCAACACGCGCGCTAACTTTAGCTGTTTACATATAAATCGATAAACATTGAGCGTAACAAAAGGCAATATTTCAGTTTATCGACATCGCTAAGTCCATAACGTTAATGTTAATCCGACACTAAAACCTGTCAAACGGGCGAGTCAGACCCTCCGTTGCGATCAAATTAAATATGTCAATTTGGGAACCCATATCAACAGCTGCGAGCGACGGCGGCGGGGCCCTTTAGAAATATTGCTTATTGTGTCCAAACAAAGATACTAAGTATAACGTATGGGCGGACGACAGAGGTCGTAAATAACCCCGCGGGCTGTAATATATTTGACAGTGCGCGGACATGCGAAACAAAAAACATGTTTATTGCGAGATCGGGCCGGTGTTGGCGCTCGCCGCTCGGTCGATGTTGTTCTATAAATTAGGCACGCCGCGTTTTAGTGTTTGTTTAGGAGTGTTGAGTTGAGCCGAACAACTTACGGCTAGACTTTACTTATGCCGCTCGATTGCACGTGATTCTCTTGTAACGCTGCAGTGTTTATTTGTCGAGAGTTTTCTAATGCTTTACTGAGTTTTGGACCGGTTATCGTAGGGTATGTGAAAAGCACTCGTAATATTTATGTCGGTGTTTGAGTACATAAAAATCTTTAGCATTTTAAAGCACCCAAGATTATTCGTACTGCATCAACAGATAATATGCTTCAAGTATAAGCGCATAATCATAATACCACACAACATTTTCCAACAAAAGTTTTGGATTTACGAAAAAAGTATTATCTAACCACAATGAACCCACAAAGCCTTTAAATTTTCAACAACAAAGCAGTGAACGCACGATCAGCTACTAAAGAGATTTGGAAAACAATTTCCTGGCCTAATTACCGGTACGTTGAAATCCACCCGAGTGTAAACAACCACAATTATGATGACGGTGTCACGCAAAAAGTTTAACCAGGAAACAAATTGATCCAAAATATTTGTTGCTGTTTACAATTTTAGATACTTACTTGCTAAATAAAAATCTAGTCGAAATGAAAATATAATTCTATTCGAATGAGGAAAAAAGGAGTAAAAATGAGGAGTAGGTCAGCATCATTAGTAAGAAGCGTATAGATGATAGAACAATTTCTGGCCCAGGCAACTTTTTATAAAAAATATCAGGCTTACATAAAACTTGTGTAATGGTAGTTAATAATTTATCAATTTACGATAAGTTGAATAATATTTTTAAATATGTTGAATTCAAATATGTTGAAATGTCAGCTCAATCACTGTTAAATTAAATTTAATTGTAATAATGCAGTGTACTTTATACAAAATCACCTCATTAAATTTAATCTGGTTACATAAAGTCAGTCATTAAGTTGTCAGTCAAAATCTTTTCATAAATATTTCCAATGAATTGATCTTATAATAGCCACTATGTATGTTATTTTATTACATAATTCTCTTAGTATCGACAATATCAGTTACTGTTACAGTAAAAAGTTGTTTGTACTCTATAATGGACGTATTTAGTAACTCTAATTTATAACTCATTCAACTACTAGTTTATTAGATCAATTATTTTTAACCTGAATATTTTATGTTATAGAATTTCTATAAAAGCGGCTTTAAGTTGTCTTGCTTTAAATAGATTCTTAGAATTACTTTCAATTTGAAACTAACGAGCTTAAAATGTATAAAAGCATCCAATAACCACAAATTTAATTACAAAATTACGCTTGAATAAACGCAAAAAATGAGTAAGCCTTGCACACGAATCCGCTTAACCAGTAATGGCACAATCATCAAGCTTGTTCTACTGTGAAATCTCCGAGATAGACAGTCATTGTACGCAGCGGATGCGGCAACATCAAAGTGCCGACCGACAGTACCAAATTACTGTTTACCAACGGTGTAAAAACGTTGACGGGTCCCACACGGGGGCTTCGGTTTCAATGCCTTTGATGTTCTGTTATGATCAAGAACATGTTAATGAGTCATCAATATACTGAAGAGTGCTTTTAAATGATTCCTGTGCTTGTGTTAAGGAACGTTTCGTATTTGATGTTGATGGAACATTGTTAGAAGGTAATGCGTTAGGCTCAAATTAGATTAGATTAGATGGAGGATGATAGACAAATGGGCCTTTGTGGAGCATAATGGGTTAGAGGAATCGTGTTTCATGGTCATTTATTATCATTTATACACAGTATCATAAAAAGAACTTGTTTCATTATTTTAATGTTGAAATCCTGACGAGATACATCGTTATCATTTCCTTAGTAACATTTGTCGTCTATTTATATTATTTAGTATTTAGAAGTAGGGTATTTGTCGGCATACTTCTAAGTTTATTTTTCAACTTGGTTAAAAATACAACAAACGAGTTTACAGCTACCAATTTAAAATACAAGAACGCGTTATATTTATTTTAAGTTTAACACAAAATCGTAGCAGTGTGGAGAACAACAGAGACCCTGGACCTCCCACCGGCAAGTCGTTAAGAACTATGCCGCTCGTAAAATAATTCTCCCCAACCCCTAATTGCGATATTTATTAGCGTTGTAAACGCTTATCTGTGCATTAAAACTAACTAAAAGATAAAGATTTCAAACGTCTGCTACAAAACCTTTATCTAAGTAATAAACCAGCAACCTATTTACCTATATTTTAGTCACAGATATCAGATTGTAAATATAGTTTGTAAAGGCTGGCCAATCTCAAATATTGGTCTCGAATGTCCAAGATATATCAACGTTATTTACAATAATTATCCTCGACAATTGCAGATTTGCTGCTAATCTCGTTTAGATTGCGATAATTGATATTGATATAGACATCATAAAGCTGTTTGCTATCTTAATGGAAAACTCCACGAATTGAAGGATAAGAATAAACAAGTTGAGTTAAATCTTAATAAGATATTTGTGAGAGGTAATTAAAAAGATAAAATACTAAGCTCGGACTTTGTTTGCTAGTAAAATTGTGTGTGGTAGTCGTAGACGGAAAATTTACATGATTTTTGTTAAATCTAAAATTTTCTGCCTGCCCCTTATGGGATACAGGCGTGAGTCTATAAATAAAAATAAAAAATTATATATATTTTTTAATTTATATTATATTATAACTGATTGGCAAAAAATAGTCTAGAAGTGCGTTTGGCCCAGACACATCGAACATAAAACCCAACATCAAACCAACCACCATAAATAAGTGGTTAGATAAAGATGTATAGTAACTAGACTTTGAACATTTATATGCATTCATTTATAGAACAAACATCTGTATCATCGTAGAGGTACAAGAGGAATTTACTCTAACTTCATCTTACGGATTTCAAAAATGTATCCATCCTAGCGTAAAAGTACCTACATTGACTAAACTTTGCAAATTCTCTATAGAGTTATGGTTGGCTAAATATTAGGATACTCGAAAAAAATTTGACGATGATAGAAAAAACTGGTGCACATGAAATCCAGGCCACTGCACTATAGTTGTAAATAAAAGGTGAGACGAAATAAATTTCCCCCGAGTTGTATTAGTATTTATGGTGGCAATAAACAGGCAAGCTTTTGTGAAACGCCGCGCATTGTAAATAATTTCGTTGTGCGCAAGTTGCCTTGTAACACTTGTTAAGTTGGGCCAACAAAACGGCGGGGATAATTTATAGATAAGCATTGGTATTATCTTCCTTTAACATTCTTTTGTGAATTGCCATATTTATTTGTTATCGGTAGTGTACTTCTTTCCTTATGATAAAAGTTTATAACATGGTTTAGGTCCTACAAGACATTTCTTGACATATAAAACTATAATTTCAAATTACCAGATTCATTACAGTAATCTAAATTTTAGACAGTTATCCTTATTTGAAAATCGCACTAAAATTTGTCTTGTTTAAGATCAGTAAGATATATAAGGTTATTCATTGCAAATAAGATAAAAACGTGGCCAGTTAGCTTAAATACACAGAAACTAAAGCCACCGAATTGTGTTCGCTTGAAATTGTATTACTCAGATTAATGCTGCATATTATTATGTTTATTATTTGCCATATCGATAAGGAATTTAATTTAACTGATTGTATGAACTGTCAGTCTACGATACCGTGTTAATTTTGTATTCTGGTCTTTGACCCTGCGGCATTAGACTGAGATTTTAATGAAGATTGAAGAAAAGTGTGTACTTGTTGGTCAAGAGTTGCTGATGCCTTTAGTAACCTAAAAAGATAATTAATAGAATTTCGGTGTTCAATAGATCTTTAATCAGAATCCTTTAGAATGTACTCAAATATTGTAAGTTTAGAATGACAATCAACATATTCTTGTTCCTATTTGTCCCTCAAGAATTTTAGTTATATTTATTTCCCTTTTTTATAGTAATAGGCGGCAAACGAGGAGACGGATCGCCTGATGGTAAGCAATTACCGCCGCCCATGGACACAAGCAACACCATGGGAGTCACAAGTGCCTTGCCGCCCCTTGGCGATGGGAAAAAGGATAGGATGCGAAGTGGGATGAGGGAGAAGGAATAGGGTATAGTGCCTCCGGCACTCTCGCTCACCGAACGAAACGCAACAGTTAAGGTACTGTTACTTTACGTCCATTTTCTGTGAGAGGGTAGTACTTCTCCGGTTGAGCCGGCCCATTCATGCTGAAATCAGCAAGGCTCTAATACCTATAGTCTAAAGTCTACTGTCAGCCTACTGCTAGGCATTTAGCTCCTCAAGTTTAACATTTGCATACAGCCTAACGTTTACAAGGCTGGAAGGTTTTGACTGCCTGAACAGCTTGCCTCCTTAGTTGGGTTATTAGTCTTTTGTCGTACACTGCCGTTGGCTACTTAAAAAAAATATCTCTAGTTAACTAGAGATCGATTTATAACATATTTTATGTGTTAACTGTATATCACTAGTAGCCATATTTTTTTTATTTAGTTATTTATTTATTATTAGGACAAATCAACCGACAGATAGAAAAATCGAAACGGGCATAAGTCAATAATGTATTTCACTTCATTCTGCTTTTATATTGTTTGTAAAAGTCACAACTAAACAACAAAATGTTAACGTTGTATTTCACTGGATAAATGAGACCTCAATGTTCATTTCCATTTTGAACATCAAAGTCCCCGGTGTTTTGTCACTTACCGCTGTCTTCAAAGCCTGACAATAGACGGCAAATTTCAAAAGACTACAAGACAATACTTTAACTTCGGCTATATGATTACGTATTGTAAGTTTTCGGCTGTCAGTTAATTTGTGTATGGCGCTACGTAAAACAACCCGATGGTTTATGGCAGACACAAAATGGCATAATTGTTGCCAATTTCATCTCAAGGTTGCCCTTTTCCTATAGTCAAGTAGGTATGCAAAGTTTCAAAGAAAGTGTGGCTTTGTTTAAAATACAGTTATTTGCAACATAAAATGGTCTCGTCGTTTCTACTTTTAAAATATTTGAAACGTTTAATTAACACAAAGGTAATAAAATACAACGGTTGTACTGAAATACAAAACACAAAACGAAAATCGACAATACATAAAATTGAAAATACACGCACGAGACCTCACAGACCGATAAATATAAAACAAAATCGTCTACTGAATAAATATTTCACTATTATAACAGAAACACCAGTAGCGAGTGCGTAACAAAACATTAAAATATGTAAACACAACCGAACGGACCGCATGCGCATAATAAATAACTACTTTTAACACATTCCGAGAAATGTATTGACAACCTTCCATTTGCCACCATACATTTGAATTCCAATCTTATTGTAACAGAATTAAAAGGCAGATTTGACTTTGCAGATGCAATGAACATTTTGTTAGAGGGCGATGCAATTCACGATTTTTATAATAAAATTTACATGACTTTAAATATAGGAACGTGAACGTGTGACAAAAACTCACTCATTTCAATGCATGTGAAATGAAAAGGGTTGTTTATAAAAATGTTCAAGAGGTGCCTGCTAGTAAGATGTATTATCAGTTATCATAATATTATAGCTTGTGAACAACATCCGACTAAAGAAAAGACAGCTAAATTGTCAAGAGGTGTAAATATAATGCAAAATCTGAGAAAAAACCTTTTAAAACCTAGTTAGGGTAATGAGACAAGCGTGGCGTAATATTGGAGAATTTATTTCATTTTAGTAGAATGTACTTGCCCTCTGGTGGCAATGGTTTTTAACTGAACGGTCAATACATATAATTAACATGAAACTTAACCTATTAAATAGCTGCAGCGTGAATATATTTTTACAAGAGTACAACCTGCTGAAACAAAATATATTTTATTGGAATAATTATTGACCAATCCTCTTCACTACCTTACAAGTTTCTGGAAACAGATGACATCTAAGAAACAGTTTCTTTCTGCAAACCAAATTAACTGATAAACGTTAATTTATAATCTATAATCCGAGATTAGTAATCGAGTGCCTGTTCTAATCCAAATTCTTTGTTCTTATGTGTTCTTATCTAATCCTTGTTATTTGAAAGGAAAATTGAGCTCGGATTAAATTTGAATCTTATCTATCTCGAAGGATGACAAAACTTAATCGGTTGTCTAAACGATTAAAACAATGGGCTATACTTGAAACGGAATAAAGGATTTTATCTTATTTTGATCAAACAACTTGGATTATTCAATCTGGGAAGTTCTTCGTCTCTGTGATGCGATGAAACAAGTCCAAAGCAAATTAAGTCCTCATTTTTAAGTATGAAAAAAAATGGTATTATCCTTTATACTTTTATGCTCTTTTTGTTGCTCTACAACCGTGAAGGCATATTTATCAACTTAGTACTTTGGGCAAAAGCATCCCTGTAAATACATATAAAACTAAATGTCACATTAATGTAGGCTTTTACTTAGATAATAATTCAAGGCTAGGTGTCATAAACCCTACACCTTAATGTGAATAATAATGTCGCACGGAGTGTAAGACGAGACAATTTTGTTATTTGACAAATTATTTAATGAAACTGTCATTCTCAAACGTGACATGGTGCCATCTACTTGAATATTATTACGTTTTCCCAAGGCTCTAGTTCTTAATATTCTAATAAGGTTCTTACGACGTAATTACTTGTTTATACGGTTTAGCAAACATGGAAGACATTCTCTAGTGCTTTGTATGCATTTCAAGTATTTAAGATCCGTCCTTTCACACATCAATAATCCAAAATAACTCGCCCTTAACTCAACGTTTATTCCAAAACGTATTATATTACATGTCGTACACGCATGAATACAGAATAAATAAACTGCGCCCACCATAAAGATAGCGATAAACAAAATTCAGCCCTGTGGTTCATTCCCCTTTTTTATTGGCAGGGGGCAATTTGAGACGATGTATTCTACCAGTTTTACCAAATCCAGATCACACTTCAAATACCACAAACTTTCTTGATAGCAACCTCTATTTCGAAAAACATAAGGTTGAAATTGTAAGACAAAAAATTTTGGTAGAGGTAAATTTTATATTGCATCAATGTAATTTATATTCCAGCTACGGTTTAGTGAGAGTTTACGAAATTGTTAAAGACAGATAAAAGGGCGATATTTAGATTAAGGGGGTGGTTTATGGGAGGTCTCAGATAGACGGTAACACTAAAATGACAGACATTACGACTTACGCTAATAGTAACGAATGGGTTTTAAAAAATGTTGGGCTCACTAAAATTAATGTTCCATGACATGTTTATGTTTAAAATGTGTTACTAGTCTCAGTATATTAGAGACGTCTGCAACTATATGTGTCACATGAATTCTATACAAATTTATACTATAAATTTAATGTGTCAAAATCAACCAATACTTTTCTAATATATTGAAGTCCATTACTCTTCAAAGAAATTAAGTTTAACTCCATCATAAATTAAGTTTATTGCATGTTAGTCATTATCATTATTCTATCACAACATAAATCACATGACATGCCATTTATTTTTTCGCTTTCTCACGTATAAATATTGTGAAACCGCTTTAGTACGTTGTGTAATTAAGTGAGAGCTTATTGAAGTTTCACGTCGTAATAAATACTTTTTCGGATGGAGTTGTCAGCTTAATGACCGATCATTTGTTCTTAATCGTGCAATAAGTGGATTTTATTATAAATGTAGTCATGCCTTTTAAAAAGACTTCAAGTACATTAAATGCGGAAACTCGTTCCCTATTTTCGTCTCATATAAAATACCCCTTATCATGACAAACAAGAATGCTATCAACATGAACAAATAACCGAACACCATTAGCTTTAAACAAATAATTTAATCGCACCGCATATAATTTAATTAAACAACGCTATCTAAATAAAACACAACAAATTTGTTCAGTGACAACTTTGTTTGTCGTGAAATAATGTCGGCAAATATTATGTGTCGTGTGTCAACAGACTCGTCGAAATTTATTGCTGTGAATCCATTGCCGAGACCTAGACAAATTGTTGTTTGTCGCTGAACATTGTGATCTACCTCTCACTGGTGGTTTTGTTGGTAGCTTTAAAAATAAGAATGATACAAAAAACGAAATGGATGATGAATGAAACCATGGCGTCGTGAGCTCTGCAACATGTTATATTTTTCGAACTAGATGGAGATAAGTGAGTGTTGATCATGACGTGTGGTAGGAAAGTACTTTTGGCAGTATGATTAATGAAGGATCAACCTATCACCAAGGTCCAGCAAACAGTGGTAAAGCTGAGGAATTATGGTCTAGTCAGGGCTACAGTTGGATTATAAAAATATGTTTTAGGTAATGTCTATGCGATGGCTTTGTAAGTACGTCTGATAACGTTGTTGTTAACAGTTTGTTCTTGTGAGCCTTGACGTTATGTAAATTGAAAAGTTAAATGTATTTAATGTTATTTGTTAAATTGTGCATGACAAGTTATTTTAATGTCGTATATAGATAAAAATGTTTGAGACCCATTTACTGGTCCATATTTAAGTGCATTTTCAAGGTTCTTTGTGAATTTAGATAGTTGCTGCATAATTGACGTCAGTGTTAAGCAATATTCTTATCTTTTTTAACTAACTGATACATGTATAAATAAACATTTCACTTTATATATAATGATATGTTTCTTTTATACAAATGTTAATTAAAGTCAAATTTTAAGCTAAATTGCTTCACGATCCACGATCACCATAAACAGTAAGCATTAAGTACCATTATTACCACCGGTGGGTTACAAAAAAAAATGTATGCTTAATTTTATTGTATCCTTGAAAACATAATCTTCAAGCACTTAATAATACGAAATATTTTTTATTTTGACTATCAGGAGTTATGCGAAGAAAGTCTTTACATAACAATTTTCCATAATAATATAGATGCCACAAAATAAAAAAGGCATTCAACTAACTACCTTTTAATGAGGCGTCTTAAGTAATTTAAAACTTCTCAATACATTCTCATGTAAACTCATAAAAATCTTTGTTTAAAGCAAAATGTATTTCATGAAGAAATTATCGTGCTTAAATATTTACACGTCCAATATCTGGAAGGCTGTGGCGCAACGCTCAATGTCATTAAACTGTAGACGTGCTGGAAAAAAATATCAACATAAATAAACTCATTTTCGTTGGCGTGGAGCAAACTCAAAGTGAAATTACCGAGGCTCGGGGCGACGTGTGTATGAAAAATTCATTCGGAACATAACAAGAGGGCGGCGACGAATAATAATTTGAATAAATATCAAGGAGACTCCCATACGTGTGACGTGACAAAAAGCGGGCTCAGCCGCGCGTGTTTATGCGTTGTGATGGTGTAATTTGGCAGTTACAGTTGGCACAGATCGCGTAACTCGAGCCGACGTCTTCTCGTACACAAAAATGTTATTAACTTTTTAAGGGCACGTCGTGGAACGCTCACAAAATGTGATTTCCGAGCGCTTCTTATAAATTTGCTTTTGTCTCATCTTTTTTCATTTCTTTAACGCGATGCCAGATAATGTGAGATTACGCATTGTTTTCGGGAACCGCTTAACCGATGTTATTACTATTCCATTCACATGAACCTCTTTCATGGAAGATCGGAGTTACGACGTTCAGTTTATAGCTCACACATCCCCTCTTCCGAGAAGGTCCACGCCACACAAAAGGGTGCTAAGTGTGCTCGCAAACACAAAAATAATAACAAAATCCCCGTGTATTTTGACAACATAATACTCGACGGTCACAAAGGCCGTCACGTCACGAGCAATCGGTTTCGCTTCCTCGCCGCCCTTTGAGAAGGGTTCCAAACAAGTTTCGCAAATAATTTATTAAAAAGTTTTTTCCAGCGATCGCGGCAGTTGGCTCACCGTGCGCTACCGTTTGACGGGTCGGCGATGAAAGATTTTGTGGAGATTATAATTGACAAGATCTTTGTTGGCTGTGACAATGGGGTTTAGTATAAGTCGGGCTATTGTTGGTCGTAAGATTAGCTGGAGTGGGCCCCGGCACTGTGGGCTTAATTCACGTAGTAATTGAATACAGAGTCTATTCGACGACACAATGTGCGGTTCTCGCTAAACTTAATTCCGTATAGCCCCGTCAACGCGTCAGATTACGGATATAATGCAGTTTAACTGGTTCCTTGATAAGCGTATATTGTGCGTATTCCCAGAATATTCTTTAATAGACTATGGCTAGGGGAATGTTAATATGTTAAGTACTTATTCATGTTGTAAATAATATTATAAAAAGATATTTTATATTCCAACCGACATTCAACGTTTTATATTATTATTTGCTGGGAAGTAATGCAAGCATCCTGTTTGCATTATTTTATGAGAGACTAATCCTCGCATATCGTTATAATAATGCTTATCATACTTAAGAGATAAGCAGTTTTATTTAAATTACCTGTTTTAAGTGTTGGTATTTACATCAAGGTTTCAGTTGTTGTTTAGTATATTTACAAATAATATAATTAATTCTTGTACTTAAACCATTACCAAATTTAAATTGGCTATAAAATATGAGTAGGTAACATGTATTTAATGACATTCAAACAAAGACTTTTAGTTCAGAAAAAAATAAAGCATTTCCAAAATATAAATCCCAAAAAAAGATGGACTTATCCAGCACGTAATCACATAAAGTCATCAGCGAAACACCTGACATGGCCACCCAGAGAGTCGAACCACCGTGCACCGCTTCGTAGAAACAAAAGCATAGAACATAAATTCGCGTACGCTTGCAGCGACGTGTTGCATACGAATGTGTCACAAGCAGACACAGGGTTACTGAAATACTAATTTGCCGAGTGATTGGTTTTATTTGAATGAAAATGTTTTATTGAAATAAAATTGTTGAACACATTGTTAGTAGAAAATTGGCAAACGTTGTCGAATAATACGGATTTGCTGCTACAATTGTATTCTTTTTCTGTATATTTTGTTAGTAATTTAAACGTCATTTTATACATTTAGGTGAAACCTTGTTATGACTAAGTAAGCAGGTTAGACTTAGCAATTGCTTAGAAACTAGATTGAGAATATACTATAGTGTACTTTTGCTTCATTTTGAGCTTTAGCCAATAATCGTCTTTAGTAAATTATATTTATAAAAACGTGCAATGTGATCAAGTCATAAAAGCCCTATTAGAAAATAATAGTTCACAAAAACTTTGTATGAAAATCTATTCTCTTTCATAGGTACTTACGTACATCAAATATCACTACAAGCTAATCATAGAACAACATTCAATAGCCAAATACATAGTCGATAAAGTCGAAATCTGACGTGCGTGTGACATTGTTATGACAAGCGTCACATGTCAAACAAATTCTGAACACAGCCCTATTTTGTGGCACTCAGTACTTGATATACACGATCACGCCCGCAGGGAATAAATTTAATATATTTTTTGGTCAAGTTTGTTTTTTATTTCGGCACTGTGCACGTTGAATTTCTAAATGAATATTTTGAAATTGGTAGGTCCAAGTTTTGGCCATAGTTTGATTACGTTACTCTAAATTTTTATATTCAGTAAATTGATTTAGGCATATTATGGAATTGCCTAAGATATATTAGAAATGTCGTAGAAGCAGCGATAGCCTAGTGGAGAGACCGACAGACTGCTACGCAGAGAGTCCAGGTTCGAATCCACGGCGCGCTCCGATGACTTTTCGGAGTTATGTACGTATTAAATTGTTAATTACTGCTTGCTAAACAGTGAAGGAAAACATCGTGAGGAAACTTGCATGTCTGAGAGTTCTCCATAATGTTCTCGAAAGACATGTGAAGTCTGCCAACCCGCATTTGGCCAGCGTGGTGGACTATGGCCTTACCCTTCTCATAATGGGAAGAGGCCCATGCCCAGCAGTATAAAAGAGGGCTGATGATATTAGAAACAAAGATAATCAACAAAACCAAAATCGATGAATCTCATAGATTACAAACAAGTAACAGATGACCGATTTATATAATAGTCTCACTAGAAATAGTGTATCTAACGAATTTTTTTTAACTGAAAAATAATATAAAATATGTCCCCATGTTTTAAAAGCTATGTTCAAAGACACCGTAGTCGTCAAAATATTGGACATATTTGAGCATAAAAAGCTGAAGCAATATCAGCAGGTGATAACCGAAACATTTTACTCCAAACATCACGTTGATACCAAAAATGTGACGCTCTTCTGTCATACTTTTAATTGCTTGTCAATCATTCGCTGTCAGCACAAGTGCCATTTAGCTTATATACCGTAACGATACGTTTTATTAAATGACAAATCGTGATCGGTTGCATGACAAGGCCTTTTGTTACACCCACAGGCTGTCGTGACATTAATGTAATCGTCACTGGCCTTTTTAGATCTATTTTAATTGAATAATAAATTGAGTTCTTTGTGATACGCATACACATAGCCGAGAGACATGCAGCAAGCTGTCCTAGTAGATCATAACTTGAATTGAATCAAGATAATTGGAGAACATAGATAGATCCAATCATATTGATGAACAGAGCTATATAAAATAATGTTGTTTTTTTTATATTTATTATGAAACATCATCCAAAATACAGCTAAATACATGCATTGCCTGTGGGATTATGTGAGATTGTTTTTTTCAAAATGACCTACTTCGTTCATCAAATTAAGGTTCAGAAAGTAATTGAAAATTGATATTAGGATCTACTTTACGAGATCTAATCATGTTAACACAAATAACTGATAAATAGATCGCAAAATGACGATACAAATTATTCTCAGATTATCTAATCTGAGAATAATTATAAACTACTTACTTAAAAATATATATCTATATATTTTTAAGTTTGTTAAATTACTAGTGTAATACAAGGAATGGGCTGAGATGTTACAAAACCAGAAATCAAATTAATGTAATTGTAGATATCATGCTTGTCTTAGAATATAACTTAAAATACGTTTAAAATTCTAGATAAGGAATTCATTTTCTTTATATCATATAATTCACCCACTTAATTTCTCTCTGCATCACTCTAAGGTAGAGTGGTAAATAATGTCTATGTCATTAAGCCCGCCTGTATACTATGTGTGGTTTAAAGGTTTGATAAATAAATTAAAAATAAGACCAATGCGGCAATATACATTTAAAATAATGAGTTAGTAACTAGGTAACTACATTCTAAATCATAGAGTTCCCCGTTCTGTTAAACCTTTATAACAATTGGTACTATTTCTTTACCTTTGCGTGCTCTTGCTAATAATGGCTTGCTAACTTTGTAAGTATGCCACTTATTGATTAACCTAACTACGTATATACCACATAATAACTACTTACGAACATAATTATTGCCTAATAACATCGCAACAATGTTTTTCCTTTGTAACATCAAATAATACGGGTATTATTATACCAGTAAATTGTACACCAGAGCCAACAGTAGCTGTGTTATTCCAATTATTCCACCCTTGGAAATCATCTATTATTATAAAACAAGTTACATTATTTGACCAAAGCACGTCCGCATAAACCGCTTCTAATATTACCTCTGTATTACCATCACAAACCCTTACATTTATGATAATTAATACCTTTTACATCGGGCGTCTTTGAGAAAAAACCAAGTTATTGTCTCTCATCAACAAAAGCTATTGAATGCAGCTGCCGTTTATGGACAGACAAAGCTCCGATGGGATAACATCGGGATAGTAGATCGTGGGTTGTCGGCAAATGTCGGGCGTCGTCGGCTTGAGTCGGCAGCGACGATTGAGTGACGTTGATCGACAGCCTTCGCAGACAGGTATGCCGCTGCAGCGAGACATGCTAATGGCACTGTTTACCATATAATAAGTCGCGTATTAACAAAGTGGAATGGCGGCTCCACCACGAATTCCCAATGTAGTTTTTATTCAAATAAATTCTATTTATTTTTTGTGCGGCTCATTTTGAAATTCGGATTTGTCTGATTTCATTATGGCGTCATTTGGCCTAGACATTGAAAGCACCCAAAGAATTCAGCTGCATTTGATTAAATGTAAAATGATTGAATATATTTGTTTAAAGAAGTAAGTTTTTCTGCTATTTCTCGCCACTGCTGTTGAGGTAACATAATACCGAATCACCAAACATTTTATATTCATAATAAGTTAAAATTGGTTGAAGAAGATACACAAATTCAAACACATCATCAAATCCGATATGGTCTAGTGGCTAGGATACCTGGCTCTCACCCAGGAGGCTCGGGTTCGATTCCCGGTATCGGAATACTTTTTGTTTCCTTTTGACATTCGTTTTGGTAGCAAATGTCGAGAGAAACAAATTATGTTGTCCTTCATCGTTATTTGCTCTGTATGCATTTTAAAATAGTAGTTTTACGTGGGTTTCTTTTTTTATTATATAATTAAAACGAAGTCAGTTATTAAATAAACAGTTAGGATTATAATCATACAAAAATGCGATGATTATGTTAATTTACTTGAATACTGATTGTATCACATAAATTAGAATAATCAAATAACACGGTTGTTTTATTTATGGCTGTTTATTTAACGAACTATCTTAATTGCTGTGATATTTGCATAAGTAATTATTGTAAGAACGTAGCTGGTGCTAATGAAACGATGT
Source organism: Euclidia mi (assembly GCA_944739405.2). Taxonomy (NCBI): domain Eukaryota; kingdom Metazoa; phylum Arthropoda; class Insecta; order Lepidoptera; family Erebidae; genus Euclidia; species Euclidia mi. The sequence goes on along the minus strand of OX123184.2, from coordinate 20,478,788 downwards.
ACCAGACAAGGCTTATAAATTATGACGTAAAATGTGTTTATTAAGTTATTTTAAAAAATGTTCCCATGAATTTTAACTTCAATATTGTTGACCAAAATTATTTCAAGTTTTTGACGTCACCATTCTTACTTTCCTGGCTTGAACAAATAAAAAGTACATGATAAAATCAAACTAAATAAACCACTACCAGAAACTGTATTTCAAACAGACATACAGACAATTATACCGTTGTTATAAATCTGTAAGTCTACCTACCATGTTTGAACTGAATACAAAATTATGACTTCAAATGGATTTCAGCTCTTTCCATTTATTCTAAAGCTCAAATTTCTTTGTAAGAAAATATACTCGAAATTTGCATTTGATCCCAGATGGACGTTTGTCAGATATCAATAGTCTATCTGAGAGTCAGGACAGAATTCAAATGATACCTGATATGTTTGAAACGAGAGCTTTAGTGTGGATGCTATGAGTTTTTTGAGCAATTGAATTGGATATGTTCGTGTTGAAGGAGAGTCGAGAGGAAGTAGGTTTTCTGTTGAAAAGAATATGAATTTGTCAGCAGAAATATTCATAGTTTTCTTTTGATACGTATCTGAAACTTGATACCAGATTTGAAAAAGACATCGTTTATTGACATAAAATAAAAATACAAACGAATTAAACACAAAAATGTTAAACGATTATATGGCACGCCATTTATGTAAAACCACAAAGAAACATTGCTTTATCAAACTTATTCACAGCTTACCTATTAAAATCCTTACAAACACAACGTTGTGTAATCAATACAAATGTTTTTGTCACAGTTCTTGTAGCAACAGAACATGAAGAGACTGTCAATAACAGATAATCACGCTGACATGGATATATGTTCAAATAACAGACGGTTATACAATAGCTCATATATTTTAATACACTAGACACGATACGTCAAAACCTGACGTAGATTTATATAGCCTATTCAGTGCCTGTCTATTATTTTATTATGTCTAGCCCTTTTCATTTCTAAACCAAGGACGCTAGATAATGGATTTTGTTAGAAAATTTGGATATGAAAGGCTAAAAGATTTATACTAGGCGATAAAGTGGTTTAAAATGTGTACGTAAAATAAATTCTATTCGTCTCATATAATAAGTTTCTATACAATATTTTGACATAATGAGACTTCAAATATTTAATACGTTTAATATAAATACATCCAAATATTATAGTCTTGTTAGCAATATCAATACTAAATAAAAATTTATAAAAAATGTCGCCACTTGTCTTCTTTTAGGTGCTCCGTGTGTTTCTCCGCATCGATGTCATTGTGGAGAAGATGTCGATAGCCTCGGACACCATGGGCTATCCTGCAGCAGAAGCGCTGGTAGAATTCCTTGACATGCTCATCTAAATGACATAATCCGTCGTGCTCCTGTCGCGTCTGGCGTACCAGCTGTACTTTAACCAAATGGTCTGGTACGCGACGACGATAAGAGACGTGTGGGACACAACCTGCGTAGACACCTTCGCGCCATCTCATGTTCCAAGTACGGGAGGCCATCCTGGCGCTGCTGCTGCATCTGCGGAAACCTTCAAACGGCGCAAATACAGTAACCTAGTAGCTAATTACGTGTTTGAGCCGTTTGGGGTAGAAACGCTAGGCTCATGGGGTCCGAGCGCTCGTTCTTTATTCTGAGATTTATCTAAACGGTTAATCAACGTCTCACGTGACCAGAAGGCTGGTTTATTCTTTGCTCAAAGAATCAGCCTTGCCATCCAGCGTGGCAATGCTGCCAGCCTTCTGGGCACGTTATTGGATGACATTGATGCGGAGGCATTCTACGACGCCTAAACACACCTGTACATAATTATTTTCACTTTTTATTTTTAGATTTATGTACATACATATATTTAGACATTAGTATTCTGTAAGTATAGTAATGTATATAGTTAAAATTAATATACTAAATTAATTAAAATCAATTTGTTTACAGACAAATTGATAATTCAAGCTATTCGTAAACAAATCTTAAAAATAATAATATATTCAATTCATAAACAACTCAAGAACATAAAGAAAACCCGATAAAACTCTATAATTATTTGATTAGAATCACACCACAATCAGCATAAAAATAAAATTTATTTTAAATAACCAAAGATTATACCATCACACTAAAACTTTTTGCATCATTTTTATACGCCATATAAATAAACATCGCAATCAATAATAAAAATGTAAATTTTGACATTGAACCAACAAGCGTTATTAAATAAAAACAAATTGTTATAAATCAGTCGCGAGCTCTCTATGTTCTGACCTTCAATGTCAGTGTACATTAATCACTTATTGTTTAACAAACACTTTATTGAAACTAATTGATTTGTGATGTAATTCGTTTTGATCATTTAAAATACTTCACAAAAAACATTGTTTTGAAATTTTAGTAATATGTACCTATTATCTAAAGCTAGATTGGAATTCACTAATAAAGTTACTTCAATTCATGAATACAGCATACTTCAATTAATTTTAAATGGAGTCATAATTCTCTATGATTGAAATCTTTATGGCTAGCTTAGATTTTGATAGCATTACCTTATTTATACACAACTAATATAATAATTTATGAATATGCCAAGGCTACAAGTCCATGACTCAACTAATGACGGAAAAAGGAATGATAACTATCTTAATCCTTGACCTATTACACGACTCACAAGAATCTTAACCTGATGCTTCAACGTTTACACACTCTCGAATTTCATTTCCATCCTCTACCTTTTATAATATTATTTCCATTATATCAGAGCCTGTTATTGTTATTCTATCTTTGAGGTGTGTTTTTTGTTTGCCTTGCACAGTAAATTATTTGAGAACTTTTTGTTCTTGTGGTGTGTTGTATAATCCTTAGGCTGTCAAGTCGCCGCCCATGATGAGATAAAAATGTTCGCCTACCGCCGTGTGGAGAGTAGTGTCAGCTACTGTTTGTCGTACTTTAAATGGTTCTTTAACTTTGAGTAAATATATTTTTCATTTTTACACTTTATTTAATATGTTTTTGGGTTGGTAGAATATTTTAATAAATGTACTTTTATTTCATATAACTTGGTACATTGCTTATAATAATATGATAATAAGGCTACGAACAGAATTAGTAAATAACAATGCCACATTCAATTGAAATGAAATGCCCCGTTTTAGTTAAACAGGACTCACAGTGTTAATAAAACCGTATCGGTTTCATTATCTGTGTCATCATAAGACATTTAAAATACTGTGACAGATATCATAATCATTTTTTTTCTAACAAATTCTTGCCGCTATTTATAAATCTCTGATATTATTCTATCGTGATCAGCAAAAATAATAAAATCTAGTTTCGACCTCACAAGTTGTCATGCAAATCAAATTCAAATATAACTGTCGCGTACAACGGAAGCAATCAGAATCGAACCGTACAAATCAATCACAATCTCTAAATCACGTCGCGTTACGGAAATAATATACCGATGTAATAACCACTCCACGCCATTTGTTAGCCCGTAATGTCTGACTCGACGGCTACCGGTTTTTACCGTCTGATTGACGGCTGTCGGCTTCGCTTACACACCAACAAATTTATTAACATCAGTATTACAAACTTTTACTACGTCAACATAGAGTTTGTTTTCGCTTGATTTGATATTAAAATTAATTTTGTATATCTGCATTTGCCGCGGCGCCGGTCTTCGGCCAGATCTTGAATATCATCTACTTATTCATTATGGCCCCCTATTCGGTGTTAATCATAATCGGTAGTCTCATTACTTCGGAGTAAGGAGATTTCTGTAGTCATCGTGTTGATTATAAGTTGTTTGTGAGTGTGCTGTGTCATTGAGTAGTAACAATCACTTATATTTTATGGATGGCTTTTAGACTAAAATGAAAGGAATTACTGTCTCACGCTTTATGTGAATTTTGTTCTTTACTGTAGATATTTATCGGACGACGCATGATCAGTCCCATCAGTAAGTACTCATGGGCACCATAAATTAAAGTAGGCAGTTATAATATAGATGATTAATAATACCACGCTGGATTAAGCAACAGGCCTGCCAAGAGTAATTATGGCTTCTCCTTCCATTAGTTGTTGACGTAACATTAATTACAGGCTGTATTAGTAATTGCATACAGAACTTTAAGTAATGTATTTATAACTATTAAAGAAGATGTAAAATAAGAATTGCAGGCAAAGCTGCAAAATGATAATTAATAAATATTAAAAAAAAAACATGTAAGTTTTAGTTGGTATTTTATGCTATAAGACTATGACACCACTTAGATGACAAATAGCTGATATTAATCCATAATTCGACATTAAGAACAGAAATTACATATAAAACAAATTTTCGGCTGTTTCATAGTCCTGTTTATTAGATTTCGTCTTTACATTTTTTTATTACCTATTACCAAATATGTTAAGATTTTATTGTAAGTTTTATTGGTTTACATAATAATTTATGTTAATTTTATTAGTTCCTACTTAGTGAGTCCGATTTTATATTAAAATTAATAAATTCAATTTGACAATTGTGTTTCAAGCTCACTTTAATCCTTGAACATGTCAATAGTTTCTGTGTCTGACGTTTTTGAAATTATAATAAATATACACATGCTCATGCCTCTTTCCCGTCGGGGTAGGTAGAGACAACAGAACGCCACTTGCTTCTATCCTTGCAAACTTCAGGCGCTTCCTCTTTCATACATTCCTCTATTCATACATGCTCGCCGGTTACTGCTTGCTTGCTTGCTTGCTTCTGGCTTTTCCTTTATAATAAAGGTATAATATATGACTGCACGGTTGGTGTAGTGGTTTAAGCGGCCACCTCGCCGCTTGACACTGCGCTGAGTGTCGTGGGTTCGATTCCCACACGAGACAACACTTTGTGTGATTCATAAATTGTTGTTTCGAGTCTGGGTGTTCATTGTGTCCGTTGGTTGTATGTTTGTAAAGTGCCCCGCGACACAGGATTTATTCCTAGTGCGGGAGTTGTCTTTAAAAAAAAAAAAAAAAAATACTTAGGTACAAAACTCTTTGATTTATTAAAGACAGACATCCATCAGGGCCTCGTCAATACGTTTAAGATTATGTTTATTTATAATATTTTTGATTTAAACTCTTGGTTGGAAGAAAACTTTAAGTTTTGTAACAAAATATCTGTTTCTTATATGTATGGTATTCTCTTTTTTCACATGACAACTATAGAATTAATTGAAATATAATCGAACTTATTCTCAATATACTAGGCCAACTCTTAATCGAAAACACAAAAAACGTTTTAAAAAGAACCGAACCTGCGATCGATCCAATCATCCGTCAGATTACAATCTACATAAAATAAAACGAACGACTTCTTTACATCGCAAAAACATCGAGATAAAAAGCAAGCATAAATTTTTCAACTATACGTCATATTTATTTGCATTAAACAACGCAATAATTCAAAGAGATTTATTAATTAATACCCGTCAAAGTCTAGATGTTGATATAAAAAGAATGAACGTACATAAATCATCTGGTCTGAGAATATTCGATAAACAAAAGAAAATTGCCCAAGAAACGCTCGAGGGTTTTGACTGGTAGAATTTATTAACAAAATTACTCAAAGACAATGAAGGATATTTAGAAGCAGCGAAGACAAATTGTCCGAGGTATTGTGTAGATAAACAAACTGAGGCTAGATTGAAGGGAGTGGAAAATAAGAAGCAGGGGTCGTGTGTTAAGAATTAGCGATTATAATCAAGATATTGATTAATACATATTATGTATATACTAATCTATCCACGAATATTACATTGAGCAATAATTATTTAGAAGCATAACATGCTGAATGATGCATGTTTACTAATCGAAGTGTTTTCCACACAGGTAGTAAAACGAATATGTTTGATTTGATGTATTATATACGAATCAAAGTGGTTTTAAATCATCAGCGATAATCGAATTTTAACAGGTTATTATTATTCCTATTGTGGGCTTTATTTTATTTATTTAATTTGAGACAGTCATGTTGATAAATTAACGTATTTATAACAACATTATCACATTCATATTTACTCATTACATTTTTTTTAACTTACTGATCAGCTATATTATGCGTGGTGTAATTGATTCAATAGACTACTAGTTATGTTGACAGATCAGTTTAAATTTTAAAATGGTGACAGCAACATGTAAGTTAGATCTCAGTATATATAAATTAAAGAATTAAACGACTATACCATTAACAAGATTATCATGAGAACGAAAAATATTGAAATAAGATATCAAATTAATGCTCTTTTGAAGGCATCAAAATAAATTTGCATTCTAATGCTTATAACTTGTACCATAATGCCACAAAGCATTCAAAGCCCGTTCGTCATACTTGATGGATGGTAATGAATAGCACTTTTATGCACTGCCGAGGTGAATACCGTTTATTGTAGAGGATTGATTGTGTAACCGCTGCCTGTTTGTTGCCGACGTTTCAACTCTATTGCCTTTGAATGGATTATAAAATATATTTACGATTCGTTTGAAATGTAACCTGAGATTGATATCGTTGTCGATTTGACGATAAATTTACAATGAGTATTTTGTGTATAATAATACATTCTGGCACAACAGGAATAGCAACAGCTTATTCTAGTTATAGAAATAATCTCTCTAAAAGTTTTAATAAGTGCTTATGCTGAGTTCAATACTAAATACCTAATATTCATAATTATGCATATTAATCGGTAAAATTATCAAAATTGATTTATCAATAAAGCAATATAAATCATAATAAGAACTAATAATACTTAATTCGTGTGCTGTCAAATAACTTTAAAATATTGAAATGAAAGTGGAACAGTTTTTGCAGTATATCCATGATATTAAAACAAAAAAATTAAGTTTCAGCAGCTGACATACTTCAAAAAGCAGTACAAAGATAAGATATTAATGTGACGGTAACACAATAAATGGTAGACGGCAGACGAAGCATTGTGGCTACACAAAGGGAGTGTGGCGAGACAAACGGTGCTAATTATTCATCATTAGCGGCAATCGCGGCCGGGATGATGTATGGCGGGCAAGGACCATTCATCATGTGGCCTTTGTTTCTTAGCATAACGAATATTTTGTGGAAGTGAGACGTACAGAATATTGGCAATGTTTGCTTCCAATTTACCGTTCAGTGCAACGTTATTTAATGTTACGTCAAAAATCAATCAGATGAAACGTTAACGCTTTTTGTCACGGCTCAAAAATGTACAAAAAAATAGACAAGCACTAAAAATTCATCTAAAATTAAGATGAGCATAAAATGGTAAATTATAAATCACAATAGTCTGACTTTCTTATAAAAAACATGACTAATAATCTTAAAACACGTTGCGTCATGGCTAACGGAAAATTATTTTATTTTTATCGAATGATTTATTAGGAACTCACAAATCTTCTAACATTTTATTATTTCATTACGCAACAAATTAGGCATGAGCAAAAAAACGAAAATAAACATTCGCACTTTATACCTGTCAACTTATCCTTTAGAAGCAAGACAACTAGTTTTAATGACCAACCACAAAAAACTGAGCTTACAAAACACCTCGTTATGGGTTACCTTCATCAAGAACTGTCAAATTAATTGACAGCTCATACAGCTGACATGTATTGCCTGGCGTTTTGAATTTAAAACAAAATTAATTATACAATCAATCAGACGACATGTCATGGCCGCAAAGGTGTTGCTTTTCGCGCGGCAAAATGCCAATCAACGTACAAAATGCTCACCCAAGCGGCACGATGGCCGCATTTTATAAAGGACCTTAGGCTGTGAGAATTGTTTCGAAATTTTCTACTTTATTATATAGCTGTAAAAGTTTAATATCGAATATATTTAAAATGTAACATAAGTGAGAGCTATCGTTATCCACGTCGGTAGTTTAACAGCCCGATTCACCACACTTTAATCGAGTCGCTCAATAAACCGAACCTGCTCAAGGTGAGAACGGTCTCAAAAGCCGCATTTTACAAGGAGAAATTTTTATGTTTCGCCTGTCATTTCACGCGCATTTAATGTTAATTCACACACATTTCTTGTCTTTGGCTGAATGCGTTTTAATTTTCTCGATCGGAAATCGGTCGCGAATTTATGTGGACGCATGTTCGGTACAGTGCCGGCAGTAAAATTTACGACAGAAACAGAAAGGAATGAAAAGACGGAATTGAGAAATAAAACTGTTTTCACATTCAAAATAGCGCAATATATTTTACAGAACGTTTATGATGTTGAAATTTATGTGCCGATTCATTTGGTATGGCATAAAAATAATAAATCTTGATAGGGAACCGGGCTTCGCGTTAGCAGAGATTATGGCTTCCTGTGTTACGAATGATCTTGTGAAAATTAAACAGTAGAGGAAACGGAATGATCGATACGACCCACATATTAACGTCAAAACCCCTTTAATATTGCCGGATATATGAGATACTTGAGTTCATAAGCTTAGCAGTAGCTGGAATTTACATATTAAAAATGAAAAAACTCTTTATATTTATCTACTGAATGTACCGCAGTCTTAGTCTTGACAGACGCAAATAAATTTTCGATGTATATTCTCATCAATAACATAAATAGACGGATACTGGTTTATTCATAAGCGCATACAAAATGTTTTAATTAAAAACCAGAATAAGTGGTCTTACCTTTATTTACAAGAATTAAAGAACACTTACATATATTTTGTTCAATTTTCTTTTTAATTGATTTTGACAGGCGTCTGTCAAACTGACATGGCCTTTTTGTGAAGAAATGCCACAGTTCCTGTAATATCATGTTGTTTGATGATGGTATTAAATTGAGCAAGTACATTAAAGTGTGTAGATAAAGTATACCCCATTACAATCAAATTAAAATCGGGCAAACCTCTTAATTTTGGCGTACCTAAGTTTCGTAGTGGTTTAAGCAGCACTTTGTTCTTTGGCACTGCGCTCAGCTTTGTGGGCCATAAATCGTTTTTTAAATCTATATTTTTTAATACCGTCACAGTAAAATCGATAATTCTTGTAAAACAATCAAACGCTTGAGTGTTGAGCAGTTCACGTTATCTTACGATTTTTACGAGTGAAACCTCATCAACACCTACGCGTTAATACAGATTTGTTTTGAATTAATAGCGAGGGGTCAGTTGGGCAGCTAGTCGCATCACCGGCGACTACTGATTGTCTCATTAGAATTAATGAGCAGAATAAATTAAATGCTCTACGAACGCTATTTTAGCGTGTATTAAAATGCAAATAAGATAATTTGGATCCTTCAGTACCCACGCCTTTATGAATTTTTAAACTTCTACGCCTTTCAAAACGACGTCATAAAATTTTATTCTATGATAGCCAGCATACGACATTATTGCAAATTGATAGTTTGTGCGCAAATGTTTGAACATCAGTTTCATTGAAGGATAATATGAGCACTTAGACAGGTTTGGCTCCAACCAGACCATATATTGTATCGAAGGTAATTATTGTAATGTATGAAAGGTTTTAGTGAGTGAATTCAATTATTCCGATGATATGATAATAGGTATGTTATGTTAAAACGAGTATTAGAATGTTAAAATATGGACTTACAAATATAAGTTTAGAACGTATATTGAGGACAACGCATTACAAGAAGACCACTTTCAATTACATAAAGATATAATGTACTTAAAAGTAGAGATAGTACTCAGTATATAGAAAATCAGAAAATATGTATTCAAGTAGTTGTCACAATTTCAATCGATAATCTCGCAACTCGCAACCAGACCGTTGAATATAATATTTAGGGTCAGTCTTGCTACCACTGGATAATTATGAATTCTCTGTCATATCAATTATTGGGATGTATCCGAGGACGGTGAGACTGGCCATTTGTAATACTACAATCACAGATAGTCACAGGACAAGGATAAGAAAATAAAGTTATGGTATCTTATACCTAATGGTAAGTATTTACCGTGGCTTATATAATATGTAAATGTACATTCATAGTATTACAGAAGCAACGACTAAGCATCACGAGAAAGAGGACGACTTAAAGCTTAATTTGTCTTCTTAAGAGCAAAATGAAACTGGAGTTATACACTCTCGTGCTCACACTAGTTCCGATACCTTCATTAATAAAAGAAGAAGAAGTTGGTACTTTTCTAGCTATCCACTTTATTCGTGCAGAGTCACATTACTTAAAAATGATTTGTACTAACGTAGAACTAGCCAGTGATACAGTCCAGCAGATGTTTTGCTTCATTGGTCACTTACCCGAAACGCACGTTTTTCTATTGTCACCATGTAACATAATGACACGGCAGGTACCCTTTCAAAAGAAGAATGTATACCCAATCAAATCACCTTGCAAGTGCCGCCGTGTAGATGCATCAAAACATAGTATCGTCTAACAACCGCAGTCCAGATTCCGACGTGGGGATGGCGACATCCATAATTCATTGAAATCGCTTTCATATACCTTGTAGGGTTGTCATGGACTATCTGGCTAGTACTTATTGATATTTTAAAGTTTTGTCAGCCCTAACAATTCGATTTTTAGCTCCTTTACCTATCATTTTTTTCATAATCTAACGGTAGCATTTATTTAAAAAATATTTGTGGTTTAAATTTCCTCAAAATAAAGGCAGGTGTCACAGAACAGATGATAATTTATTAGATTCAGCAACATTTTGTTGCAAAATGTTTTTGACGTTTTCAGATAGTTTAATTATTTCATATAAGAATTAACAAAACATGTCTTACCGCCAAAGCACCCAAACTATTTATTTATCCAATCCAAAATCAATAGAACAGTAATTATTACATCAATGAATGCGCATTTTCCCTTCGTCCTAATGGATTCTGCTCAAGTTTTTGTTTGCCAAAGTATCCTGATGTTTATTTAAATAATTTACTATTTCGTCTGTCATTTTTTTGTTGTTTGTATAGGACTGTGTGCCGAAATCCAAATGTTTACGTTGGTTATTCTATACTATTTATTATTTTAGGATACGGTTCTGAAAGCTACTACGTTACGGTGAATATATATTTTTATTATTATGTCTATTTTATGTTTTAATAATAATTCATGGTCATAGAACAATTTGCTTGATCAAGCATGATATATAAATTAACTTGTATAAGCATAAAGTATTATATTCTATAATATATAATTTAGGAATATTATATAAAAAAGTATATTTCCAATGTCTCATAACCATAGCACTGGCTTTATTGGAATGAAATTCATCATGTGTATTCTTAGCATCAATCGTAAGTCGCATATCCTCTTGAAAGGAAAAGAGTGACTCTACAAGTGCGATTAGCTTCGGCATCGATGCATCAGAATCGATTTACACTCGTTAAACCTCAATAAAGTCGCCGCCGTCGCTGTACTTAGTAATTTGGCCCTCTATTTCACAAGCATACCAGACCAAAGTATAAAGAACTGAATTGCTGTATTTTGGTTTTCTTTACCATCCTTGTGTTGCTGCAAATTCTAACAGAAAGTCAAATTGAATAATACAAGATTATTTTACCGAACCTACTAAATTAAGAATACGAAATGTCACCACCCCATATCATCCCATGGGTGTCGTAAGAGCCGACAGAGGGAGTACATTATGCAGAGAACAGCACTGTAAGAGAAGGAAAACTTGATACAAACCCTATACCAACCCGTTTGGCCAGCGTGGCTCCTTTCAAAGGAGAGGCCTAGTCCTTAAAGGCTGATGATGATGACTAAATAATTTGCTACATCTAGTAATTCATCGACCAATAAGTCCGCATTAGAAAACTAAGTCTATTATAATTATAAAACCACTATTAGTTAAAGAATATGACCTTAAAAATTATAAGTACTTAAAAGAGGCAAAAGTTATACTTATAAGACAAGTGTTTTATTTCAAATTTTATTTCACAAATTCGAAAAATTACTTGTATAATAAGACTTCAACAATAATGCATGCTCGGTCTACCTTGTGGCAGCGAACAACATGCAATATTTAGAGATTCACAAATTGGTGTCGAGTTCAGAACTATATTTCTAAATATGCTTTTTTTATAGACTCACGCCTTTATCCCCGGAGGGGTAGGCAGGGATGTACACCCGCATTTCGCCATGAATTTTTAGGTCCCACGTAATAGGGGGTGAGCCTATTGCCGTACCGGGCACATTACCAGACTCCGTGCTGCTACTGACAATTTCCTCACGGAAAAACCCAATAACACTGCCCGACCCGGGAATCGAACCCGAGACCTCCCAATCCCACGCGCACATTTATGCCGCGAGACCAACGAGGCAGTCTTGTTATTATGCTTGTCACAAATCGTTATTTGTCTTCTCATATTATAAATAACTGGCTTTATCTGCTTGAAATTGATTGTGCCTGTATAAAATATTATTTCTTGTAAGGTTCCTCTCTCTTAAAATTTATTGGGATAAAAGTCTATTTAAAATCAATAGCTACATTTTCTTAAATATATTGTAATTCCGTGTTTATGTAAGTTTAAGCCTAAGAATATATTAAGTCCTTGTTTAATAAGGCCCACGTAAGTTTTATTTGATGGCTCAATCATTCGTTATTATGAAACAGTTCGCATTGAGCTGTAGCTTCTGTTATATCAGTTCTGACTACACCTTACGCCACTTACATACCTATCTATCCATTTCCTCTATTCACCATAAACAAAGCCGCCGCCAGTCGCGGTATATCAATCAATTGGTTACGACACTGCGGCTACAATCGATTGGTAGCATCGGTAGTTGGACACTGTTCCCATGAATATTGTTTTAAAATATTCTGTCGTTTGAGTGGTGAAATGTAGGTATTATTTGTGGTGGAATAGTGAGTAATAAGTACGTTGTCAACGTTCTTTACAGAAAAAAGCCAAATGGATTTATTTAATCTTATTTGATTTACATTTTTAAATATGAAACTCAACCTAAAAATTAAACTACTCTTCTACCTGCGTAATTATATACATTCTTATGACATGTATTACAATAAAATGAAACTACTTAAAAACTTAGTGTTTGCGTTTCTCCGCATCGCTGTCACTGCGGTGAAGCCGTCGACAGTCTTGGCCACCATGGTCTATCGTGCAGCAGGAGTGCTGGGCGTATTTCCCGACATGCCCATATTAATGACATACTCCGTCGAGCTCTTGTCACCGCCGGAGTACCAGCTCATCTTGAACCTAATGGCTTGATACGCGACGATGGGAAGAGACCAGACGATATGACGTTATTACCTTGGAAGATGGGTAGGCCTTTGGTGTGGGACGCGACATGCGTCGATACCCTTGCGCCATCACATCTTTTAAGTACTGGCTGCTGGATCAGCGGGCGCTGCTGCTGCATCGGCGGAGGCCCTCAAAAGGCGCAAATATGGAATACTATATATGAAACCTAGGGGGGAATTGAAAAATGAGCCGTTTGGGGTCGAAACGCTGGGGCCATGGGGCCCTAGTGTACACGCTCTATATAAAGAAATCGCCAGAAGGCTGATTGATGCTTCCCGTGACCAGAAGGCTGGTTTGTATTTCGCAGAGAGAATAAGCTTTGCCATACAATGTGGCAATGCTGCCAGCCTTCTGGGCACGCTACCAGTCGACAGCGCTGCGGAGGAAATTTTTAACGCTTCATAGTTTTATTGCCTCTTTTGATTTTCGTTAGTTTAGGATAGTTAAGTGTTTTAAGATGTTCTTTTGTATTTTGAATGTTGTTTCAGATAAGTCCAACAGAGCCAGTGCTGTATTAATACACTTCTCATCCTTACCTTGTGGCTTGAGTGACTGATAGGTACTATATTTATAACCAAAGTAGTAAAGAATCTGAAATCAGATTTGCAATGATTCAAACCCAAATCTAACTAGTTGTTTGCCATTTTTTTCAACTCGTAAGCAAAAAACATAATGAATTGGTTACTATTTGAGGTGAATAATTTTTCACTTCAAATAGTAACCAATTCATTATGTTTTTTGCGATATGTACTTAAAAATCGTAGATCTTCGCGCAATATAAATATTAGCGATCTAACAAGGTGTTATGATTATCTAATCAAATTATTCATCCATGAATGTTCAGTGAGCATGCATTATTCTCGTCAAGATTAACATCAAGGTATAAATTATATTAATACGAGTTGCTTACATAATAACTAACTCTTAATGAAAAATATTGCCATCCGAGGTAATGAATTGGAAAATAACTGGTCGTTGTCATGGCTTGAGGAATTTATATGAAATTTGCCATATATGTAGACACGTTTAAACGACATGCCAAGGATATAATATATTAGAAACAATGCTTGCTATGATAAAAGTGTAGACGATGCGTTCTGAAAATTTACTTTCATTGGATGATGACAATAAGAAAGGCTATCGTAATAGAAATCCGTTAAGGTTTCCGTGAAATTTTAAAGTATTATTTTAACATAATATGGACTACCATTATGCCGCTGAATCTCCGGGCTGCAGGCACAGTCACATCTTTAGACATAACAATACAAGACACACCTTGAACCCGCAACAAATCAATTACATAGTATAAGCATTTGATCATACCATTATAATTGCTACATTACTTGTGCATTCGGGGCAAAAAAGTGATAACAATCAGTCTTCACATTGTGCCCTGACAAGCATAAAATTGAAGTTTAAAAATTAAATGGTTTGGTGCGAAATTGAGCACTTTTGTATTCATTGGAGCCTATTGTAGTAGTTAACTGAACATTTTGAATAATGTGTGATTTTTCGCGTGGGTTGAGTAATCATAATAACAGTATTATTCTGTTTTGTTGGTTGTTGATGGCGATAGCAATTTTGTATGCTAATGACAAGTTAAAATGAATACAAATTGTGTTTATAGACTTATTTTTGGGTAGAAAGTGGCTCTTGTAGTTTTATCATAATAACTTTGTTATAAAGCTGAATTTTATTTGTTTTATGAATATTAATGATATTGTTTCTGTGTATGTTTGTGTAGCATTAAGATTTGTGTATAAATTAGTTATAAGCCGATAGATGAGCTGTGTCGTATATAATAGTTGACATTCGATTTGATGATATGAATCGAATTGTGCTATCGAAATAACTTTATTCATAGAATTTACTACGACAGTTCCACTGCATTTTGAAACTAAAGGTAATAGATGTATGTAAGGAATTATATATGTTGTAGGTTGCGGTATGTAATGAAATATAATTTCCTAACATATACTATTTTGCAGAACTGTTATTGTAAGACAATGCATCATTAATTTTATTCCAACGAAAATATTCACCACTTATAATGTTTCTTTAGTGTCTATGAACAAAACTGCACGTCAGTAGTATCACTCTAATACACAAAGCTTTTTCTCATCTAACACATCTTCCTGGTCTTCGATAATATAAAGACTGTTTTGATTTGAACTCTTCAATATTTTGCCACAATTCTATTGTTTGCAATTACCTAAGTGACGTCTAAAATGTCCTCTAAATATTTAAATGAGATTCTAAATTACAATATCAAATTCACACGTTACTTAAGCATAAGATTTATGACCACCATTTTAAAACGAAAATATTGATTACCATTTCGCTTCAGGCACTTTAAGCATGATTTAATCCTTAGTCGATTAGCTATATTACCGAGTAAGGAGAGACTGAGTTAGATTTCCACTAACCATAAAATCATTAAAATAATTAAGTCATCAATACTAATAATTATCTTGATAAAAATGTCATTACGAGTAATTAATCGGTATACATTTTTCACAGACGTCATTTAAATAGTTACGCAAGGCTATAAATCAAAGAGTAATCAAGAAGTTGTAAATAGAAATTCAAACGTTAATTGGCGAATTTCATAAGCCGTTGGATTCAAATTAATCAATGTTGCAAGTGTTTCAACATTAAAATTTATTTGCGTTTACACTTGTGTGAAAATTATTGATTGGAGTGATAAAGTTTTATAATTGGAAATGGATTTAGTTGCGGGTAATGGGTGTTAGGAATAATTTATTTTCTAGAAGGGAAAAGCAGTAAGATCTATTTAAAATGTAGAAGTAGGTATTTACTTAGTACATATTTTATTTGGATTATATAGTTTAATGCTGAACTACCGGACTTGGCAAATTTTGTCCTGCTTGTTCTGCAAATCACTTTGGTGTCTGTAGAGGTACCTAATAGGAATAATAACATTGTACTTTCAAACTATTCAGTCAATTCAGTTAGACTAGAAAGCGGACTCCGGGTTTTAACTGCGATAACGTAAGGAGGATGAGGATGAAATATTTTTCTGTCTGGGATGTTGTCATCGTTATATCTATCCATATAAACATTCTAGCTTTTGATGTAAATACCAGCATATGCAGTCCCAATTTCATTTTAGAACAGCTCTATAGATGCTTAGCCTTATTTATTGTTCATTGTCAAAATACACCTGACATAAGTACCTAATTTCAGTACGTAATAAAACAGTCATAAAACTTCAAGAGAAACTTATACGTACTCTGAAAATTCTTTGATCATCTTTGACACCCACGCGAATAGACCAAGGCCAGTTAAACTACTACCAGTAAAAATCAACGTAAATAAACATTACATTTAATGCCTTCATACAATAAAACCATTACGAATTAATTGAAAACGATAAATATAATGTATAGTAATAACATATACAATCAATTATTTGTACTTAACAAGTAACGAAGCATGACCACCTACTCACAAACATTAAAACCATTCAAACTAGAAAATAACCTCATTATATTTTGATTAGAATCTGAGCATCAAAGTGAATACGGATACAAATTAATCCATCAGCCTGTATAATCCGCTGCGTTGCCGTGGCTTGTCGGCTTGTGAAGCCGGGCTTGTCAAGCCGGCTGTCAAAATCATGACGCATGAGTGCGCCCACCGCGATGCCGGCGGCTTTACGTCGACTTTTTTGTTTTTAGGGTCCTGTGTGTTTGTAGATGGGAAACCTTTTAACATCACTTTTTAGTTCATCTGTCTAATCTGTTGCTTCATCAATATGGCTAATGGTGATATTAATATAGATTGCATATTTTTAGTCTTTGTTGTAGTATTAGATCCTTGAAATGAAAAAAAATATGGGAATATTTTAATACTTCTAGTGGCTCATTGGTTGATTTTCAAATCTGTTCTCTTACAGCTGTTACTCACTACACATATGGATTCGTTTTATGATAATATCATACTCGCTGAGTATGTCTACATACTCAATGACATATTTTGTTCTTTTTCACCTGTCTTTTCGCAGACATTCTACTTTACCTTTATGTGTATCATCATACGAAACCCTTAGACGAGCAGTCATTCTCACACCGTGGGTTATTTTTTCTCTATCAAATGACAGTGTAATCCGTGAAACTGGAAACGGTGGATTATTATCGCCCGTTTTTGGGAGTGTTTTTATATCTGACCTTTTGTGTGAGATAATTGTGTAACTTTGGATTAATGTGTTCGTCGTTTTTTGTTGGATCCCTCTGTCATCGTCATGATATTTGTGAATGTGAGTGGATTATTTTCTTTGTTGATTTTCTAGTAGTTTATTATATTTTACAATTGTATTTGTCATTTATATAATTTGTACTAAGCTATCATGTGATGAAAAATATTTCCGGAGTAAACTCCGGAAATATTTATACTCTGAGTAGAACTACTCTACTCTACTCTTTCGAATCTAAAGCTACTTCGCAGAAACGAAAATATATAATATGCATAGCATTGAACAGAATATCGTTACTTAAAATTAGTTAATTTAATACAAGATGTAACTAAACCGTGCTTATCACACTAAGTACAAAGATATTTATGGACAATATTAACACGATTTTTCTACAACAGCCAATTTAATTAACTCGTTCAACCTAAAATTAACATTTTTACATTGCGCTAATTCCACTATGCAGTTCGAAACGCGAACGCATTAATTAAAAAGTATAAAACCCATTAATACTCGCCGGAAGTGTGCCGCCGGCCTAAAGCCGCACCTTCGTAATCAGTTAATTAGCGCTCGCGACACAATGAGCCCTCCACACACGGATTAACTTTTTATCGTCTCATTTGTAGCGACGTGACATAATCTGTACGCGGCCGCAATCTGTCAGTTGTCACGCTTGTCAAGTGTCAGCGCACGTTACGCCCTCGTGTGGCAAATGTTGGGGCCAATATGTGGTATGTGGGGTGGATATTTCTAATGTCACTTGGTGAATGATTAGGCCAACATTGGCACATGCGGGTGGATATCTGATTATTATTACTAGGTACTGCACATTTTCGAAGATACTGTGCAATTAGTGACTAAACTTTTCTTAATTTATGCTCATACTGAAATAAAAACAGTGTTTTTTTAACCATGCTGCACCTTTTCATCTAAAATTAAGGAATTATGCGCACTCTAGATTCTGATAAAAACGCGATTAAAAGAGCAGGTAAGGTAAAAACGGACTTCAAGGAAAAATATTAAATTCAGACGTCAGTAGATAGCTTATGCAATTTTTCGTCTTTATGTTGATTAAACTATAAATACCAATAATTATAAATGAGCAAATCAAATGTATAATTTATACTGTTAAATAATTTTCTCTGCACATACTAAAACGTCATGATATTACAAGAGTTAGATGGCATCGTGACATTAGAATCAGCACCATGTCCATATACGTTGGTCAAACGTTTGAACCAACGTGGGAGAGGCATAAAATATGTGACAGTAAACCGCTTTTGTGCGGTTTGAATTAATGAATTTATAATTACTTTTCATTGGCTAGGGAATGTAAGCAGCGTCGACGAATACCGTTAAAACATGTAAATTAAACATTACATATAACATACTACATGACACCGTGTAGGGTTCACCCGTTTTGCCTAGAAACGTTTTCTTTCTGGACAATTATTGAGCAATGATGCTTGTAATGTATGATTGTATCCACAGGGTGCCTGTGTGATTTCCAAATTAAGGCTATACAGTCACATTCAGGTAACCTTTACACCCGAATGTTTTGCCAAACCAAACCCTTAAAAAATTGCTTGTAAGACGAACATAACAGAAGGAAAAATGGAACCCCAAAGAAACACGGGATGACCAAAAACGAAATATACAGACAAACTAAAGCAACAAGCCAGTGTCAGTACCTACCAGGAACTAAAACGATGAATGTCTGGCACTTTAATGAGAGAGAGACAATCTAATGTACATTTCTAATTGAGACTTTTCTTTTCTATTCTCTGTAAGTATATTGATCATATGGAGAACTCTTTCTATCTAAACCTTAAGTTCTGCAATATAATCTATCTCTGCTTCTTATTACGTGGTAGTTATCTGATTCTGAAAGTGATTAGTGTGAGAGATCGATAATCAATCGACCACCATATAATCAAACTATTCGCTCCATTTTCTGATTGTATCATTATATTGCAGTTGCTAGCAATATTACAATCAGGACTCTCATGAAAAGACTCTCATGATAAGACTCTCATGTCAACGTTAACGATCTTTTGATCTGCTGGTCCGTCTACCAGCACCTAGAACAAATAATATCTTCATCCTGTTAGAATTCTACACATACCGGATATAGACGTACAATTAAGTATACAAGAATCGTATTAAAAAATAACATCATATTTTTATTAATAATGGTAGTCGGTTTATTAACACGTTATCGCGTCCAACTATCTGCGTGGAGGTTAAATAAAACTAAAAGCATTTTTATTATACACATTTACTTACATTTTAATTATTTTTTATTTATTGTGTTGTGCCCATATAAAGTTAACATTCGCAGTAATTATGAGTAAGAACCTCGAATTAAAGCTCAAGGTTTGTTTGATATCTGTCAGTAACAAGTATCGTAATTAAAATTTATGTTAACAATTTATTTTTAAGTCGTTTATTTGGCGCTGCATGTGTAATGATACTGGCGGTAGCCAGCCTTTTTGTTTTTCATTGTAAAATACAATTTATTTAGGTAATTTTTTTTTGTTGGACGCACTGAGTTTACATTAGATTGGAAGCATTTTGTGGATGAGATCGCTATATTTTATGCGGATAATGCTATCGCAGGCTCTGTGAACTTTTTCACCAGCATCTGAAGCTGTGGATCCTCAAAAAGAGCAAGAAGTTTTATCGAGGCCTAGGAGAAGGACAGGTAGCCTACTGTTTGTAACTAGTAGGACACTGGACTAGCATGCTGCTACATCTCGCAACACTGTCTTCACTGTTGTTTAGGTCCCGACTGCATTAATTGGAAATATATTCGGTAGAAAATCATGTATATGAATACTTTTTGTCTGAAGTAAATTAAGTAGTATTCACATTTAAGTTTAAAAACACCAATTTATTACGTAATATCGTGACTTTTAGTCAAGAAACGGAACCACAAATGAGCTTTTGAAATAGGTACTCCTAAATTAATAAGGTATTTATTTTAATTTAAAGCATATTCCCAGCCATATAAAATATGGTCCATGAAAGGGAAATAAACATTCTATCACAAACACCAAACAAAAAACCTTTCCACACTACTGAAAAAGGATAGCGAATTATAACAATTTGCTGACTCCATCAATAATTGGCAATTCCAACACATGCCTATATTACTATGACCAATTATCCCGTCCGTTTGGACGACGCGGCGGATAAATAATTTAGCGGGCGACTGACGTGACGTGAGGTACGTGACATTCGCTGTCACAACGTCATGTCACGCGGCGTTCTGTGACGTGACGCGTGCAATGTGTTGTGGCGAAAATTAGGGTTGTTTTTTATTTTGTTATATTTTTTATTTATATTCTACGTGTGATAAACGAGTGGAATGGCAGCGATAGCCTAGTAGAGATACCAACAGACTGCCATGTAGAGGGTATCAGGTTCAAATCCACGGCGCGCACCAATGACTTTTCGGAGTTTTGTGCTTATTGAATCATAAATTATCGCTTGCCCCGTGCCTCAGGAAGCACGTTAAGCCGTCGGTCCCGGCTGTCATGAAATTCTTGGACAGCCGTAATAGGAAGTCAGTGCCTATGAATAAAACTGACACTAGTCTAAACCATGGAATATAGCTATCCCTTTGGGTTGCGACGGTCAGATAGGCAGTCGCTCCGTGAAATAGAGAGTCCGAGGTTATCGGGTTGGGACCCACGACGCGCCCTAGTAACTTTTCGAAGTTTAAATGTGAAGCATTCTGAGCCTTGCACATTGCTACTCTTCTGGGTTGCAGAGGTCAAAAGGCAGTCGCTCCGTGGAAAAGCTAATATTCAGTCAAGCATGCTTAGACTAGAAAGTGAACACCGAACTATAAGGTGAAAAGCTTGGATGTAATCGGGAAAACTTTTTGCACCAGACATAGTTTCATTAAAATGAATATTGAAAGTAAATACATTACTTTCATTTGAGTTATAAAGTTTTAAACAACCTATGAAATAATGAAACAATGTTTAGATATCAAGACTCTATGTACACTAGTAGTAGTAAGTATAAAGTAACTAGTCCCAGTTACTAAAATCATGCTAGAAATATAATTATAAAACGGTATTTAAATATTATAAACTGTGTCAAATTGTGTGTAATTAATTAAAAATAACTATTACGTACTTTGATGGCGTATTTCCTTATTCATCATACAACATTAAAATATAATTTAAATTATCTACTTTAAAACAAAACTTATATAAGATAAAAATATAACATAAAGATAATGCAATCAAATAAATCTTAACATAATTAACGAACAAAATTCTTATTTTTAAATAGGTTTAATTAATTAAAATATAAATACATTTTATTCTTGACAGTCCATCATTAATACTCAACAACGCAAGAAATTACGGCAAAATAATTACCATCCTGTCATTATAACATTTCATCAAGGCCTTAAGCAGATACGTAAATTTAGAAAAAAAACATTAAATTATTCTGTATTTCCTTATCTAGCAGCACTTAGAATTTGCTAGAGTTTGCAGTTTATAGCAAATTCTACAAGCTCGGTACATTTCTTTCCTAATAAGCTCCCACATCTAAGTTGGGCCACATTATCATGAGTTGATGGCATCCTCTCCAATTAGTAGTTGATGTTTATGTATCATTTCTTCAAGTTAATTAAGGTGAATACAGACAGCGATGTCGTCGGCTGTCGCTACCAAAGGCGCGTCCACTCCTTTTTGAGTTTATGATTCACACTAGTTATGGTTGCCAGGGCTGGCAGTAATATGAGAAATCTGATAAAAACTTATTAGTCTTCATCAAATCGAACTAGCAGTACAAGCTTTGAAGTTTGAGTTGGAACTCTTTAAAAAATAAACAAACTGTTGTGTGTTTGGATTAAATAATCAGTCTGTGTTAAGGGTTACTGTATTAGAAGTGTAGAAGAAAAGTAAAATACTTCTTCATAATATATAATATTATACCGTTCATAAGAAAGTTGTCTGCTTATTACGTTATGTCATGAGTTCTGTTGGTTTTTAATAGCTTTTGTAATCTTTTTATGGAGTAAAACATCCTACTAAATTATTTTACACTATTCTAAAAAGGCGTCTATTTTCAGGCCCGTGTGTATCATGTTTAACACCAATAAATCAAAAAGCCATATATAATAAATTCGCGCAATTAAAACCGCTGCCAACCCTACGGTACCGTTGTATGACGTGACCGAACGGTTGTCAGCGGTATGACTGATGGCGTGCCGCGTCGACGTTACCACCTGATTTATTACTTCCGAACGCCTCCCGCGCGTCTCGCCCCGGCCGTACAGTCAGCAGAACTGTAATTATAATATATTTTATTATATGAGCAAGGGCAGGTTATTTGTTTTAGTACACGGAAAAATGTGACACGTCATTAAAATTGAGTTGAAGTAGGTGAAATTTAAAAAGATAAAATCAATTAAGATATTACTAAATGTTTCTTTAATCCTGGATGTATAATTTATATCTTAATTAAAATAAGTAGTATTAGCTAGAGCATAGTATTTCGTATTTAGTACCTTTTGGAACCTTTTGGTAAACATACAATTGACTTAAAAATTTATGTCAGAAGTTAAAGAAACAAAGAAGAAAATATAGTGGATGAATGTATAACTAATTCGCTCCTCTCATCTACATAGTACAAGTGTTATCTAGCAGGGCCTTAAAGGCAGTTATTACCTATTAGTATCGCTCTTAGCTTATCTAAGTTTCACACAGCAATTGTACTCCAAGAAAGGAAATACTACAGACTAATACCTCAGGTTGCGATTATGATCACCGGAGTATTTAAGCTTAAGGTAAATCTATAGACATCGTTGGACTATCGAGAAAAGATACGCCCAGCGATTGTTATACAGAAACAGTTTACAGAATCTTTATAATAAATCAAATATCAAAGTTTTAAGACTATCTCTTACAACAACCTTTAAGTACCTCCTTCACTTAAGATAATGCAATGTTAGTAGCAATTTTTCACATACCTTATGGCGCCCGTATGTATGTAATTACGTACTAACATATTTGCACGCTACCTCCCTACAAGGTATAGTAATTACTTATGGAAATAATTATGTGGTTGGACTTATTATTTATTTTATAAAATATTGCGAGTTTACGAGATATATATATTTTTTGCAGTTTTTCCGGTGACGACTTTTTTATATCTAACATATGTATTTGTCAATGTGGAAACTGACAAATGGTCTAACGAGATTTATTGGGTAAATTCACGTTGGACCGGTAATTTGTTAAATTAGTGTTAAGGCTTTTAGGTGAAACGCTAAAAAGATATTTGATTAGTTCGATGTTATCAAGGGCAGAAATAGAAATTATTCAAACTAGGTGCTCTAAAAATTACCTCGTGCTTTAAATTAATTTGACAACCGTCAGAGTTGCCATCCCAAGAAGTAGAAATTTATTGATCAGACAAAGAGTCAAAAGTATGATTTAGAGATTTATCTGAAATAATAACTTAACTGTAGGCAGCGATAGCCTAGTGGAAATACCAACAGACTGCCATGCAGAGGGTATCGAGTTCGAATCCACGGCGTGTACTGATGACTTTTCGGAGTTATGTGCGTATTGAATTGTTAATTATCGCTTGTCCCGTGCCTCGGAAAGCACGTTAAGCCGTCGGTCCCGGTTGTCATGAAGATCTTTGACAGTCGTTACAGGGCGTCAGTACCTTCTAAATAAATTGACTCTAGTCTGAGCCATGGAATACCGCTATCCCTTCGGGTTGCGGAGGTCAGACATGCAGTCGCTCCGTGGAAAAGCTAATATTCAGCCAAATCTGGTTAGACTAGTAAGCGGACCCCAGATTGAAACTGGCATAACGCTAAGAGAAAGATGAATTACTTAATTGTTGATCATACAAGACGCTCAAATGTAGTTTTTATTTATATTTTGACAAAAGCTGCATTTTAGTATCGCGAACGACACGTAACGACATGTAAGACCACAGTCTTTAGGACGCGTCAAAAGCTGTGATATTTAATGTCATCACTGAGAATCATTTATATAAAAAATTAATATACAAAATATTCTACGTGTCAGATATGGCAGCATAATTTTAAAAAAAAAATCTCCTATTAAATATAGTAATCATTATTTGCACCCAGTACTTAACCCATCAGATGCAGGTGTAAGACCGTTCGCAGTGTCGCTGTCGTACAACATGTCGAGTTGTTACTTCTCCTTGATTCCGGAACACCGCTGCATTCATTACTATTATTCTTGTCCATATCTAGAATAAGAAATTGTTGTCGTTTGATAAACATGACAGCGAAGTGACAAGGACGTGTAAATATTTGATTTCTCTTTTTTGATAAATTGAATTGACTGTGTTGCATAATTATATTAATACTAGTTTTTGCACATGACTTTGTTTAAATGTAACTTCATTTAAAATATTTGTTTATTATATCATCATACATAATTAATTGAAGTAACTTTAATGATACAGCTATTAAATCTTCACATGCTAACTAAATTCGGGGGAATAAGCCTCGTTAGCCTTGGTTGGCAACCTGTCTAGGAGAAGGAAAACTCCAAAATTAAACCAACTTTTCAGGGAGCATACACGACACAAAACCCCGATCTAAGGTGTGAACCGACCCGTGCCGAGGGATTCGTGGCCAGAGGGCAAGCTGGTCTCAAACGGAGGGTGCCTGTGTTGGTAGTCACAAGGCACAGCTAGAATTCCATCTTACCCCCGTACAGGGCTCTACGGGGATGGACATTTTAAATCCTTATTACTCGTGGGAACGCTATGAGAACAGACTTTAATAATTCTCTAAATGGCGGCGATGCGATTCGCAACCCGTCACGTCTCGTTTCCCGCGAGGGCGAAAAGCGGCCTACGGAAAGCCGATTTGCAACATTGAATGTGGGCGGTGGAATGGAAGGAAAATTGTCTTTAGAAGAGGATGGCGTCACCGAGCAAATAATCAAGAGAGGGTCTTAGAAAGAATAAAAGTTAAAAACCTACAAGAAAAAGATATGAAAGATGAGTATAAACGAAGATTGATAGCAAGATTTGAGAGGTTCAATAGCATAAATGATATGGAAGAATTGTGGCAGTCCCTTGAGGAAGAGGTACACATACGTGTAGCGTCTGAAGTATGTATGTGGTGTGATCAAGAGAAGGAAAATACGAAAGATTAAGAATACATGGTGTGACAAGGATGTACAAACAGCAGAGTTAGAGAAGAAGAAAACTTGGTTAGATTGGCTGGCTGTCAGAGCAAATGAAAGAATGGGAAAAGCAACGATTGAGGACATAGAAGAAGCTAGAAAAGAAATTGTGTGTTCAAAAAGGATAGTGAAAGATATGGTTAAAAGGAAAAAAGAGGAAAAGAAGGATGAGTTTGATAGTAGATTATCTGACGACTTTCGGAGAAACATTAAGTTTTTCTGGAAATCCGTTCATGCAGTTCGAGGAAAAACTCAATCCTCAGTATACATAGACATCAGAGACAAGAATGGAAAGATACTGAATGGTGAATCGTGCGTGCTGAAGAGATGGAAAGAGTATTTTGAAGGATTATTTGAAAGAACTACGACAAAAACATCAACAGGTGAAATGAATGGTAATAATAGCGATGATGAAAGCGATATTGGCGTGGATGAGATTTTGAAGGCACTGGCCAGTATAAAATTAGGTAAGGCTGCAGGGTATGATAGGATTAGAGTTGAAAGGCTGAAGGCTGGACCGGGCATCATAGTTAGTCAGCTGCAGCGTTTATTTAACTTGTGCTGGAGCACCGGCCGAGTACCTGATGACTGCGCCACAGCAGTAGTTGTGCCTCTTTATAAAGGAAAATTCTCGCAACAAGACTGCAAAAACTATAGAGACATTAGCCTTCTCAGCATTGTTGGCAAATTGTATGCGAAGGTACTGATTGAAAGAGTTATGAAAGTAACCGACAAGAAAATATGGAATGTACAAGCGAGATTCCGAAAGGGTATGGGTGTGTACGGATCAAGTCTTTTCCTTGCGATGCATAGCCGAGAATTTTTGGCCAAAGGCAAGGTCTACTGCGCATTCGTGGATTTGGAAAACGCTTACGATAAAGTGGTGAGGAATGAAATGTGGTCGGTACTGTCGATGTATGGGGTGAACAGCAGCCTCATTTGAGCTCTGAAATCCCTTTATGAGGATTCTAGAGCTTGTGTGAGGATAAACGGGGCATACACTGACTGGTTTACCATATATATACTCGTTTACACAGGTGTTAGACAGGGATGTGTAGCGTCGCCGTGGCTGTTCAACCTCTTCATGGACAGTTGTTTGTAAGATTTGAAACATAGTGATTGTGGATTAAGGATGAATGAGTAACTGGTCAAATGCCTCCTTTATGCTGATGATCAGGTTATACTTGCGTCTTCAGTAGGGGAGTTGCAGGAGATGGTAACAATCATGCATGGTGCGTTAGAGAGGAAAGGAATGAAAGTGAATGTAAGTAAAACGAAAGTTATAGTTTTTGAAAAGGAGGAATGCGTTACGGCTTGTAATGTAATGATCGATGGACAATGAATGGAGCAAGTGAATGAGTTAGTATATTTAGGTACGCTGTTTACAAGAGATGGTAAGAATGTTGAAGATATTGAAAGAAGAGTTGCTGCAGGTAATAGAGTGAATGGAGCTCTGAAGGCGTTTATGAATAGCCAAAACGTGTCCAAAAAGGCACGTCTGGCTGTGTATATAGGGTTGTTAGTACCTACTCTTATGTATGGTAGTGATAGTTGGGTATGGCAGAAGAGTCATGAAAGTAGAATAAATGCTGTAGAAATGAGAGCACTGGGAAGTATGTGTGGTGTTTCTTTGACTGACAGAGTAAAGAATTGTGTGTTAAGAGAGTTTTGTGGGGTAAAAGAAAATGTAGTAACAAGCATCGAGAAAGGTACGCTAAGATGGTTTGGGCACGTAGAGAGGATGGATGACGAAAGATTGACCAAACAGATATACAAGGCAAGTTTGAATGGGACAGGACGAAGGGGAAGACCTAGCCGGGCGTTCTCTGACCAGATTCGAGACATCCTAAAAACAGGACAGGTTAGAAGTACCCTGAACAGAAGAGCATGCATGAGGAATCTGATGGGATTGAATGAAGCAAGAGAGATATGTCAGGATCGTTCGAAGTGGCTTTCCTTAGTCTCTGCCTACCCCTCCGGGAAACAAGCGTAAGTCTATGTATGTATGTTTGTATGCTAACAAAAAAGACCTACATTTATATTCATGGTATTAGTGACGAATTGCAAGAAATTATAATCACGCAAAAAATATTTATATTTCAAAGAGCAGACTCAATTTACGTTTTGAAATCGTTTCGGCAGACTTAAAACTTATAAAGCAGATATTATTGCTCGAAACCATAGATTAAGATACATAAGACAGTGCAATAAATTCTAAGACATCGATTAAACAACAGTGAACGTTCGAGTGAGATTTTAATACGACATAAATCATTAGTCATCCATTAATTACAGTGTTGTCTATTTATCTTACTCAATAATAAAATATTGCTTTCGGTTGGTCTAATAATTTTCTGTAGCTGACAGTGTCTAAGCATTTTATATTCCTTTCATTCCACTCCAACTAATTCTCAGATCACAAACACGTAAATAACCTCGTAGATATGCAATACGTTTATCAACAGAATAGTCGCGGTGTTAACTAAGGCTCGCTGTAAACTTCAGCACAACGGCAATCCTCCACCGCATATATCATTCTGTTTTATGAATTGTAAATTTTACGTTATATAGTCTTTAGTGGGCCATATTTCAACTTGTATTAATGCCCCGCCGGCGGCAGCAGGGTTGAACGTAGGGTGTGCAGAATATTTAAGATTATTTTGTTTAGAAATTGAAAAAATGGTGACGATGATAACGTAAGGGTCTTCTGACGGTTTTGTGAGTCAGTTTGCATAGAGGTCGGGGCAAATAAAACTGTTACCAGAATGGTATTTTTGAAATGATAAGGTGTTGTTCATGGTTCGTAAATTATGTGTCGTTTTTACTGGTTACAATATTTTTATAAAGCGCTAATATCTGAACGGGAGCGTTTTCTTTATGAAATCTTTTCTTAATTTTCAGTTTAAGAAACTTTCATGCGATAATCGAATAACATAAGAGATTTTTAAGTATGTAAATACAAGCTTAGCGATCTTTCTATTTATTTTCGAGGTGTAATTGCTAAAATGTTGACATCAAAATTTAGTCGCAAAAACAAACAAACATATTTCACGTGTGTATATTAGTTAGCACGGTAGCTCCACATGACACATTTCAAACAGCTTCCCGTCTGAAATAAGTGGAACTAATTAATGTATAATTTTACTGTTTGACGTAGTTAATATAGGAAGGCTATTTAGTTTCTACCGGAAACAACACCTCCATCTAAAATCATATAATAATTATGATAATCTTTATTATTTTGTTTGACATTTTTCTACTTCGTAGCCATTGGGCTAATTTATAAAAATTAATTTGAATATAAAATTTATTATTAAAAATTATCTCTTTAATTTACTCATAATCAAAAAAAATGCAAATTTTATGTAGATTATGTAAATTTTTAGAATAAATAATAAATCATTATAACGTTTGTGCAAAAAGTTAATATATTTTTAAATGAAATAGCTTTGTTAATGGCGTTGAAGTTTTTTGAATTAATTTACGTAATTTATATATACATACTTTGTGACTCAGTGTTTAGCGCAGGTATTTTGTATATTAATTTAGAAAAACGATTGATATTTGACTTTGAAATTTACTTTTAAAAAGGTTGTTGTAATTATGATGAATGACTGTAGAAACCTTGAATGTGATATTTTAATGTACATATTTAGGTTGTAAATAAAATTTCTATTGTTGACTTATACTTACTGACTGACAAGTGGTATCATATTTGTGTAGATGGTTTTTATTATTGCAGACTTTTAACAGCAACAACATTCAGCGTATTCTACGACCTACTATTTATTTAAACGCAAGTTTGTTTATTTTATTAAAACAGTGTGTTTAGCAATAAGTATTTACATTAGTATTTGTTTTTAGTTTACTGTGGAGTTGCTTTTGGGTCTCAACATGCTTTAAGTATGTGTTCTTTATCACTTCTATGATTAACACGTCAAAAACTTCAAGCTCTGTTATGGAACGACTTTATGGTCTGATTCAGTAACTGCTAACATTGTTTTACTAGTTATAAATACTGCTGGTAGGTCTGTCCATCATGGTCTTTAATTAATTTTTAAATTTAATTTAGCTCGATCTTAATTTTGACATCAATATATGTAACTTAGCTATTTTAATTAACACAAGCTCCGGCATTTTAAATATCTCCGTTTTTTATCTACAATTCGACACTCAGATATTATTGATATTAATTAGAGTTGAATCACATAAGATAAGAGACTTAATGCCACCAAACGTAATTATATTACCGAATATAAGATAAGAACTACGCGGTAATGCGATTATACAAAAGTATTAGGTAACTTTCGTATTAATTTGAATAGTAATACGATATCAGACCTATTAAGATTGAGATCGCGATGAAATACACACGAATAACGTATAATTAAAAGAAATGTTAGTTTGTCCGTATGCCAGAAATGATCTCCCAAAATACTGCGCAGCAATAAATAATATTCCGTGATTTGGTAATCTTGAAAAAAACATTTTAATTAATAAAATATTTTTTATGGCGTACTATATTAAATTTGTTTATCACTTCAATAAATTAGGGATTTAGAAATATTACACACTCAACTAAGAGAAGCTAATGTAAATTTTATGTAAATAAATTAAATCGGTGGTTTATTTTGTATTAATAAATAAATAATATATTTGTAACATTAAGACTATTATGTAATAAGATCACAGATATTGTTTATTCATTTTAAATGTCAAAACAAGCAGTCCTCTACAGTATAAACAATTTGAAAATCATTTTGCAGATCCAGCAGTTGTAGAAATATGTTGCTCAGTTCTGTATTTACACAAATAAACCAAATGATCACTCAAATAATTATATCGCACTAACCTTTCACTAGACTTAGTCCATATTTCATATTCATTCCGTATGTGTATAAAACAAACACGTATAAATAATCGTATTCCATATCCGGACTAATATAAATGATATCTTATGAACTTTCCGATGATCGATACCAACTTTAGCACATGACATACATCATTAATATTATTCGCCCATGATTGATCGTTACTTAATCGATATAACTCGTACATCATCCGATAAAATTCGTTACAACCAGTCACGATAGTGAGCATTAGAATTTTTAAAAGATCACGAATGAATTAACAAATATAACGATTAATCATTCTTTAAGTGAGGTATCGAGAAAGATTTTATATCGATTTTTCTTTTAGTCGATTGTATCGGTATAAATAATAGCGATTAAATTGACTGCGGGCGCTACGGGATACTTTTTTCCATATAATTCATAACGCTTTTAAGGTTCTCGCTCTAATAACATAAAATAAATTATTATATCCGCTGTGCCGCAGAGGAGCCATAAATATAGGTTAGGGGTACCCACGCATTTCACTACTGTAGTTCTTGTAAGAAATTTATTTGACTTGTCTTTAAGAATTGAGTCCTTGATATTGGATCAGATAGCCAATATTATGAAGACTAGTATTCACTATACATATGTGCCTACTATATTTTACATTACACTATATAAAAACACTCTTAAAATAGTTGATAGCCTATATTACTACTCAATTTGAAATGAACCAAGGAACTTCGCAGTTGCATTTATTGAAGTCACGTTTTCCATAGCTTAGCCTATCCAAACGCTATCCCTATGGACAACATAAACTTCGTAAGTGAGCCTCGCAAAAGCCTATCCCTTAAGGCCTTAGAGCAATAAAATAAAATCGTTACCAACCCTACGGTGGTAATAAACAACTTTTGTGTGGAAGGCAGCTCCAGCCGATTCATAAATTCAGCGGCGGCGTTTAGTTTTATGTACGATATTATCTTTGTGCGCTGTCACGCCCTGACTAAACGTGGTGTAACACGTCGCAGGTCAATGGGGGGATATTAAAGAATTGTTTTATTAAAATTGTTTGTAGAAATAACTAAGGAAATAGTCGATGAACTCATAAATTGAACATAAGATGCTGACGCAGCACAGAAATCTTGGAATTTTTTTCGTGTCACAAACCTTCACGAGTGTTAAAATTTAAATGATCACTGCTGCGAAACTGGGAATCACATGTGATACAGTGTTTTGTATAGTCCGCAAGTGGGACCATCCCAAAAATCTGAAAAGAACAATTTGATCACAGAGAGATTAATCTGTAAGTTTTTTAAAGACAGCTTCTGCTCTAGCTATAAATCCTGTAGCGCGGGTTAATATGAAAAAATAAAATTATATATTTTTTCTTTTACGCATCGGTAAAAGCATCAATACTCTTAGTCTTCTAATCTTAAAGACTTAGTTTGTGGACCAGAAAATTCATTTTCCTTTCTGATGCTGTTGGCGAATGTTAGTCTCCAGCTATGAGATCACCACCGTCTTAAGAAAAATGTATTCTGAAGATACAAAAGTCATTTTTTGTTTTCAGGATATATTAAATTGTATGTGGTATTTCGACTGTTGATAAGAAAGGAACAGTCGTATCTTTCTTTTAAATTATTCGAGAACAGTCCGTTATTGTAGCTCTTTTATAAATCTAAGGAATAGTACGGAGGGGTTAAGTATTCAGATAGATAAAACATCATAAAATATTAAAGAACACCACTATCATTACGTCCCCTTAAATTCTAATAATAGACCACTTACTTTTTGAAACTATCTATTAGTAAAACGGCTATTATGAACGTAAAGGATTTGCTATAATTGCGTTACAAATTATTAGTTGTTACGAAATTTTATTTGTCAATAGTTCTAACTATTCTTGCATTTACGGGGTGATTTTGTTTGAAAATATTTGTTTACTAATATTATGATTAGGTTGGCCTAATTGACAAGAAGGTAAGATCTGCAAACAGATTAGATACGTAGGTTGAAGCTAGAGATGTAAAGAACTCGAGTCTTTTGAGTCCTAAATTTTAGGCTCACCTGACAAATTGCACAGCTCGACTCGTTACAACAAGACCCCCAGACTAGAACACTTAAGTTTACATAGAGACTCGAGCGCAACATGGCGCTCAGGTCTTGATTCGAGCTCGAGTCGTTTTCCGCGACGAGTCGCGCTAAAGTTCTTTTCCATTTGGAGTTCCTTTATAAATAAACAGGGAATAAAAATAATATAGGCATATAATATAGGAAGAATATAATATAGAATAATAATAATATAGAAGTAAAAATATAATATGTCTATGTATTTTTAAATAAATCAACCTTGATACGCTCAAGACTCGATACACTAGAGCTCTTTTTAAGACTCGAGTTCTTTTTGAGACGTGAGCTTCTTTTTATGACACGAGCTCTTTTTGGCGCGCGAGTTTTACTCGAGTGTTACAAGTTCTATTTTGGCGCTCGAGTTTTCGAGAAAGGACTGGAGCTCGGCTCGACTCAAGGCTCTGAGTTTTGTTAGTACACCGAGTCTTGTAAAATTGAGCCGAGTCTATCGAATTAAGACTCAAAGACTCGAGTTCTTTACATCTCTAGTTGAAGCAAGCTCTCTAACTAAAAATATTATTATCTATACATAGTGATGAGGCTACTGCTACTGGTTGTAATGACCACAACATTAACTGTCGTGGAAGCTAGTACTAAGTAGGTACAAAAAAAGACTAAAGTGTCTTAAAATTGATGATATACTACGATGAGAGAGGTACAAAACAAGTATACGGTATAATACGACAGTGTATGCATAAATAATAGAGACGAAACGAAAAGCAACTTAGACCAGTTACCGGACAGCTAGACAACCAGGATCGTAGGTATAGTCGGATATCTAGCCGAACATTGCCTACAACAGTAGTCATTATTCTTAAAAAAATAAACAATTTCAAACAGATTTGATTTTATTTGGAGTCAAAGTTTGTTGTCTATTGATTGCTTTCTTGGTAGTTACTTTTGTGGCCAGATAATACTCCCGAACTTAACATAGATGTAGAGGATCCTAAATGTGTGTCAGCATCTAGGAGTTCAAATTGGAAAACTGCTTCAGGATCTTGATTTTGCTGGAAAATAGAAACAGTATATACACTCTGTAACTGGCCTTCACAATGAAAAAAAACTAAGTTTATTTCTTTCTTTTTAAAAAGACAACTCCCGCATTAGGACTAAATCCTGTGTCGCGGGGACCTTTACAAACATACAACTACAGAACACAATGAACACCTACACTCGAAACAAACATTTCTGAATCACACGAAGTGTTGTCTCGTGTGGGAATCGAACCCAGCGCAGTGTCATGCGGTGAGGCGGCCACTTAAACCACTACGCCAACCGTGCAGTCAATTTTTTGCCTCTTAAAATAGAACTAAACATATACTTCAGTATCAGGGCGGACATAGATAAAGTAAGACTTTCTCACACTTTGCCAACAACACATTGGCAAGAGCAATGTATCAGAATAGGCTAAAAATGGTCCGTGTCAATTTCAATACTCACTCACAAAAAAGAAGGAGTATGACCTTATATTCTATAACACCTCTTTGCTGCCGTAATCGGGATAGCAATAAGGATATTTACCATTATGCTAACGAAAACGTCATTATATTTGTTAGACATAATATTTATCTAAAATAAATATCTGCCAAATAAAACAGACAATATACAGTTAAACTTCTGAATCATGCATTACGAAATAAATATGTTGCGCTGTTGAAAATAAGTATGATGTAGTCACTGCAATTTCGTTTCAGCGTTTGTTTGGTGTTCTAACTAAATGTTCTTAGTTTTCTGTAGGTATATTTATGCTGTGACTAATACTTGAGTCTTCTTTTTATTCACTTTTCACTAGTACCGCAGTAGTTTCTTAGTGAATCATTCGTACCTTGTTTAGTAATACTTGTATTGGCCAAGGCAAACATAATTTAAATCACTTTATTATTTTTGTTTATGACATTACTGATTTTATGTCTAAAAATTAAGTTACCTACTTAAATTTACAATCTGAATAGTAATATACCGGTTTCTAGTATGCCACAAATTATCAAAATATTATGTATGTATGTTAACTAAAACAGTATTTTATTAAACATATTAAATTGACATAAATTATATAATATCGTTCGAATATCAACAGATCACGACTTATGCGATGTTGTCATCGTTTATTCATAATTCATTTATCCTGTTCGTTCAATGTGTAGTTTATTGTAGTTACTGATTACTGGTTTTGGTTATACGAATACAACAATACAATCACAGGCTTGTTTTATATACGAGTATTCTAATATCTATAATCATTAGCCATTACCACGAAATTTAAATGAATTTTAAAGACATTAATATTCAGTGACGTTATACAAATAAACACTTAATATACTTAATGTTCCCGCACCCTTTTTACAGCAAAAGATCGAAATGATACGCATAATAAATAAATCCTTATACAAAATTACACAAAAACCAAATAATCCATTACAAGATACCGACCAAAGGAAGGCATTAACATAATCAGACACATTCGTCGAAATAATGTATGTAAAGGGTTTTAATGAAACGTACCCGAGCGAGCTTGGCGGGTCATGAAATAACTATCATTAAGACCGACACGATACGAACGATAATCATCGGCTTCGGAGCAAAAAGCCATAGCATCGACTCCGATGCAAATTGCATACGCCATAAATCAAGTGGTTAATCACTATGCAGCGGCCGAGTACGTAATAATGAGATTACTTGAAAAAATTACAGTACGCTCGCTAGCCGAGATGGGAATGATAATACTCTAGACGTTTACAATGCTGATGATACTTTTATTACGCGTAATTGTTGGACGTTCCACGCAAATATAATTGTTTGTTTCTATGTGCGATTATTCTGACATGTTTACGTTGTGGTTTTTATATTGACGGGGCCAGATGATGATTAAAACGAGGCGGATTTTTATTACCAGAAAAGTTTATGGTCATGAATATGTAAACGTTTCTTTATCTAAGCAAAACGATACGATCATTTAAATGGAATGAAAATGATGACCTTTCTCCTAATAAAAGACCATTCAGAAACGACAAATCATTATGTAAATCGATATACTTCCGAACACAGAGGTTATCGAAACTACCACCGACAGTTTCACAATCGAAAACCAGTAAAAGATAAAAGACAAGAGCTATTAAGAAGTAACAATCGTAAAACATGAACTTAACGCTATTGAAGTAAAACAAAACGCGAATCGTAAAGACGGTAAAGATGTAAGAGGCGATAATAAGATATCGAATGCGGCCAAAGAATTTATAGTCGAAGGTAAAAGAACGGTCGATGACGATAATTCACCGCATACAATAAAGAGCGCTATTGATCTTTCAGAAAGCGAATCGGCTCGTAACAGAACAAAACACGCTACTGCCGAATGTCGCATAAATCTTTATTATTGCGGCAACAAGCTTATAGTCAGTCGTTTCAGGTACTCAAACCGGATCCCAGTCTGTATAAACTCACGACTCCGAAGCATTTTTTCACTCAATGAAATATGCCACATCGCCCCCGGCCCAGAGGAAGGAAACCCATAAATAAATAATAATACAACCATTTATATTACCAAAGGGTTTCGCCCGACGTGTCTATTATCATCTGAATTGTTTAAATATGATAATGTATCAAAATAACAGGCAGCTCGTTCGCGGCCGCGACTTCTGTTCCAACATTATCATAAAGATTCACTTAATAGACTGTTTCAAAATTATTATAGTGGTCTGACACTGCTTTACGGCCGGCCAGATTACGGTGTTGATTTTTTGCTTGAATACATTAATTTGTATATTGGAAGGAAATTCCATGAGTTTAAATTACAGAGATTTGGTTTCACGTGTTAAGAGCAAATGATATTGCTTGTTAGATATTTTAAACCACGAAGCTAGATAAAAAATTCTAATTGACTAGAAATAATCAAAGATAAACCATTTTTGAATCAGTCATAATTTTTTTCAAGTAATAAGGCTTTCGGACTGCAATGTAATAACAAAGCATGTAATCATATTCGCAGATCAAATCAAATTTAATTATCACCATCCGGTTGCTCAGTCGTTTTAAAGCTCGCAGGCTATGTTTCTGCATTAAAGACGGAGTATAAAAGGGGTAATAAAGTAACCCTAAT
This sequence comes from Euclidia mi, assembly GCA_944739405.2. Lineage (NCBI taxonomy): Eukaryota > Metazoa > Arthropoda > Insecta > Lepidoptera > Erebidae > Euclidia > Euclidia mi. Next base: position 20,442,035 of record OX123184.2, on the reverse strand, counting down.
AAACCCCGAAACGCACTGAGTTGCCTCGCAATAACCGTACGTAGACTAAACAAATGATTTTCTCGATAATAAAAACTTCACAATAAAAGCGTTCACGAAATGTCGGTCATTAAGTGTATTTACGCAGCGAAACGGATATAGGGGCCGTAAAAATGTAGAGCGGCTTATTGAGACGTTGGCAACGGTCTCGCGGCAAGATCCGACTTAATCTATGGCCTACACGCCTCGGCGGACTAATTCGGGACATCGGACGGCACCCCGACGTAAGAAGATTAAACTTGGCTTAAAATTTTCTGACAAATTAAAATTTCAACTCGAGAAACCGAGAACAATATTATCAAGATCGCATAAAGAACGTGCGTCCTTTGTATTCCATATTTACGAGCGTTGCGAAGGAAAAATCGTTTAGGTAAACACGAGGGCAATAAAAACAAGCGGGCGTGCAATTCGCATTCGTGAGCAACGAACGTGAACAGTATTTAAAACCACAATTTATTCAGTTACTTTATCGTTAACACATGAGTTTACACTAGCCGGTAGCGGCCAATTAAGTCGGTTGAAAGGCGAGGCAATAATAACTTTATATGGATTAACTGTGTCAGATGCATTTAGAGATATAACGTGGAGCGGTCTATCACACGCTGGCGGCATGCCTGGGTCCGCTTCAAATGCATAAATTATTACTCTCGGTGAAATTTCACTCAGGGCTGCAGCGCTTTAGACAGCAATTAATATATTTCTCGATAACAATGAAGATAAAAACATCGTTGAGCCGTATCGAGCGGAAGGCGAGCCGAGCTTAAAGCACTACGCAACAGAAACCCATATTTATAGTTCTATTGTTGTACACACAAGCGCTTTTTGTTGTTCGACTCCAAACACGAGCTGATGCTATTGAAAACGGAATTGTTATTTCATTCATAATTTATCACTCTATCGACCTTTGTATTTAAATGTCTAGGAACGAATTTCATGTGGACAAGCCGAGATTAATGCGGTCGGAGCCCTCAAAGATTTCATATTTTTTATTATGCCGTGATTTGACACAAAACTTGCGCGTCATCGAACTGTTTTCTATTAGGGTGTCGGCATAGAATGCGGAATTATTAGACAGGCCTGAGGCAACCTTAGTACGTAATCTAGATGTAAGTTGATTAGAATATTCGACGTGTACTGATATCAATATATCATCGAGTTAATTATTATTTATTTGAAAAGACGAGTAATCATCGTGCTAATCGAGATTACGATCGGAACGTCCCTCACGTTCGTCGGTCGTAACTAAACGCGTGGTACCAACAAGGCAATAAATTTGAAGCCAATCGCCTTATGATTTCCTGCGGCCAACAATGCGATAGTTTGTCAGTTCTAGGCGGTTGTTAGGGCGCGTGGGCGTGGAGGGGCCGTCATCAATCACGCTCCGTGACTCTTTCAACCTGCCGCCGAGGCGCGGGGGGAACGGGGTGGCCAGGGCTGCTACACACATAAATTATGCTCGTTTTTGTCCGACTGTCGACTGGAGACAAAATTTGTTAGCGACACAGTTAATTAATTACACGTTCGCATCCTATTAAAGAATCAACAGACATTATTTAAATTTCATTATAATTTATTTGATGCATTAATCATTTGGATAGAAATTTTGTTAATAGTCACTAGTAAAGTTTGGTGTTTTTATATAAATTGTTAATGGCTTTGAATAAATTTGCTTCAATGTGCAAATTTATTGGAGATAAAATAAAAAATACTAATTTATAGCCATCTAAATGGTTCTAGTGTAAATTGGTGATTAGATATTGAACAAATCTCGGTTATATTGAATTGTAAATTTTAATGTATTTAGTAATACGTAATTACAAATGCAAATGGTCTTCCAATCTTATTGAGTGGCAATAAACAAATCTTAATAACATTATAATAAAAAAGTTTTGTAAATGGCTAAGGAGATGTTTATAATATGTATTGGGTTTAGTTATTTTTCATTGTTGAAATAATCAATGGTTTTTACCGAAGGGAAAGATTGACAAATAATCAATTTTGTTTACTGGAAATGCAATTCTGTACTCCGGTAACCCTAATACCAAGCAGGGATACTTGATCATAGTCAGTGTCGGCATCGGCTGACGTTTTTATACAGCTTCTGTACGATGGATCGACACTGTCAGGTGCTTACGAAAAATTGCCTCCATCTCCAGCCTTTCATAGTATTACTGTATTTGTTGGCAGAACTACATTATATTTACCTAGACTCAACTTCTTTAGGAATATCTTGATTAAGCTTTTATTAAAATGCAAACATAAATAGGAAGATAAAATGTATACCAATTTGTTGCTTTGTCAATGAACTATTATAGTGCTACAATAATTTTATAAAGTAGCCCTTTTAAAAGTAACATCATTTATTTTTACTTTTCAGAGCATAGTAAAATATTTTAAATATCAACACCCAAGTATCATCAAAAGATTTACGATTTAATTTCACACTCATCGCTTTTTATCTCAAAGATCTCATCATTGTATTTTACTGTCTTCTCACCAGCTTTGAAGCGATAAACTATTTCATTATCTTCCAATAACTTACTACTAAAGATTAGCGTAACAAAAGAAACGCCTTACCCATCAGTACAGAACGCGCAACTCACACAATTCCATTAGAGTTTTAAAAAAATCAATATGAAACACGTTTAAGCTTCTTTTTATCCAAACACAATGAAAGATTAACAGGCACGTCAAGGTGAGAGTAATGAAGTAAATAATGCGTTTGACAGCGAAGCAGGATCTACAGTACATTCTATTGAATATTTAAAAGAGCGCACCCGTTTGGGGATTTAAGGGACTAGAATTGGCAGCATGGAAGACTACATAATAGGCTTTTTTACTATTGCAAATAATGGATTTGGTTTCCATGTAATTTTTAATAGTAATTTATTGTATAGAAGTTAGTCTGAAGACTGGTTCGTTTCGAAAGTAAATGTAACAATCTTGTATGAATAAAGATGATACTATAAACAACGTTAATAAAAATAGAATTGTAATAAAGTAAGTCATAGTCTTAAAAATAAATCAACTCGTGCCAAAACAAAAAAGGATAACTTACGAATTCAAAAAGTTGAACAATAAATTTTGGTTAAGCAAGGGTAATAAAAATTTTCGCCGCAATACATAAAACGGAAAGACTGAACACATGAACGAGCGTACATCCTTTTAAAAAGGGGTGAACCGCACAATGCTCGTTGTTTCACTGTGGAAATTAAACATTTGATTTACTAGACACATCCGCAGACGACGTGACGTCCCGTGGGAACGCCCCTAAATTTATTCACATACACTTTTGCCTTTAAAAATGTTCAACAAGCATTTTGCATTACGAAACTGTCTGACTTATTGGGCACTGAATCTCACAAGTCTTGTCAAAATATATTATGCCACCTTTAACACCATATTTAAAATCTTAATTGGTATTTACGCGAGAATATTTACCGCAAGCGTGGGTCGAGAGCATGCCATAAAACTTCAGAATGTTTTCGACAACAAATTAAAACGATCCTTAATGATTCAGACGTTAATGATTCAGTCAAAATTCCAAATATGTCTTCTTAAAGAAACGATCCTATCATGATCTGTGTCCGACTGTAAAATATTTTTATTTATTTCAATGGCGCTTTGTAAGATGTCAGATATAATGAATATATTACCAGTAGCACAGACGGGATATACTTTTTAAAAGGTAATTATTTAAAGAAACGATCTTCGTATAGCGATAAACAAGGCAGATAACAATACATCTCCGACAGCGTTCACGCATTCCGTATCCCCATCCATTACTGTTTCATCTTCAATAACACGTTTCTACGAGTTAGAGTGTGTGCAACGATTAGACTTACAAAAATCAACTTTATGAGCATAGGCACAAAGCTCAATAGTTGATACTGTTACATCGGCTTTGTGTGTGCGCTAACTCTTTCATCTATCATAATCGTTCATGCTGAAAACAATCAAGATTGATTTTTTTACCACTCTATTTCGGACTCTACGTCTATTGTTTTAGGTGTAACTTTTGCTTGAAGGTTTACACTATATCTGTTGGTAGCTAACCACTGTCGGAGGCGGCGGCGGCGTAACGAAGGGACCCACGGATCGTGGAAAATGACAAATGACATCTGCCTACCGCCTGTCAAATAACGGACAGATAATAAATGACCCTGATTGTTTATCATCAAATATCGCATATATCATTATCGTGTACGCGCTAGGAGTGGGGGAGGGGGAAAGTATGATTAATACTGTTTGGTTTATTTTGAGACGGGCCCGTAATGCGCACACTTCGAGGGTGGGTTTTAGCGTTGTCATTGCGGGTTGATCACTTTGATGGCGACGGTGGGTATTCGATTTTTGTTACACTTAATGGGTAAACGTATGATTAATTTTCTATAAACTCCAATGACTGAAATTTTTTATGCGGAGTGTATTAAAATTTAAAGTTGCGCTTAATTTGTCTTATTATAGTATTTATTTGAAATTGATTTAGATGAAGTTTTACACAAAATGCGTAAAAAAAGATTTATCAAATGTAATATGATTACCAATAAAGCAACCGTTACATTAAGATAGCTTTAATACCAATCAGCATGTATATTTGAGTAGTATACAATTTCCATAAACACATACTATATCAATCAAGCGCAACTGTCTCATGCAATTGTTTACTAACATGCTTCCCAACATTTCCGTGACAGTACACATTTGGAACAACCACCTATTGCTTTTTGAAATTATCAAAAACCTGCCCTATTTCATAAGCAATAAGGTTGATATGAATTGGCTAGTGAAACCGTTGATCTGGACAGCCTGTTGTCAAGTGACACGGGGCAAGCGTGAGTTGATTAATTCAGACCTGACCTGCCTTCGATGTTTCTCGTGCCTTGGGAGTCGGTGGGTAGGTAATGAATGAACGCACGGTCTGAGAAATGTTAGTTTGCAGTTAGATAGATTAGGAACTGTTGCTCGGTTTGGAGTTTTGATCATGCTATGTTTACAGAGTGCCTTAGTATACGTTCTTGAAACAATTTTGTATATTACACATATTGTGGTTATTTGGTAGATCTACCAGAATCTTTCATATATTTGTGACCTCTAAGGTCTTTGTTTGTAATGATTAAATTACAAACAAAAACCTAATATTAAACTGTAACTAAAAAGATTTTTCATTTACTTCCAGCAAAAATATCCAATTTGCAAGCAAATAAATAGTTTCCATTGATTCAAAAATTAATCTCAGTGATAATTACTTGAACGTTTAAAGCTCTTTCAAAAATCATGAACAGAGCCGTCCCGCTTTTCACCGGTAAATCATTTTTCATGAAAACCACCCCATAAGGCGATACGTCAAAATCAGTGTTCGCGTAAATTTCGCTTGACGCCTCACACCACTCAAGTTTATTCCAAGTTACAAACTTAAAGCTTTAAACATAGCGATTTTTTGTGGAATTATTTTAATCTGAATGTTCGAAAAAGAAAAATATGGATAATGAAGTTTGATATTCCACTCACGATTTATACTTATTTCATATAAATATATACATACATTTTAGTGTACATTTTAGTTTAGGTAGGAAAGTTTCCTATAGAAAATTTAAAAAAGATTATTAGTATATTACTGTTGCAGACAAAATTATAACAACTGTACCTATTGCTATGATTTAGACAGCAAACAGCCTGTGTGTCTTTGTTAGCAGTCATGCACAAGCAATAAAAAATATTAAATTAAAATCAAGAGAAATTGGCGTCTATTAAAATTTCAAACTTATTTGCTCTTCGACACAAGTCTATAAATTGTACCAACGCATTAATTTTCAGAACAGAACAGTAAGCTTGATAAATGAGTGTCGGAATTTCAAAGGGGGCACAATGGAGATCTGACCCGTGAGACAGATCGTTAATCAAAAAATGTCTATGACGTCAAGGTGAAAGGGAGTGAAGAAATTTGGAGGTACGAAGGCTAAGATGGTTGTGCTTAAAATAATTTATCACTAGACGAAAATATTATTTTGAGGCAAAGAGGCTTATACAACAACAAAATTATGAGTGAGTTATTTTATTGTTACACCTCTTTATTCCACAATCACCCCGTCTGCATTCTTGGATTTAAAGCAGTGCTGAAAGTAAAGATGTCTGCAATACGATGAATCTATTTTCAATGGCTAATAAACTTATGACGGGATGATTCCTCTGTATTAACCATAAGTAAATGTCACATATATTCCTAAAACAAACTGAAAAATAAGCAATAGCGAAGGCAATAAATGTTAGAACCTGCTAAGGCTTTAAGTTTTGGTATAAATTGGTTGACTTACCTACCACATCAAGTACTAAGACGAGGTTTTTGTGAAAAAACACAGAACTAAGAGTACTACAGCAAAAAGATATTAAAATATTTTTTTGCTGTAGTACTCTTAACTTATAGTTTTAACTGTATTGGTATTTTGATATTTTGCAGCCATAATTTTAATTAAAGATGAAGTGATCGCCTTGAAAATAAATAAGGAAGCTAGTATTATATACTACTCGGCTCTGTACTAATCATCGTCTTACCAAGTCTACCACAGGTAATTAAAAATTATATTTTGGAATTATTACTGCTACCTTTGTTATTATGTCGCTGTCTCTTTTCGTGATCGGTTTGACTAATCTTAATATTTAACATCCTTGCGTTGCTGACTGACTGACAGACGCTACAGCCGAAACTATTGGGTGCAGGAAGCTGAAATTTGGCATGTATGTTCCTTGGGGACCATAGGGGTGCACTAAGAAGGGATTTCCCGAAATTCCCACGGGATCGGCCAAAACAGGTAAATTAAAAAAAAAATGTAGGCGTAGCTGCTGGCGTCCTCTAGTATTACATTTATATCGTACTGACAAATCATTGTACGCATAACCTCTGACATAAATAGACCTTTCAAATATACAAGAGTAATTAATCCGTCAAAAGTGAGATGCAATTAATGTCTGAAACCGTATATGAGCAGTTAACTGCACAGATTACATTTCGTAATACTCATACCAAAACTTCGAACATCAAACACAGATCGTCAGTGTTCAAAGGCATCCAATTCGTTTGAAAACAACTTCAATTTCGATGATGTAGATTGCGAAACCACGATTGATAGTACTTACTTTTTACGAGTGAAATAGAGTACTTTTATTTATTGAAGCAAAAGTTTCCTAGAAAATCGTTGTAACACAACAAACAGGATGCGGGGCGAATAAAGTCGGACCGGATACGAAAATCGCTCCATCGACAAATTTATGCAGTTGTAAAGGCAGATTTATACTTGAAGAGGCGACGTGTGAAGTCGATGTGACACACGGATGTAGAAGAAAGCGAGCAAACTTCAAACGATTTGCGGATTCCATGACAAATTGTCGACAGTTTCTACTTTATGTCTGTTTCGGTAAAATAAATCTTTGTGCGCTGAATATAAATTTATAGTTAGCCATTCGCAGAAAACGAATATTGTTTTAGCACTATTTTAATACGTTTTTTTATTTGTTAGTTTCAAACTGCAGTCATGTGTTCGAAATAGTAAAGCTGTGACAAATTTTGAATGAGTTCCGAATAAAGTATCTTAAATTACATTATAAGCTATTGCTTATTTGATTCTAAGGTTGAAAATTATTTTCATATTGTTGGATTTATCAATTTCAACGATCTGTATGTCACAAAACAATTTCCACGTCTAATAACGCGTGGAGCTCTCTTTATGCCTCGTTGAAAAATTTATTGCGAAGAAAAAAATGACATCAAAGAAACACTGTAATGTAGCCTATAAATGTAAACTCGGGTAATAGTTTATAAACGCTTATTTACAAATCATCGGATCTCTTCAACTGCATCAATAAATTCAGAGGATTAGATGTATCTGATGAAATTATTAAGGAAATAGATGACGCTTAGGTGATTCGGCTTGTAATTTACAATGTTTCGCTCTGTGTGGTAACGATAGTTGAATATATGATGGTGCAATGTGTGGAGATGAAGACAAAATATTTGTAGATGTTTATGATGCAGACGCAGGTTTGCCAGATGATGTGCGAAATTGAATAATAAAAAATAATTTGACGAATAAAATATTTGACGTGTAATTTTTATATTTTGTAATAAAACGTTAATCGCTGACTTGAAGGTTAAGCTCGAAAGCAAATTAAACACATCTTTTTGAAGCGTTGATCTCAGCGTCGTTTGTACTGTAATATTAATTTATAACCGGTGTCATAAAATACTAAGTATCTAGAAATTCTTATCAGAGAATTTTCACTATTTATTCGTTGAAACATTTTGCTTATTATTTGGCAGTAAGGTATACCTAATTTTAGATAACGTTATAGTTGTCAAAATGTAAGTGTATTAAACGAACACGTTTCTCCGCCTTTCGTGATTTTGGCGGTTATGACGATATGTAAAAAGCAGCAAGACTTCTTCTATCAAAACCTCTCAGACTCTTAGAAGGTAAGTTACATGCTAGCGATTGACAACTGAAAGCCACACGCTGACAATCACACACATAACGTGCTTAGGTTAAAAGGTAAAGAACCCAATATGGATATAAATAATGCAAGAAACCGTTTACAAAGTTGTATGAAAATTATTACACGTGTACAAGATAATAAAACAGTAATTATTAACATATTAATAAGAACACAGTCAAGGGTCATGATTTATTTTAATGGTTATGGCGAATAGGTATCATAAGCTATTACTGCGATGTACTACTACTACTACTACTACTACTACTATTGTAGACATACATACATACATACATAGACTCACGCCTGTTTCCCGGAGGTGTAGGCAGAAAATACAGAACGCCATTTGCAACGATCCTGACATACCCCTCTTGCTTCATTCACTTCCATCAAGTTTCTCATGCATGCTCTTCTGTTTAGGGTACTTCCTGACCTGTCTTTTTTTAGGATGTCTAAAATCTGGTCAGAGAACGTCCGCCTAGGTCTTCCCCTTCGTCCCGTCCCATTCACATTTGCCTTATATATCTTCTTTGTCAGTTTTTCGTCATCCATCCTCTCCATGTGCCCAAACCATCTTAACATGCCTTTCTCGATGCTTGTCACTACATCTTCTGTTACCCCACACCACTCTCTTATCACACTATTCTTTACTCTGTCGGTCAAAGATATACCACACATACTTCTCAGTGCTCTCATTTCTACAGTATTTATTCTACTTTCAAGTATTTTCTGCCATACCCAACTTTTACTACCATACATAAGGGTAGGCACTAACATGCACAGCCAAACATGGTTGGACATGTTTTGACTGTTCATAAACGCCTTCAGCGCTCCATTCACTCTATTACCTGCATTAACTCTTCTTTCAATATCTTCTTCATACTTACCATCTCTTGTAAACAACGTACCTAAGTATACAAACTCATTCACTTGTTCCACTCGCTGTCCATCGATCAAAACATTACAAGCCGTAACGCATTCCTCCTTTTCAAAAACCATAACTTTCGTTTTACTTACATTTACTTTCATTCCTTTCCTCTCTAACGCACCATGCATGATTGTTACTATCTCCTGCAACTCCTCCGCTGAAGACGCAAGTATTACCTACCAGCTGATCATCAGCATAAAGGAGGCATTTGACGAGAAACCCATTCATCCTTAATCCGCAGTCACTATATTTTAAATCTTGCAAACACCTGTCCATGAAGAGGTTAAACAGCCACGGCGACGCTACACATCCTTGTCTAACACCTTTCTCGATTGTAAACCAGTCAGTGTATGCCGTTTATCCTCACACAAGCCCTAGAATCCTCGAAAAAGGGATTACTGTAGACATATTTAAAAATAATGTCTGGTTAATGTTGGTCAGACAAAAAAGACAAAACAGTTTTCAAGCTAATATACAGGTTAAAGGGAAAGTTAAATCTTATTTCGGAGGCCCAATTATCCTAATTATATTTGTTCAAAATGCAGTTTCGGTCTAATGTCAGTGTCATTCTCATGACACAAATGGTATTCTCCTAAATAAACTGATATTTGAATATTATCGTGATTAAATCGTAAATTTATTATTCAATTGTATAATACATGGTTTAATTGAAAAATGTATCAAAGCCGAACTATAGAAATCACATAAGACGATAATGACATTAAATTAGCAGAATTCCGATTTGAGTCAAATCAAAATCTTATCTCATCTCGTTCAAAATATGTAGTTTCAATATCATATAAAATACGAGAATTGGCCTTCAGATGAATATTGAAAATATTTTAATGATTATAACGGATTGCAATAATGTCGTTATATTTTTTTTTATAGGGCACGCCTTTATCCCCGAAGGAGTAGGCAGAGGTGTAATATTACACCCACATTTCGCCATGAATTTTTAGGTCCCACATAATAGGGTTGCGAGCCTATTGCCGTTGCCGGGCAGATCACCAGACTCCGTGCTGCTACTGAGAATTTGGAAAAGCCAAGTAACACTTTTGCTCGACCTGGGAATTGAACCCGGGACCTCCGATCAGCAGTCACATACGCTATTCACTGGGCCACGGAGGCAGTCTATTTTTACTGTATAAAATGACAAAATACTGTGCCTTCTTCAACAAGATTTTAAAGGAAAGCTGAGCTTTACATGACCAAAAGTAACTTCGAGACGACGTTTTTTAATACTCTAGGTTTTTTTTTATATATTTTAATATTGTGAGTAAAATTTTAGCTGACCACTCACTCTTAAAATCCGTAACTATAATAAATTCAGTACAAAAAAAAAAAACAACTAAAACAAAATAACGGAAGCTGTGATGGACGGTTTCATCTGTTTGTTCCATTCGACATCCCTTTGAAGAGCTCCGGTTGAATTATGAAACGGATTATTCAGTATGTTTTTCAGTGATTCATGATATTTTGCATAAAGTTTCGCGCAACTGAATTTTATAAATATCAAAGTGGGAACGACTTTGTTATTTTATTTTTTGCCTTTTTATGGAGCTTTGTGAAGTTTATTAAATTATTTATTAATTTTTGCGTGCAAAATGGTGGCTAGTTAAAATGTTTTGCAACGAATTAACATTTTTTTGGTTTGTGATTTTGAAACAAGATTGCCAAACTTCTGCTAACGATGTCGGTATTTAAATATTATTGTGTAATTTATTTTTATCCTAATGAATCTTTTGTATTTAAGTGAATAAACGATGCATATCATGAATTTAATATTTTAATTGAAGTGTTCCAGCATTTTCTACAAACCGTAAAAAATATACTTGTTTTTACATTATTTTTTACATGCGCAAATCAGAAAGTCTTATCCACAACACAGTTACTTATTAGTTTTCTCTCGCTATTTCTTACCGTTTCATTTCCTTATCTATAAAAACTTGCAAAACATTGAGATAACAGTAAAAGCCATTCCTCTAGCAATAATATTATACATAATGACTTCATCTTATGACTTTCTGCACATATTTTATAACTTTCTCGAAAATTAGGGTGGGAGAACCATTACTGGAACTTTATTAATGCTATTAGAGTTAATTTTTAATTAATACGGATGATTTATTTGTGAATTTTAAGAATGGTTTAACTATTCGACATAAGAAACTATTTCAAACTAAAGAATGTAATTAGCTAAATGTAGAAAATGTTAAAAACACCTTATTACACCTATAGAATAATATATTATGTCAAATTAATCTATGCAGCTCTGCAATCATAACGTGACACTAAATGACTGTATTCGTAGTATCATCACATTTTTCACAAATATTATCTTCACAAGTGTTACATTTAAGTCATGATCTAAGTGATTTCAACTTTCTGATTTTGTTTAGAGACTGTCCCATGGTTGAAATGTTCTGAGTATTTAGGTTCCGTCCGACTTGGGATAATACTTTAATGTTTGTGATAACCAAATTTTTGTGTCGAGCCTGAGTGTTTTTTGTTTCCGCCCTATGTTCTTAGGTAACATTATAAGTGAAACATTACCAGTGCGGCCGTCAAAAGGAATTTGAAAATATAAATACTTTGACTTTGTTCATAAAGTTTATACAACATTTATTTCAATAACCTCTCGCTAATACGGCATGTTTTCTTTATAAATAAAACAAAACCAGTAGAGAAACACTATTATCGAAAACACTCGTCATGCGTGTCTAATAGACCGAACAATAATATTTATACACCTGCCCATTGTTTTCAGTGAACGAACGAATGAACGCGAACCGCATCGTTCACTCGGAAGAATTTAACGACTCACATTCAAGTTCATTCAAAATATTTGATTAAGTTTTTTGTTTGCCGTCAAAATATTATTTATTTGATGTTAATGGTGTGCAAATTGCGTCTGCATATTTTAAATTGATTTTAAATAATTGCTTTGTTTCGCTATTTGTTTGTTGTTTTTTTATTTGATTGCCGTTATTTGCATTGTATTAACATGATTTTTTGTTTTCGCCCATAGCGAGTTTCTATATTTGGAATTGATTGCGGTTTATTTTAATTTTATAGACTTTGGTAAACATGCATGTGATGCATCTATCAGAACAGTATTGAATATCAATTGCATACCTAGACATAGGTTATAAATTACAATACTGCATAAATATGTACACATTTATGTGTAGTTAGAGGTACAAATCAGTTACATTGTGTTACATCACACTGAAAATTCCTTAATTATTTCACTTGCTTGCTGGTTTTAACTTGCCTCGAGACTATATACTCGTAAGTGGCAATAATTGTAATCTTCCAAGGATACTGCTGCTAAACCTGGCTCATCTGTGTAGCCAGCAGTTCCATAATATAGTAGTCAAAATTAGGATCAGACCCATAAAATTGTATATATAGATTTATGGTGAACGCACACTTATGCGAGCCGAACGCGTCGAACGCAACGAATTTTAAAGTTCTTTATATGAAATCTCATGAAACCTCGCACACTTGTCCGCGTCGAATCGTCCGAATCTGGAAGCACCTCAGAAATCCTAGAAGAATTCGAATGACGTCATCAGATTCGGCGCGGTTAGTGCGGTCGATTCGTCCGATGCGCTCGCATTCTATCAGTTGGGTATGACAGAGCAACGCGCGAGTACTATTTCCGCATTGTTTCTTCATCTTCCATTAATAAATCACTGACAAATAAAAACCTCTTCAAGATCCATCACAAGTGCGACAGGTGTAAAGGAAATGGAAACCATTTGTTCGATGCGCTCGATTCTTTCGGCACGGTCGATTCTTTCGGCGCGGTCGATTCTTGCTAATGTGCGAGGCCTCCTTGATTTCGATTCGTTCGACGCGTTCGGCTCGGATAGGTGTGCGTCCACCTTTAACAGGGTGGATAAGTAATACTCATCGCCTTATCTTAGATTTTGACTTCGCAAAATGGGTCTCCTTCTTAGGAACATGATTTGGCAACTAGCTACGTAATTAATTTACTCAATTTTAGTCAGTAATCAAATATGGACGGTATTAAAACAAAAAATTAAGCTACAGTATGTAACCTATAATTGTAATAGATTCAGTTCTTGCGTCAACTAAAATGGCCAAACTAATGGTAATAATAAAGTACGGTTCATTACTGACTGCCTATGTGTAATTTGATCTGTTTGCAAACCAAACCTATAATAAAGGCGTTGTCATTATGTTTATTAATAAGCATACCAGTATTTGCGAAATTTTGTACGAAAGCAAATAACTGTAATTTGCGGCTTACATACAAAGACTTTGAAGGTACAAAAAAATAATAATATATTTGAGTAATAAACTATAACAATATGCCCCTGACCTACAAGGACTAAGAAGGTCTTCCATTTTACGCCATCTGCTTTAGTAGATATTTATTTCAATTTGACATTAGTTCGAACGAATTTTAGAGACATGCCTCTCAAAAATTATACTGCAAAACTGATCAGACTAACTTTACAAACTAACTTGTCAAATATAAACTACATTTTGGTTCATGTCTAATAATATCGTACGTGTCAAATTACAAACATAATTCACACCACATAATTTCGCAATAAAATATATAACAGCTTACAACAAATTTACAATTTCACTGTAAACCCTTTCTTGACATCAAAAAGCATTCTACTTAAAATCGGACAGAGTACTGCATTATGTTATAACACGCTTGAAGCATATAATATGCACTTAGAATATAATACGTACCCTGGACATAATATGCACTAACAACTGGTAATGGTAAGGCGCGCTGCTAAACACGATTATGATGGAACTTGATTGCTGCCTTCAGATATTACAGATCACATATAATTTTAGTGAGATGACTTCGCGGTTAAGGCACCGGGAGTCCTGGTTATGAGTTAGCTATAAACGTAAAGTTGTAATAAATTTGTGATCGAAATCTTCTGGCTATCACTTCGGCTACAGGTAATTTGGTAAAGTGGAATGTAAGTAGGTATATTTTTTGACCTCTAGATGTCTTTGCTTTTATTTTTAGCTTTATTTAGTAAGAGAATAGTTTCATAACCTTTCACATCAGATTTAGTGATAGATTCAAATAGATTTTTTTATTAGTTTACTTAAATGTCTTAAAATCATTACGAAGTATGTACCTACATTTCGTTATATTTTATTAATATCGATCGTTATTTTAGTAAGTTTAGAATATTATAAAGCGAATTATAAGTTATATAAAATGAACCTAATAAAATTAACGAATACATTTGGATAAAAAAGCAACAAAAGAAATAGTACAAAGACAAATTTTAGTGTATCCAATTACAAGGTGATTTAAATTAGTTCGTTCCGTTTCAATGGTTTCTTTATATAAAAAGATCTTAAATTGCAAGAGATTATCTAGACCTAGACTAAATAAGTTCAAGAATGTGTAGAAAAACCGGCAATCGAAAGTAAATTTAATAGCTTTTTATAATAATTCTGTGTAAAATACTTAACTTGAAGTAATTCATCGTCAATTATATCTAGGTTTTTAATTTACTTAGTTATATAATAATAAAAAATAAATTTATGACTTAACGTCTGCTTTGATGACAGTAATCTGGCTTATTTTTTTGGTTAAATATTGTTTTCATCAGCATCATCATAGTTAAATATTGTTTTACTGAAGTTAAATATATACATATAATAAAATGGTAGGAAAGTCAAAACTGTACATTGAATATTTTTTTTAAAGAATACTTGGGGTGTGATCTACAATCGATACCGAAGCCAAAAATATAGTTTTTAGAATTATTGTCTGTTTGTCTGTATATCCGGGATAAACTCAAAAATTACTGCATGGATTTACTTCAAATTTGGTACGAATATTACAAAAAAGTCGGGTCAACATATAGGCTACATATTATTACGCTATCACCTACGGCGAACGAGCACTGAATCTTTATTTCTTCAACGCATTCTGTAACAACGTGTAATATAATGACGCATATTTGAATGTTTTTATTATGTTAACCATGCTATAAGCTAGTTTCACACTATAGAAATCACGCAATATAAGTAACTTAGGCCGAAAAACATAATTAAATGAATATAAGTAGTATCAGGACAATTTTAAAGCAGTTTGAAATAAAACGATTTTGCCACGTTCCTAAGCTTGGTTGTAATAGCAGTCTATGTTGAAGGAACATAATTATATTTATTATAGTTTTGCATTCACCAGTTATATTTTAGCTGATATGTTGCTTCATTATATCCAAAATATATTATGTACAAATTTATTCTCATCGCTTAAAACAGACAAGTCCCGCACTAACCCTAAATCCTGTGTTTCTGGAACTAAACAAACATTCATGCAACGGCCACAAAGAATAAACAATTTATATTATGACATAAAGTGTTGTCTTGTTAACATTAGCGGTTGAGTCGAGTTGGATCCCATTGAACCATTCGCGCAGTTTGTTTTATTTTCCTGTTACATCACTAACTGTTGCAATTTCTGAATAAGAAAGCAGATATTATGTATAAAAGTCAAATCAATTATTTATCAAACCAACCAAAATATCAATTAAATTGCAAAAGAAAAGAAATATGATTTTTATTATAATAGATCAATTTTATTTTGTTAACGACAAGTTATTAGATATGTTGTAAATAAAAAAAATAAAAAAGGTGATGTCATAGATTGCTTATAGGTTTGTGGTTCTCTTTGTTTTTTTAGTATTTTCCTTTTCAGTAATTTAATACTTTGCAACGAATGATGTAGCACTACGCTCTTTGCTATAGATTCAATCCCCACACAGAATAACATTTTGACTGATCCAAAATATTATATGCTTAGGCTGGGGTGTTCTTTGTGTTCGTTATTTAAATGTTTGTAAGGATAACCCGGGTCGGGCAAAGTGTTCATGGGTTTTCCCCTATAGGAAATTCTCAGTAGCAGCACGCAGTCTGGTAATGTGCCCGGTACGGCAATATGCTCGTCCCCTATTACGTGGGCCCTAAAATTCATGGCGAAATGTGGGTGTAATATTACACTTCTGCCTACCCTTAAGGGGATACAGGTGTGTTTATAACAAAAACGATATTTTTAAGCTGCGCTGAGTGTTCTTTGTGTCCGTTATTATAAATGTTTGTAAGGCTTACCCGGGATACAGGATTTATTACTAGAGCTGGCGAATTTTGTAAAAATATTGCTTTAGCTTAGACGTTTTATATAAATAATAATGGCTAGACAAAGTATTTCACAAAAATAACATCTAATGACAGATATCTACGATAGAACCATTATATTTGACTCTTCGGGAACAGATTTAAAATTTTAATATACATCATTTTTTACTTTCATCTTTTTGTATAAAAATAAAATTCAAAACGCATGCAAAGCGACATACCATGCTGTCTTTGAATGAAAACATGTCTCCCCTTATAAAAAACAACCTTGATTGTACAAAAATTACATCTTATTACTTTATCAAATTATTATTGCTCCAATGCTATTGAAAGACCCTTCAACATTACGCATCCTTACAAACATCCCAAAACAATTAGCATACATCAAATTATCGTACCACACAATGAAAACCTCATGCCCTTTACTACCCAAACACAATTTACTAGTTAATTACTAACGCTCATGTGCGTCCATGGGCCTCGAAGAACAAACGTGATCACGGCTTGTAATTACTCACCGTGCCTCCACGAATTACAGCACATTTGTACACAAATAGCTCCGATAAATCTAAATATAATGTTCATACCGATCACCGATAGTAATAACGATTGTAAACACTCGAGAACCAATCCAAAGTTACGATTATACGATTCTTTTCGGATAGATTACCGTGAATTATGTTATTATGAGGAGAGATTTTTCTAAGCGCACGGCAGAGCAAAGGCCAAGTCTTAAATGAATGATGAAATTAGTACGATTAAGTCATTATTTTATAAATACATAATTGAATGCATGAATGTTACGTCTGATTTCTTAGAAGGACAATAATATGCAATCAGAAAATGGTTGATTTGAATGTGTTTATTCTTTAAATCTTTTGTTTTTCAGCCATTCTAATTGCAGAAGATGTTTTTAGAAAAATAATACGCTTTTCGTCAAGAATGTCACATTAATATACAACTCTATTAGGTAAGGCACAACAATAAATGTTCTTAGCAAAATTAAGTATGGTGATGATATTATCATTAGCATACAGTCTTGTATATAAACTGTCCCACTGCCGGGCACGGGCCTCTTCTAACTATGAGAAGGGTAAGGCTAAAGTCCACCAAGCTGGCTAAGTGCGGGTTGGCACACTTCACATGTCTATCTAGAACATTATGTAGAACTCTCACACATGCAGGTTTCCTCACAATGTTTTCCTTCACCATTTAATAAGCGATAATCAGCAATTTCATACCTTGAATCAATTATTTATGTAATGAAAGACCCCTTTACCCTACGTTAAATATGACAAATCTTCAAATGTGAATAAAAAAATTAACGTAATAAAATTATAACAAACAGAACTTGGCCATGTTGCCACGTGTATAATTTAATACCTATCCGATTCATAGAATCTACAATCGTGAAATTATTTTACGATGGTTCGATTTTAGAAATTATATTTTTAATCGAGAATTTTTACGATCTTTGTAATTATTGTACATCGTTTCCCGGATAACTTTATGTTAAAATAATTACTTGTTCATGTAGTAATTAACGTCTTATTTATTGGTTGTAATAATTTAGTTTTTATGATTAAAATTGCGTCCATTTCGGCTTAATTAATAGACGTTATTAAAACACCTACTCTTTGGAACAGTTTTACGAGTTGTAGAGGTTAGAGTTAATGATGATATTAATTATATTAATTACAAAATATTGCCAAAATACTAATTGTATAAATAACAGTAAACAATGGAGCGTTCCAGATTCTCACGGATCTTAATAATTATTTGGTATTGCTAATTTTACTAGACATCCTATTACACGGTTAGTAAGAAGCAATAAGGTATCCCTTAATTCAACAGAATTTTTAAAACTGCAATAGATAGTTACTAGAGTAGTTAGTAGTAGAGTAGAGTTTCAGGACATCAGAAATATATAAGACAAATCTGAAACTCAGAAAATACATTTTTCATTAGAAACTCCATAACAATTTCAAAAACATTCACACACTCCAACAACTAACAATCATTTGTAGAAAATATTAAACGATAAATTAAGATTTCATCATGCTCAACTTTGTACTAATAATATAATGTGAAATATAACGTATGAGGCGTTTGGCACACAAACCCGCAACATTTATCAAACCTGTATAACGTTGTCAGTTTAAAAGAATAATTATAATTATCGAGAGCCACGAAAGGTAGAGTTTATTAAATTATAGTGGACACGAATTAAAACATTAATCGATGTCATTTAATACACGAACCGCGTTTCCAGATAAAAGCGTGGTGCGAGTGTAAGCGATAAGTTGATTTTAAATATATTGCTGAATATAGCGATAAGTTGTTGTGAACTCCGACTCTTCATATGTTATTTCGTAATATCTATTCGATAATATAATGCTCTATATCGTTGACCGTAAATCTTTTAGTATAGTAAATTAATGATTTCTCAGATTTGTTAAACTTCCGAGGACTGAATTGTTATAACTTCAAAGTCGTATTGTTCATCATGTAAATCACGTATTGTAAGGTGCCTAGGCGCATTTTGACAGTGTCGCATATGGTTTAGTTACGGCCGTGTCAACTCGTCGTAACTAAACCATCTCCATGGACAAAATTTAATAGTGCTTTAGGCCCCGTCTATGAGAGAAGAGCTCTAGGGGAAATAGACAGCCGAATAACTTTTGGTCATCATTATTTTATTTAAAAAACAAAATCTCTAGTCATAATTCAGGGAAATGTCGGCTAAAACCCATATCTGCTAAAATTATGTCTCTATCTGTCATTACTGGCGAAAACTTTTTACTTGACCTACGTGACACCTAAATAAAGTAAAAATGCCAACGCTAGATAACATTTTATAGTAACTTCAAAACCCTTACTTCAGCGAGTATTGCCACATGGGGCAAATATTGTGCAGTCGCCCTGAAATAAAACGTTTGTTTTGAGCATAGCTGTTTTCTGTGTATTACACATATTTTTCATCCAGTAGTTTTCTTATAAAATAATCAACATAAAATGGCAAACTATATAAAAAGGCAACTGAAGGAAAAATTCTGCTGTTTTATTCCTATTTCTCCTCTTACCATCGCTCATAGCTGTCACTGTAACCCCACAAATAATGATTAACGGCCAAGCATAGACTGTACTCGTTACCGCGTTACGACACTCGCCGGCCTCTCGGACATGCCTCAAATTATCTCCACAAATAATGACGATTATTTATACGAATCGTGTAAGCTCGCGGGCTATTTGGGTACGATGGGAATTCGACTTGACGATTTAAATCTTACGAGATTATAAAGTGTCTAATGGTTGGTTGTCTGATATCCTTCTGATTTCCACTGAAGAGTTATTGCGGATAATATCTGTTTATTTTCAAGGAATTTATTTCTGATTATTACCTTCCCTGACAAATAAGCAGTTTTATCTATTCGTGCTTACTTAGTTTACGTGGGCAGCAGGACTGGTTTATTAACTTTAAGGTCCGATCTTTAGAAAGGTTAAGAAATTTGGATACGTATGCGAAAGTAACTGAGCTTTTATTTACTTTAGTTGTTGGCATTTGAGATGGCGCATGTTGCGTGCATTCATCTTAAAATTTATAATAAGAAACATCAAACCAAGTATTACAAATGGTATAGCGTATAGCTAATGGGCTACGATTAACTGAACTAATATTTTGTGTTACAGAATACAGTCTAAGTGAGTTCAACACTGTCCCAGGAAGCAGTAAGTAGCATTTCACATAGGGTGCATTGCGTTCGACAAGTGAGAATCCCGGAGGTCAATTGTTTAAAACTTCGAAAAGTAGGTACCCAACGAAACATTGTAGCAACCTAATTAAAGAATTCAAGAAAACAACACCGATCGTGCAAAGTGGGGACATTTGACACCGCTTCTCCGCACACTACATTTCCTTGGGTGGCAGGAAGAATAAAAAAAAATACTTCAGTTCCGTAATAAAAATAATTCTCACTAAAGACATTGCCATTTTAATCATACTGTAAATCAACAAAACATATTACTTTGAAGTTAAAGTACGAAGTGAAAATTAATACACAATAAATTATGTTTAATAAGACCGAAATGACATTTGTGCAAAAGTAAAACTTGCCGTTGACTCAAAGAGCTGTAAACCTTCAAATAAATTGCACGATATCAGGGCTACCGATTGTTTCTTTTTATTATTAATTGCCAATGAATAATGCCATATATATAACTTACTTGACAGCTTAAAATAAATTTGTAAATTGTCATTTCGATGACATTCGATATTATCTTTGTGTCTTTAAAATTAACTGGTTTCCTTATTTATTGAAATAGATTTCGTTACCGGTTTCATCCGCGTGCGACTGATCCTCATGTTTACGCCATTAGGAAAGGAATTTAAAAAAGCCTCTATAAGTTCTCCTCAATGAACATACATGCATACTTTCGGCGGCCTGCACTCAGTAGTTTTGGGAATAATGTCAGAAACTAAAGAGTTTCTTATAGATTAACCGGATATAGACCAATTCAAATTTGTTAATACTGTACAAGTATGAAGTTAAAAAAGACAAAGAAGGTGCTGTGCTAAAATTCTTTAATAGGCAACCATCAAAACAAGGACAAACATAAACGGAAGGATAAAATAAAAATTACTATTGATAATGACATGTTTACTAAACATGTTCCATTTGGTTTAAGGGTTAAGGTATGATTTGCAAGATATCTTTTCGCAAGGCATGTTTATGAAAAACGCACGCAGATGGCCTGCAGTTGAAATTCAAATGCAGCGTACACCGCCAACTATACAAAGTTAAGTGTTGATTAAATTATTAATGATCCCTTTCTCAACTGCAATAGAAAACATCGTGAGGAAATTTGCATGCCTTATGTTCATAATATTTTCGCAAGACATACGAAGTCTGCCAAACCGCATTTGGCTGACATGGTGCTCAACCAAGTCCTACCATATAGTGAGGAGAAGAATGACTCCAGCAGAGGGACAGTAAATCAAGGCTGATAAATAAAATTGTTGCTGTTAATATATCGTTATATAATTACTTGTTTTGACTTACATATTATCATCGTAGGATTCAAAACACACAGCTAGAAACATGGAATTAGAACAGTGTGTTCCTTCTACAGTCTAAGTATACTCAGAAAGAAAGATTTTTAATTGTTCACCTTTAAGGGACACATTATCTTCTTAATACATAAAATCCTTGCGTTAGTTACTGACTGACAGACACGCTACAGCCGAAACTATTGGGCGCAGTAAGCTGAAATTTGGCATGTATGTTCTTTGGGGACCGTAGGGGTGCACTAAGAAGGGATTTCCCGAAATTCCCACGGGATCGGCCAAAACGGGTAAATTTAAAAAAATTGCAGGCGTAGCTGCTGGCGTCCTCTAGTCTTATATATTACAATATTGTATAAGAATCTGCTGAACTCATCAGCCTGTTGCAGTCCACTACAGGACGTAGGCCCCTGTTTTCACCATCCAGACACTACCGCCGACCCATCTCAAGTCTTTGGTCCATCTGGCAGGAGAGTATCCAACATAACGCTTGCCAAGTCGTGACCTCCACTGGAGAAACTGCTCACTCCACCACTTATCGGTTATGTGACAGAAAAAATATATTATCTATATTGTAATAAAAGTACCTCACTGGCAACCCTAGCATATTTAATTGCTTGATACTCAGTATATCGCCGGTTATTAGTTTATGACACAAAATTAAGGGCACACGGTTTATTACCGTGCCTGCTTCTATAGCTACTGTTTACGTTTATTGCAAATATGTGATGATAATTATGTAGGCTGTACTTCACGCCAACTACACCTTTGGAACGAGTTGGTTTGTAGGTCGTGTGATAATTGAGATGGAAACCTTCAGGCTTGGTAAGTTAATCCTGACTCGCAGTTTTATAAATGAAGATAAAGATATCTTACTCTACAGTCTTATAAATGAAGATAAATACTGCCTCGTTGGTCTTGCGGCATAAATGTGCGAGTGGGATTGGGAGATCTCGGGTTCGATTCCCGGGTAGGGCAAAGTGTTATTGGGTTTTTCCGTTAGGAAATTCTCAGTAGCAGCACTGTCTGGTAGCAGTCTGGTAATGTGCCCAGTACAGCAATAGGCTCGCCCCCTATTACATGGCACCTAAAAATTCATGGCAAAAAGTGGGTGTAATATTAAACCTCTGCCTACCCCTTCGGGGATACAGGCGTGAGTCTATAAATAAAAATAAAAAAAGATATCTTACTGCTTTTATAAACGTGAAAGTTTATGAGGATGGATGAATGTATGGATGTTTGATAATCCTTCACTCAACCGCTACTGAACGGAGTTTGATTAAACTCTGCTTTTATAAAGTTTATACATCTGAATAGAACATGGCCTACCTTTTGTCCCAATAACCGAATCCACGTTTGCAGGTCGTGGGCAGGAGCCAGCTATGTTATATTTAATTTGTAAAGACTTGCGCTGATGATTGTTTGAGCACGCGTATAATAATAAGTGCTTAAATATAGAGTCTCCTGATTCTTGTAATTGTACCAGACTTTATTGTTTGTTACAATAAATTTTAAGATGACATACATACACACATAGTCTCACGCCTATAACTCCGAAGAGGTAGGCAGAGGTGTATTTCTACACCCACTTTTCGCCAGATATACTTTAGTCCCACGTAATAAGGGGCGAGCCTATTGCCGTACCGGGCACATTTCCAGACACCGTGCTGCTTCTGAGAATTTCGTGACAGAAAAACCCAATCATACTGCCCGACCCAGGAATCAAACCCGGGACCTCCCGATCCCACGCGCACATTTATGCCGCGAGACCAACGAGGCAGTCGTATAGGCTTTGATGTCGAGTTTTCCGTCTCTACGCAAATATGGTAATTGCATCGTGTTATCCCTTAGTCGCCCTCCTACGACACCCACGAGAAGATAGGGGGTGGTGACACTTGTATTCTATGCCGTCAACCACACTTTACGATGAATAAAAATATTTCTTCTCAGTATTGCCATAACCCATCCTTGTCTCACATAAGATCTACCATCAAAACTAAGTATCTATGTTAAGTTATCAACTCATCTTGTGGGCTAGTCTGTCTTTTCTTTCGTTCTTCGTACGGTGCAAGGCTAGTTGTCAATGACGTCTTATCATCCTGATTCAGTTTTTATTGTAGTAGACTCGATAATATAATATTTCAAATTACATAATTATATTCTGAAGTATTGGAGTTAGCATTTAATTAGCACAGTAGACAATATCTACGGATGCATATCAGCGGATTGACGAAAATAGGCTGATACTGCGAGTTATGACCAAAAGTGACTTTCTGTCATAATACTAAACGTATTATGAACTATAAATTTATGATTGTGTATACAAATAACTGCCAAGGCCAGTTTATGGCGTAATTGATTAAAAAGGTGGCCATGAAAATTCTCGGTGAAGGTTATTACCATAATAAAATTTTACACAAAATTATGAAACTATAATTATTATATAACAAGTAGTATTAAAAGTTGACGCGACTGTTTTAATGTCGGCGAAGTTCTGTAAGTAAATGTCTAATTATTTATCATGTATGTGTAATTGTGTATCAAAAGCGACCAGTTGGTAAGTATTTTTTTAAGTAAACGAGCATGCAAAATTATACTCAGAAAAATATTAATAAATGGTCTAGGATCATTATTTTTATATCGCTAAAATTAATTTTAATTAGGTTTGGGGTCGGTATAATGTACGAATTAATTAACTATATTTGTACTCCTGGAATTTGCTCTATGCGATACCTTCCTTTTTCTGTCATTGCTCCTAATGGCATTAGTCTGATTATAATTAGGTTTATATCGCTGTCTGTCAACTAAGCCGTCTCCTGCACTCGTATAGTTAGTTCGTAGATATATTTATCAAAATGTGGTACCACAGTAAAGTATATATTGCAAATTATCGTATCTTTCTTTCATCACACGCACATCATCTTTTGAAACCTCACAAGTGCTTCAAGTAAATTAGCAAAATTGACATATAAACGTCGCACACAAATTCAACAAATTAATTCTAGAAACCATTCATATAAAACTACCCACAAATTACAAAATTGCAAACTATCATGACTTAGAAAACCACCACTTATACCTTCTGTACTTTAAAAAGAACATACACATCGTAGGAAAATTATAGTCCCACCGATTTACCTCCGTATTAATCAAACTATACTTAAGTATAGAAAATTATTGGGTACTGTTTTATTAAACATTCATCGATGAAGACATTACGGGGTGCTTATAGTTCATTACAGGGTGAGCATAATGTCCTACCCTGTACGCGCACTGAAATATTAAGTAGCTGTCACGGACATCAGAAAGGACTTTATAATACGTACTTACGGACTAGTAATAGGCTTGTGTCCACTAAGATTAAATCGGTTTGATTGTAGTGTCTGTAGATTCATTATTATTTGTAGATGACAATAAAGTTTATTATTTATTTTAAAAGGTTTACCTTTTAAATATAAATAATAATATTAATCTTAATTAATGTTATTTTAAGGATTCTAAAACTAAAAATAATATATTTATTCTTGAGACAGTGAACACCAATCAGAGAGCATTACGTCAAAAAGTGCGTCCTCCATTGATGTTGTTGACGTTTTGGTAGTAAATACAACTAAAACGTCAAACTTTGTACCTGTCAAATTGAATATAACAAAATAAAAGTGGGTACATCAGACCCGACTTCATTCACAGTTTGTTTTGTTTTGCACTTTTTGACATCATTCAACCGCCATGATGGATTAGGGCGTTTTCGCATCAAATTCAAAAAGGTTTTTAAAAAGTCGTAATTAGTAATGTTGCTGATCGATTTTTGAAGAAATTTTGATTTAACATCTAATAAAGGAACGAATCTACATTTTAGGACACAAGCCTATTATATAATACATTTTATTTCGACCATCTATTCTAAGATGCACGTTTATTTAGCAGAAGCGTTTGACTTTTCATTCTAACTGAATAAATAAAGAAATATTTCTAGTAGCAGATGGTAACAATCATGCATGGTGCATAAGAAAGAAAAGAAATGAAAGTGAATTTAAGTAAAACGAAAGTAATGGTTTTTGAAAAGGAGGAATACTCTACGGCTTGTAATGTTATGATAGATGGACAACGAGTGGAGCAAGTGAATGAGTTTGTATATTTAGGTACGCTGTTTACAAGAGATGCTAAGAATGTAGAAGATATTGAAAGAAGAGTTAATGCAGGTAATAAAGTGAATGGAGCTCTGAATGGCGTTTATGAATAGCCAAAATTTGTCCAAAAAGGCACGTTTGGCTGTGCATAGAGGGGTGTTAGTACCTACTCTTATGTATGGTAGTAAAAGTTGGGTATGGCAGAAAAGTCATGAAAGTAGAATAAATGGTGTAGAAATGAGAGCACTGAGAAGTATTTGTGGTGTGTCTTTGACTGACAGAGTAAAGAGTGTTGTGGGGTAAAAGAACATGTAGTGACAAGCATCGAAAGAGGTATGCTAAGGTGGTTTGGGCACGTGGAGAGGATAGATGACGAAATATTGACCAAGCAGATATACAAGGCAACTCTGAATGGGACAGGACGAAGGGGAAGACCTAGGAGGACGTTCTCTGACCAGATTGGAGACATCTTAAAAACAGGACAGGTTAGAAGTACCCTGAACAGAAGAGCATGCATGAAGAATCTGATGGTCATGGGAGTGAGTGAAGCAAGAGAGATATATCAGCATCGTTGCAAATGGCGTTCCGTAGTGTCTGCCTACCCCTTTCGGGCAAGAGGCGTGAGTCTATGTATTTATGTATGTATATTTCTAGTAAAATGCAGTTTAATAAAATTATTTATAGAATGACAAATTACAGAGCAGGTACAGTTTAATTCTTGGTAGCAACGTGTTAAAATGACATGAAAAAAAAAAAAACTTGCCAGAGTCTCACATGCTATAACTGTGTACCAGTTTATAGCTATATTTCATTATAATTATAGTATTGGAAACTAGCCATCAGCTGAATGCATAATATTCTATAACGTAAGTTAAAAATATTATTTACGTTTTCGGTATATTTAACAATTACCTACACCTACTAGCAATTATACCCACATTTATTTCACCAATAAGCAATTTATATTCTTATATTACTACAAATGTAATACAAATATATAAAAAGAGCCTTTGATAAGATGCGACGTACAATTAAATTTGCATATCAGTACACTATACAGATAATTGCAGAAAATACATAAACACGTGAAATGTCAATTGGGTCATTATTGGTACATTAGCGTTATTGTATCTTAAGTATAATTAAATTACTTCAATTAGTGAGATAGTTATACAATAATATAATTGTTAAGATATAAAATGGACACTAAAACCTAATTTTTTTACATCATAGAATCTTACGTAATCTTCAGACTTATTATACTATCTATCTATTTATATCGTCAGCATCGTCATGTCTGTCTCCCATTGGGGTAGGCAGAGACTATGGAACTCCACATGCTTCGGTTCAAACATGCCTCTTCCGCTTTCTCGACATTCATTAACCTCATCATGCATGCGCGTTGGTTATGGGTACCTTTTATCTCACCCTTTATCAGTACCTAACCTATTTGGTCGGCGTACGTCCGCCTGCGCGTCCCCTACCGACATCTTCGTTAATTCTCGCACGATACACTTCTTACATAATTATTTCTTCTTTCAGCCATCCGTTGCAAATGGCCAAATCAGCGCAACATTCCTTTTTCAATCTTTGTCACTACATCTTCTTTTAGATCACACTTTTCTCGTGTCACAATGTTACGCACTTTATTTATCAGACTTACTCCGCACATACTTATCAAAGCTCTCATTTCTTCAGCATTAATTCTACTTTCCGTGCTCGGCCAGAGTGAAACGTGGCTATTTTTATATTTAAAGAAACGTACGAACTTTTACAATGTAGTATTAAACTGTATGTTCTTGTATTTTTAGTAAGCATCTTCTAGTAAAAATAAGCATGTTTCATCCACATTACAAACACTGTTGACAAACACTGTACATGGCACCCCGCGGAAGAGCCGCGCGCTTCATTACGGACAGCGACAACGCGCGCGATGCGAAGCACCAATGCTTCACTTTTTTTTTTTTTTTCATTTCTTCTGCCATACCCATTACCAATCATACGCTACTATACATCAATGTTGGTGCGAAAACTCCCTGCAGTATATACTCCTTACAGTCCATCATCAGCAATGCTGATGAACGCGTATTTCCTGCTTTCACTCTCCTTTCAACATCTCTCTGATTATACTACGCTTTGAAAAACAGGCTGGGCAACATTTACTAGTACAACTGTTTACATTATACAGTAGCAACACTGGCCACACAAAGAGTAACCAAATAAACCCAGAAGCATTTTATCTACAGTTTCTCAAGCACCTACAGTAGTGATCAAAGCCACGTGGATCAACAATAACAGTCAAATATACACCCACAATAACCGACCACCTATTCAATAAAAATATAACCCACAATGAGGAGTAGCGGCCATTCAGTACGTCATACACATCACGATGTAATGATGACGTGACTGTGACATGTAGGGCTGCCAACAGTATTTATTTTGTATGATTAAACTATAGAAAAACGTTTGAAATTTTGGATGAACGTTTGGCTTTAAAGAGTTTCCATGTGAATACATTTGGGAAAGCATTCGATTTATTATGACATGAAAATAGACTGATAAGCAACGATTTAGATACGTGTACTTGCCATAGTTTTTGTCAAGCTAAGAATAGCATTCAAGCCTATGTATCAGTTCATTTTTCTTTAAGAAGTCTGAGGCCACGTTTGATGCTATGTGAATATTAACCTCATCACGACAATAAGGTTGTTTCCAACTAGTCAAATCAAACACTTTTAATGAAATGTCAAAAGCGACCTTTGCTACGGCGTTTGTGTGAAATATGACCTAGTGACGTCATAGATTTTTGCTGTCAAGTGGAATTCTTATTATCAATAAATTGACGATAAAAAATGTTAAATAAAGTTTTAACATTAATTGATGAATTAAACTACCATTATTTTTACATGTTTCACTAGATAAAAATACTTGTATAATTTCTTTCACTTGTAGGAAACTTCCTTTTTTTTAAAGTAGTATGTTTACTATCGTGCTTTACTTAATACCTTCGTGATGTCTTTAAATAGGTATTAGGTTTATTTAACGGGTCTTTACCGCATTAGTTAACTAATATACACATAATTATACACACAAAGAATCATGCCTGTTTCCCGGAGGGGTAGGCAGAGCCTACGGAACGCCATTTGCAACGATCCTGACATATCACATCAAATTTATCATGCACGCTCTTCGGTTAATGGTACTTCTGAGCTGTCTTTTTTTAGGATGTCTCCAATCTGGTCGGAGAACGTCCATCTAGGTCTTCCCCTTCCAACTGTCTCATTCACACTTGCCTTATATAACTTCTTGGTCAGTCTTTCTTCATCCTTAACTAATATAACGGATAAACATCCGTGTTTTCTACATTTTGCCCGTCAAATCCTGTGTTACAATAACATAATTTAGTTCATACACCTTCTCGATTTGTATTGCAGGTTTCGTTAATTATTAACTTATTGAAGGTATCAAATAATTTTACACGAATAAAACTAGTGAAAAACTTGTTTGACTTTTGTGTCAATTTGACACTTTTATTGTCCAGCAATAGTTCTGTTTGACATACATTTTATCCACCTTTATCATTACAAAGGGTATGAAAGGGTTGTCTATATAACTTGTAAGGGTCTGTCACTGACAAGTGGAAACCCTAGCACTATGTCACACAGTGACACGACGTGACAACAAAGCGACAACTGTCGATGTGTCAAGAGTGGAGTGCTGATGTGACAAGTTATTTGAAGTGATTGCACGGTTGGCAGGTTATATGGGTATTGGGTGTTCACGATCTTTGGCTTGGACGTTTATAATTAATAGAGGAATTGAGTTTGATGTGACATGGGAATAATAAATTAAGCTTTGACTAATATATTAAGTGCTATTTAAAAAATCTAAGACGGTTTGTTTATGTAGACAAGTTACTGCATCAGTTTAAGATGCTCCCCGAGACACGAGGCAGGCGAAATTAATAGTCAGTGATGAGCGTGCTGGATTCGAATCCGATACACACTGCATGGCAGGCTGTTAGTATCTCCACTAGACTATCGCTGCTCGATATATATTTATATGTGTATCTGTTTTATGATTGCGTTTATAAAAAAAAAACAAGTTGCCGTTTTAATGATAGACCACTTTCATTCAAGGCTTCATGACTGGTTTTGACTATCCTGCTATCCACGGAAGATGAAAACGTCTCGCCCTGGAATTGCCTACCTGAAATCGTAATTTGCCATTATGCCCTCAGCATACATTCTACAAATTAAAATACGCCTGTGCTACGTACTATTTCTATTTTTTTTTATTCTCCATGTGATTACACCATTTAATATTAATAGATTTATGACGCACCTAAATCCAATTAGCCAGTACAAATAAATAAATTCCAACAAGAATGTTGTACTGATCATAACGTAGAAGTAGATACGTTGATAATAAAGTAAAATAATAACCGTTATTATGTGCAATAAAACTAGATATTGAATTATTCACGAAACTGGTCGTAAATTAAGCTTTTATCTAGTCACGAGAAATGTTTTGCTATGCGTTTCGTTAGTGCTTTTATACACGAAGTGTAAGTTATCTTTGAAATTGATTAACACATAAAATTGTATACAGTACCTTTGTTGTAAAGGACAAAACCGTTTGGAGTTTTCAAAATGCTCAAATAATGAATACAGATATAAATTGATAACGGTTTTGTTAGTTTTACAATATTTTTAGAATAACGTATATTGATTGCAACATGAAATATTGTATTTTTTATTACCAAGTTTTGCAAAGTGATTAAAACTGGAGATGTTTATTTACTGCCTCGTTGGTCTCGCAGCATAAATGTGCGCGTGGGATCGGGAGGTCCCGGGTTCGATCCCTGGGTCGGGCAGTGTTATTGG
Source organism: Euclidia mi (assembly GCA_944739405.2). Classification (NCBI taxonomy): domain Eukaryota; kingdom Metazoa; phylum Arthropoda; class Insecta; order Lepidoptera; family Erebidae; genus Euclidia; species Euclidia mi. Next base: position 20,411,339 of record OX123184.2, on the reverse strand, counting down.
GTTTTTCTGTCACGAAATTCTCAGTAGCAGCACGGAGTCTGGAAATGTGCCCGGTACGGCAATAGGCTCGCTCCTTATTACGTGGGACTAAAGTATATCTGGCGAAAAGTGGGTTTAGAAATACACCTCTGCCTTCCCCTTCGGGGATAAAGGCGTGACGATATGTATGTATGTATGTATGATTATTTAACAATGTAGATTTTGAGATTTTAAAATCTGATGTTCATCTCTATTAATTAAGAGTCCATGCTGTGGAATAATTCTTATATTTATTGCGTACAATTCATTATTCACGAGCCTCTTGATTTTGTTCACAATGATCGACCAAATTCATGAGTGACTCTCAACATAGTTGTTATTTATAGCTTACCTATTTATTAGGTAACGCCTTTAGCTGTTACTTTTAATTCTATGTTATAACCGCGATAGGCGTAAGCAATAATTAATAAGCTTTACGTAATTTCTTGCAGTAAATACAACATACACACACATACACTAGTGTATATATATATATATATATATATATATATATATATATATATATATATATATATATATATATATATATAGGCTATACACAAGTATATCTATATAAGTATATCTATATTTTCCGTGTGCTGACGGATTAAGAATACGGAATGTCACCACCCCATATCATCCCATGGGTGTCGTAAGAGCCGACCGAAGGAGCATATTATGCAGAGAACAGCACTGTAAGAGAAGGAAAACTTGAAACAAACCCTATACCAACCCGTTTGGCCAGCGTGGTATAGTAGGCCAATTCCTCCTTTCCAAGGAGAGGCCTGTTAAAGAGTGGACTGTTAAAGGTTGATGATGATGATGATATCTATATATCGGCCTATATCTATCTATAGGCTTAACCCTAGAGTACTAATCTTAATACTAATGATCGCTCGGGAGGCTACTTCATGAAATATGATACAAGATTGTTGCAATATTTTTCTATTAAAATTTGTATAAAATGTAACAAATAATGAAAAAAGACCTTGTTTCTTAAAATTTCATGGCACATTTTCCTTAAAATTATAATTTCAGTCTTAAAATTAACCTTAAATCAAACATTACCCTTGTTTGAACAGTCTTTTGAAAAATAATAGTAAAAAATAAAAAGACACATATAGCTTCTAATTTATTATCTAAATTAAGTATTGTTAAAGTGTTATATCACATAGAAGTAAAAAAAAAAACATTCTAATTATAAGATATTTGGCTTGAGAGTAAATTAAAATCAGCCTATATTTTTCTATCACAATTACAGCAGTTTGGAGATCGAGATTGGGTTTGTAGAGCAGCTTCTAACTCAGTGCTTATGCTTGCTTGTATTTGAGATGTGCCAGTAATATTTTGAAGATCATCTTCAAGCTGGCACGAGGGTAAGAGAGTAGGATCAGCCACACTGTCGTCTGAATCGTAATCCTCAACGTAATCTTCAGTTTCTCTGTCCGAATCTTCGTTTTTCAAATAGTTTGTTATCTGATTCTCGTCGAGATTCATATATGAAACAAAATAATAAATTTTCAGTTAAATCAAACTTATTGTTACAAATAAATAGAGAGATAATTGCAAAAAACTAAAAAAACATTTGTAAAAAACTTACCGTTAATACTAATGATCGCCTCCCAGGCGAAAGTGAGGTCGATAACTCCGATACCTGAGTATTCCCCGCTGAACCCATGACCACTCTCCACTGGGTCGCGGGGTGCACTATATTGGCATGAACGCACGCCGCGATACATAGATGTAATTTAAAAATATATTTTTTTTAAATCAACCGAACGCGGCCTCTCAGGCGATGATTAGTATTCTAGGGTTAATCACACAGATAAATAAAAAAGAACTACATTATTACGTTATTTACGCAAACAGAACTCAATGTATAATCGTGAGCCTGACCCCTTGTCCCATAAAATGATACCAAATGACAAGCACATTTCAATTAAACACTAAATTATTTTTTTGTATGAGAACCATTCAATTAAAATATTCGACTACTGAGTAAAAAAGGGAAATCTCAAAGAACATGGTGGCATAATTAAAACAGCTTATAACGTTTGTAACAATGCAAGCCCACATTCTGGTGTTAAGGTTTAAGATAATTATGAGGGGAAAGTTGGGAATATACTTAGCTTACGTTGCAACACGTGACGTAGAAGTGAAAGAATTGGATAGTCATTAAAAACTAGAAGTAGCTACTACGATAAAATGTGTGATATCTATACCTAAGTAATCAGCTTAATATAAAAAGCAGTAAGATTAACTCATGTATTGAGGTCAAACAGATTGATCTTAGTACACCTTGACTACAACAGATTGTTTCATATATTTTTTCATGACTGCACCATTGGCATATTCGTTACATTGACTAGATACTACACCAAACGTTATGGGCTCATTCCAGATACAGGATGTCTGTATATATGATCAGCTAGATTATTTAGCTTAAGTCTGGGTGTAACTTATTTATTAAATATATATACTTTAGGTAAGATATCAAGCCACATACCCACATCCCTATAATAGAAAATATTATCATTTCATAACATATTTCATGGCATAAAAGACACAAATTTTATTTCATATAATTATTGTATGATTAGTTGCTATTTAAATCTTATTGTAGATTAGCATCAGTGATGAAGACAATTCCATTATTTACTTTAACTTCTACATCGTTATAAAATAGAGATAAACATAATCTTAATCAGTATTAATTATAAGAGATTTTCATAATTATGCGGTAATTAAAATAAATATTCAATAATCAAATTCAAGATTTCTATCTAGGATTAATTTGTTAATAACTACCCAACTAGCAAAACAGTCTCAGAACTCACACTTTTTAAGAGTGGTAGGCTTAAAGCGCTCTTATATTTGTTTTAGAACATACCATCGATCCTATATTACTTTTAGACAAACCGGTATGGCCTCAAGAACGCTCAGTCTTATAACCAAGTCTCATATATGTATATAAGAGCATTTACTAAGACTAGTTGCACTTGAGAAAAACTTGCTCTTATATGGGTATTTTCTAAGCTCGTTTGATTTTATATTAGACTTACTAAATGCTATTGTAAGATGTCAGAATAATATCAGCATAGCATAAGAGCACTGTGAGTACGTGCATTTCTGATCTTATTTGAAAATTAGCACTGGATAAGTATGATATTAGAGTAATTTTGGATCAACATACTCATAATACAAAAGGCAAGACCCATATAAGAGCGTTTGAATATGGAGTTATCTTTAGTATACCGAATGCTAAAATTAGAGTAAACAATCTTACTTTAGTCTAATAGTGCGCTTGTAAAATGCAGCTATACTAATGGCGACACTATCAATAAAAATTAACAAATAAAATAATTAAACGAGAACAATAAAATACCGTATTTAACAAGGCGCATGAATTTTGAAGCGTAAAACGAGGTCTAATTAACAGTAAATAATAAATTCCAATACGATTAATTACTGTAAAACTTTAATACACGCACTTGATAATAATGGCACTTTAGTATAAACATTAACTTTACGCAACTTTAATAAAATAAAATAAAAATGTTTACATTTCATTTCATACGAACTTATAAGTTGGATCTGGCGTAAAATTCTCAAAATATTTTAACTTTAGACCAATATAAGCCTATGCAGGCTTACAAGATACTTACGTAAAAGCAATATAAGCCTATGTCGGCTTAAATTAATTTTGGCTAGATTTCTGTTAGTGCAAACAGCATTCAATTAGACTGATATTAGAACGATATTAAACTAAATATGCTTATAATTGGTGCCCAAATCCAGGCTTATATCATTATATAGGAGTAAAGTAAGAGCAAAAAACAGTAGTCTTGAGATTGTTGTAAGCCTAGTTTTTGCTGTTTGGGTACTGAATAATAATTACGTTTTTTGTATGTAAAAGACGACAAACGAGCAGACGATGATTACCGCCGTCCATGGACACCAGCAACACGAGGAGGAGCAACAAGTGCGTTGCTAACGTTTGGGTTGATAAAATGAATAGGAGAAGGAGTTCAATGAGGCAGGAGGAATAGGCGATGGGGCCTCCAGCACTCTCACCCACTGTAAACGCAACAGAATAGATACTGTTACGTTTTTCTACACTAATATTATAAAGAGGAAAAATTTGTATTTTTGTTTGTAATGGATAAACTCAAAAACTACTGGACCGCTTTTAAAAATTCTTTCACCATTAGAAAGCTACATTATCTGCGAGTAACATAGGCTACATTTTAAATTAAAAAAAATAAGGGGTCCTTAAGATATTTGGGTATTTCGGGTATGCAAAGTAGTCAAGACGCGGGTGAAACCGCGGGAAACGACTAGTATAAACATATATTTGGATGATGGAATGGCAAAGAGGTAGGATTTCTTTAAATTCATAACCTATCAAAGTATGTGTTGCAACCTAATGATTTTGAAGCTAACTCTATGAAATGCGAGCACCTATTTTTGAAAATTCTATGTGCGTTATGGCGTCACGTGTCCTAAATATATTTTCACACATTTTCTGTCTACACGACTAATTATAATTGTATAATTATAATATAAATTCAACGCTTAGAAATTATAATCAAATCTATGATGGCAGTTTATGGGCGAATTAACCGACTAGAACTGGGCCGAGGGACATTATGCCACAAATTTTTATTATGTGTGCTTTTATTAGGTTTACGCTCTTTTAATTTTATGGTTTCGGTCTTATATTTCGTTATGTTCTTTAACTTAATCGCATGTTCAACCCGTTGGGAAGATTTGTTTCCATTTAGTCATAACTAGCTTCCTCGCCGGACAATAGTCAGACAAATGATATGGAGCCGTACAAAATAATCCACTTCGACTCTTAGAGATTTTGACTGTTCGCTTAAATATGCCAGATTTATTTGTCCAGCAAATCACCAGAACTATTACAGTACAGTACATAACAAACAGTAAGATTTTATTTGATCTAGTGATTACTCTGTTTGTAACTGTTGAATTTCAATAAATTTAAACTCAAGGCTTTCTTTATTTTTATAGACCGATGTATTTGCAATTTCCAAAGCGCATTTTCAGTTCTTTACTTAGTAAGTCAGTGTGACAGGATCATGTAGGTATAAAACAAGTTCACACTAGCATGTGTCATTTTTTTAGTTGGTAAAACATCTACTGTCAATACAACACTAGGTTTTGCTATTGCATTAATTAGGCAGCCAATTAGCGCCCAATCATGAGTAAATTACAAAACGTACATCTAAAATATTCGACTTTATCTTATCGCATCATACTTTTTTTACATCTGGCAACTTAAATGACAGGCAGCTGACACAATTACTAGATCAGAAAAATATTTATGATAAAATAATCGTCTCTAATGACATTCTAGCACCATAACTCAACTTGTCAATTAGTGTCAGTTATTCTTTAAAAAAGCTCATAAATAATTCTTTAAATAATTAGCCTATTAAAGCTACCGAATTGACGATAAAATGTTCTATAATAAGTTAAGTATAATTATTTTCTCACCCCCTACGTGTGGGCTATTTGCCCCTATTAAGTTTTCATGTTTATTAGATAATGACTGGCTATTATACGCAAAATAGAGTACATTTTTCGTCTCAAACAGACGTAAGTAAATACTGCGTGTGGATTTCGTGACTGATATGCTTTTATTTGATTTTTATTTTTGAATGACATCCTCCTAATCCTGCGGATATCGTGCGTTCTGAAACTCTAAAACATAAGCTACTCTTTATGAACCTTATAAGTTTTAAATCTGCGAGCAAAGTGAAAAATTAGACATAGACGACCTTTAAAGCAATGCGCTATTTAGCTACATTACTGGTGCTACAGTACAGCCTGGTCCTAACGCAACTGTCTTTTTAGAGTTTATGGACATGACAAACAGAAAGAAAAAGAAAAGAAAATTTATCAACTTAAGATATAGGTAGCTAGCGATACATGTGGGTAGAACTCTTCTACCATTCCTCTAGAGATCTTTAGCCACCCACATGATTTTTAAGTACTATAAGGTCGGGGCAAAAGTATTTTCATATTGTTCATACAAAGGAAAATATTTTTTTGGTATAATTTTTTATTTATTTATAATATGTATGTGCCGTTTTGATCGATGACTTGTTGCCATCTTGTGGTTAGTGCCATGATCCCATTCCTGTAGAAATGTTGAGTTTTTGATTAAAAAAATCTAACAGATAGTGTTCACAGTGTTCTTTTGAGGTTAGTTTTATGCTTCCTAAAGAGTTCTGCTATGACCGAAATAGGTGGAAATCAGAAATGGAACAAGGTCAGGGCTATACGGAGGATGCATCAACACTTCCCAGCCAAGCTCTCTCAATTTTTGCTGCGTGGTTATAGATGAGTGCGGTCTGGCGTTGTCATGGTGGAACACCACGCCCTTCCTATTCACCAGCTCCGAGCGGTTTTTCTCAATAGCTTTTTTTAACCTCATCAGTTGCTGACAGTGAGGTCAGAATCGATAGTTTTACTCGGTGGCAAAAGCTCATAGTGGACGATTCCTTTCCAATCCCACCACACACATAGCACCACTTTGTTCCAAGTCAGGCCGGGCTTTGCCACGGTCTGTGGGACTTATCCATGCTTCGACCATGATCTTTTTCACACATTCTTATCGTAAGTCACCCATTTTTCATCACCCGTAATCAACTGTTTAAGAAATGGTTCGGAATTGTTACGTTTCAACAAAGAATCGCAAATGGAAACACTTTGCATTAGGTTTCTCTCAGTGAGATCATGTGGTACCTAAATGTCAAGTTTTTCTTGTACCCAGACTTTCGTAAATGACGTAAAACTATTTTATGATCAACATCCAGTTCTTCAGCAATGCCGTAGCTACTAATATGTCGACCTTGCTCCACTTTCTCAAAGATGGCACTGATTTTATCTGTGACTGTGGCGTCCAGAGCGAACCTCATATTTCACACTAAAATTTTCAGACTTGAAACGCTTGAACCACATTTGTGCCACTCTTATTGATACCGCATTTTAGGTCCGTAAACCGCACAAATTTTATTCGCGGCGTTCGTCGCATTTTTACCTTTTTTGTAATAAAACTTTAATATGTACCCAATTTCTTCGTGACATACGTTCATTTTGCTTACTTGAAAAACAATTGAAAAATGGCGGGAACTAGTTTTTTTTTTATTTATTGCCTCTTCAGAATGTCACATTTAATGGTATTCAAAACTAGCCAGTTACATTCAGTACAGCCAAAGAGGTTTATTTACTAATAATACATTCAAAATACGAAAATACTTTTGCCCCGACCTATTATTAATTTCAAAATCTTTTCCATTTGTTTCGCTTGGCAACAAAAATTATGTGTGTCGTGGATACGTTAATTGCATTGATGCGATTTCGTATTCCAAGCTAATAAATCTGATTAAAACGTCTTCGCGTCGTCAAAATACGATCGTATAGGTGCAGACGATGTATTCAATGCCCTACAGCCATTATACAATTTTTACGTGCCTCGGCATAAATCTGACGAGTTTAGGAAACAATGCAAAAATAATAAAATTGATGGTGAGCTTGGTAGTGAATGCAAATGTTCCGTATATGTATTTTTACTACTTGATTTTATGACTCATAAGCGGTGTGACCACTGCAAATATGATGTGATGGTTGATTGATGAAGCTTAATGATTTTTTATGTTATAGGAGGCATGTGAGCTGACGAATTGATGGTAAGCAATTACTGCCACACCTGAGGTGTCACAAGTGCGTTACCTACCTGCATGAGAAAAGGAATACAAGGATAAGCAGTATAAGGGAGCACACTCAGTCAGCGTATGAGATGCAACAGTCATCCTGTTACTTTACGTCGGTATCGCTAAAGCCATTCATGCTAAAATCTGCTAGCTCTATTATCTTCAAGCTTTTAATCACTTAAACCGACCAGCTAATAAGACCTACTCTTCCTTTACAGTTGAATTTTTGAGTCATATTCACATTCTTTCGTCTTCACATTTTTGAAACGTCTAAATGGCAAAAAAGCTGTTTCGGTATTGCCTTTCCTGGCTGAAACGTTCCATTCTTTGGATTGAAATAACATCAGAGCATAGGTATTATTTCAATTACAAACAAGCCGGTGTTTTGCAGCTTTCGTTATCAAACATTTCAATTCCATTTTGGTCATGCCATATTAGGGTTAGGGTTATTTACAAACGAAGGATTCTGCCTCCAAAAATAACCAAAATTATAGCTATCCCAGAGGATGTCTGTTATCTGTTTTTACCTGATTCCGTTGGAATTTCAGAGAATTCCTTCTTAGTGCACCTCTACGGTTCTCAAGAAACATACATGCCGAATTTCAGCGTCTTGTGTCGTTCTTCGACTTTTATATTTATTTGTGTTTATGAAGTATGAACTATCATAGACCTTTACGTTATACTTCTCAAAAAAGCTTATATGGTTAACTATGCTAGCAAAGATTGAAAGAACACTTAACTTCAACAAATTCTTTTACCATGATGCACAATAAAATGCTAAAACCATTTATTGTCATTTTAAAGCTCATAACCAAACCACGTAAATCCGAGAGGTGTCGTTTAACCTTTTCAATTACTGAACCCTAAAAAAAAAATCCAAAATGGCGTCGGCGTGCGTTTGTTTTACTGCAAATGAGGTTCGCGCTTCGTTGTATGCACATATTAATTTTATTGCCGCGCAGAATACTGATTGCGAAATGCCAAGTTTTTTGATGTCCTTGCTGTTTTTTGTATGGTATTATTTCTGTCGAATGAAGATTTATATCGTTTGTATGAGTATGTGCAGTGACTTTTGATGAGCGAGCGAAAGTGTTTGGTTTTCTTCAAGTGGCATTTTTGGCTTTATTCCAAACCTGTCTGTTCCGTTTAAGTCTTTATAGAAATATTTATCGACCAGATTGTCTCAAAATCATTACTGGACATGATCTTCCGTTAATTAGAAACTAGCTGTTTGCATACTAGTAAGTACTTATGAACGCTAGAAGGTATTTGTAACAATCCCTTTCATCATCATCGTCGGCATTAACCGATTATTATTACACGCCACAGCGCTCGATTCGTCCGCGTCCAGCCGCGGCCAATTACAACAAATCCCTTAAAGGTCTATCTACAGCCTATTGCAGTCTACTAATGGACTTGAGCCTCTCTTGATAATCAGCACAGTGACACTGTTACTCAAAAGTCAATAAGGGGATTAGGCCTTCTAAATGCTACGCTGGCCATATGGAATCGTACAGGAATTATGGTCGTAGTTTCCGTGTTAAAAAGGTAATGTTTTTTTAGGTTTTGCCTTAGTTGGATCTTACTACTGAATGAAATGGGATAGTGAAATTTCGTATTCGTAATCCGTCACCACAATTTATCGCAATTAGTTTCAGCTTTTCGACATCTATCTGCATGTGTATCTGTTTTTTACTATACAAATAACAGATTTAAACTAAAATGATAAAGTTTATTAATTAAAGTAGAAGAAGAAAGAAGGAAAAATGACTATCAATATTTTCATTCTTGGCGGTCTGCCTCTTAGTTTCAATAAGTGCCCGCAACAGCTGGTCCAATTTTATGTTAAAGGAATGATATGAATATACTATTTTAGTTTAGAAAAAGAATTAGGCTGCCTTATTAGCTGCAGCCACAGGTAGTAAAGAGCAAAAGCAAAATAATGGAAATGCTTCAAAAATATAGCTGCATCTAGCTAGCATCAGCAGTTGCTTTTGTACCTAACCCAAAGAACCCAGTTTAAGCCTATACAACGAAGAAAGCTTATAAAAGCGCCATCTAACGGCGTTGACCGGCAAACGTCACACACATCATGAGCACGCGCAGCCATCAATTACGTTTACAAAACGAACAGCGTCCGCCTGCTGCGGCAAGTGATTTACTGCTACCCACATTGCACTACACTGTTGACTGGAATAAGGCATATACACTTGCTTTGGAGGAAACTGAAAATATTTTAGAGCAACTCTATCGTTCCATTCAAAATTTAGAAATACAACATAATTCCCGTAAAACTGTCTATTGTATATCGGAATGAAGTGAAAAATATGTAAGTATTCAATTTACTACTGAGGATACCAGATGAGTCCAGAACTATATTTAGCTGTCAGATCATCTGATAGCTAACACAATCCAGTGGATATTATGCTATCTCACTAGTCCTCGGGACTCTTTGTATCATATTAATCACATAGGAACTATCTTAATTAGACAGCATTTGGGTACAGCTGCTTTGCAAAATACTACCTACTTAAATAATACAACATATCTTAGATATCATGAAAATACAGAAAGAATGACATAACCAGCTTTGAAAACTATCTTCACCAAGACAAATGTAACTTGTCAACGACAAAGAAAGTTCTAGAGCTGCAACAATGCGAACAATGGGTCGAAGGCATCATCAATACGCGCATATTCATAATTATGCAAAACCTGCTTCTTTACAAACGCTCTTTAAAAGCTTCTTAATGCCACTCTTTGTATTACTAAAAGACATTACTATCAACCATTAAAACCCATCAGAGTCTGCCATCCCCTTAAACCGAAGACATTAAAGTTAATAATCACACCACATCAATCGTCGGTTCAAAGGAAACCGTTGCAATTGGCCTTTGAGTCTTCGCTCATTAGCGCCGGGCTTGACACATCAAAGAGCTCAAACGTCACTTGTCACATACGTCAGTTGTCGCGCCCTGTCACCGTACGTCACCTGTCAAAAGTGACAGCCACTGTATGATTAATAGACGTACTGATTATTCGGCCTTTTCTTTTTTTGTTTTCACTTTTTGTCAACACAAAAGCTGTCAAACGTTTATGTGAAGTGAATGTCGATAGTTATTGAGATGTATTGAAATGTTGGTTTTTGTTTATGGCTGTGGGAAATTTAGAGCACAGATTTTTGTTCGTTTTATCTATTGATGTTGTATAATGAACCTTTACTCAAAAGGTGTACTGCTTTTGAACTATGTTTTATGGAATCGCAAAGCATAAAAGTATTTTATTACATCGCGATAACCTTCATTTCTATTCCACGCGATATTTATTCAGTATTTTATGTGCACTGTACATAAAACAGAATTTAATAAAAACATCGACATGTAACCTCGATGCTATGCATCACTAACAGCGTTCAGACATAAATTACTTCAAAAGTGATTTACTCGCGCCATACAAATCGCCGTCGACTAGTCGTTGCGGCCCGTCTCCGCCTGTCTGTACCGCTCAAAGGCTCTGACTGACAGGTGTGAATGATGGCCGACTAGACGCACGCAGACTGACAAACGCAATCACCAAACAGCTTCTACGTTTTCTTTGAAGATAATAGTTTTGTTTTTGGTACATTCAAAATCGTTTATTTTGCTTTGGCGCTAAGAAAACATTAGTAAGTAGTTTCGAGAAATATTGCTATACTTTTTCGATTCAATGCAAATGGCTTTTTTGTGTGAAGCGTTTATATCTAAGACTGCTGCTTTTAAATTCTAAAATGTTTTAAAATATTTCAACGGCAAAATCATTTCAAGCGTTTTAAAGCTTTCGGCGTCTTTTTTATCGTGGCCTCTTGACGAGCCTGTCACGAACATAACTCGCAAAATAAAACACGTGCGGAGTGGCAGCCACAAATCACATTTTTTAATCGAACTCACGTCTCTGTGTCGAACCACATACATGGTACAGCTACATACAACCTTACTCTTAACATAGGAAGGTTCAGATTTCCTTGCATCCAAGGTAGAAAAATCTTTGCAGAATTTCAGTGTGCAGTCACGTCGCACCGCGCGGAATGCTATCGACATCCGCTAAACTATCGACGTTGGCACAACACTAATTGCTCTTTTTGTGTGCCCCGTTTCTCACAATGATTTACGTAATGCTTCTACAGAGAGCGTAATCGTATCATTAATGCTTTAAAATGACTTTAACGGCCCATTCTAATGATTTAGATTGATTATAGCGAGTGTAGAATAAAAGCTTTGTTCACAAGTATCGTCATATATTAAAATGAACAAATGTCTATATTTCGTGTCATTGTTGAATGGTTATTTGTCCAGATATGTGACATTTACGAAAAATCTATTTACTGTAAATTTTAAACAAAGCCCTTGAATTAGAAGGAGTGATTCTATCTTCAGATAATTATAACGATTCTATCTTCAGATAATTATAATTATCTGTTCTCATTTTCATTAAAATGTAATTCGATGTAATTATAGAAACCATCGGCATAAAAGCTATTTCGATCTACTTACCTCTGAAATTAGTGAAATTTTCATAATAATAAAAATACCAGACACCATGTCCGCCTGCCCAAATAGGCACATTTTGGCAGGCGTACACGGTGTCTGATATTTTTATAACAAATTAGAATGCCTGTTCTAACAAATTAGAATAATACCCGAGAAAGAGAAACATAAAAATACGAGACAAACTGGTACTAGTCAAGAAATAAATATGGGCTCTAAACATTACAATTGCAAGACCATAACAACGCGAAATGTCACACAGTTCGTGCCGAAAACGAGCGTAGCGTGTTAATGTAAACGGACCCTAAGAATAGTGGAGTGCAACTACGATAAAAAAGTAACGATAAAATATCTAAATTAAAATAGTGGTGGACACGATGCATTTGTCATGTAATCGGCAAGATAAGGTAGCTCAATTAAAAATTTATTCGTCGGCGGCTTGGTGTAATTAAGATAGCAGGTGAACATAGATTATGCGAGTTACGACGTGCCGTTATCTCTGACAGTGGAATGGCGGGAAGCGATTTTCATTTGTAATTAGCGGCACCGTTCAGATAAGTTCAACTTGTGTTTTGAGTACGTCAATATCTTTACGGTTTGGGGTGAAGTTGAGACTTCTGGTTTCACTGATAAAGACGATGTGTTCGTTATTTTTTATGTATTCTTTATTTGGAATGCGTACTCGTTTTACTGAAGGCTTACGCAATGACATTTGTTGTTCATTTACATATCGTTTTATGTACATTTTATGGATAATGCTAGTCAAGTTCCATACTAATAATTTAAATCAATTATTTTAAATAAAATTAACGTATAGATGTTTATTGGCATACGTTTATGGTAAGCACCTCATAAATATTTATGTATTAAAATAACTTGTCAATCATTGAGATAAAATTAGGTATAATTAAAATTATATTTATTTTGATTGACCTTTACACAGTCATCTTCGGATTAAATAAATTCCAATATCACTATCTTATATTAATCTTTTATTGAACATCTATCTCATAAATAGACGTTGATTTTTTAAACGTAAGGTTATTTAAGGTTTGCCACAGTGTCGTGGAAACCAGAGTGTCGTCGTCAAAGAGGCAGGCCGAGAAAAAGATGGCGCGATGATTTGGACAATTTTATTAAAGACTGGCAAGATATGGTAAAAGACAGGGACCAGTGGAAGAATGTGGGGGAGATCTTTGCCCGACATTGGGACAGCAATGGTTAAAAAAAAAAAAAAAAAGGTTATTTAAATTACTACCAAATATTTTCATTATTCGGCACATTATCGAAATACATACAAACTGTTATACACATCACTAAACTTTTGGTATAAGGTAAATGGCCTAAATCTGACACTACAAACAAGTGATCTCGATTCGCTTAAACGGCAACAAATTGGCGTTGTCGCAATATTGATGGTAAATATTGATAAACTAAATTGTATTGACACTTTGGTGTGTGCAATATGTACGGTGACCGGCCAGCAAATATTAGTGCAGTGTTGTGTGTGTGTAAAAAACTGATTTCGAAGATAGTTTGGATGGTAAAATGGTGCATTGAAGTTTGTATAAAATTGTTTATGTACAATGTCTAATATAATTATGAAATTGCACTTTCATTGGTAGGTACTTTATTATCTATGTTAAAATATGTCTAATAACCTACCAATCCGCTATGAATTGTGGGTCTGATAAACTGGTGGGCAAAACTTTGAGTTACTCACAATTAAAATTGTGTGGGATCATCTTGTATCGGTTGCTTGAGTGTTTTTAGTCTTAATTTATCCCTAGTACGTTAGTTGTCTTTAAAAAGGAAAAATAAGATTATAAATGTTATATAATTATTGTGCACGTTTAGTTCGACGACCGGTTGGCGTAGCGGGAGTGTAAGCGACTGCTAAGCCGAAGGTTGCGGGATCGATTCCCGCTCAAGTCAAACATTTGTGTGCATGAACATGGATGTTTGTCTTGGTCTGGGTGTTTCTATGTATAATATATGTGTACTTTTATGTATTTACAATAAAAAGTATAATTATATGTTTGTTTATCCATTATCTAATACCCATGACGCAAACTTTAATTTTCGTTTATTTAGTCATATTTAAGCATTAGGTACTCAAACCATAACTGTATATTGAGACCGTCAACCCTTTTTCACAGCGCCGACCCTAAATACAAAATTAAGTACGCTTTGTTTTGTTTGTATTTTCTTTTCTTTGTAAGAACATGAAGTCGAAACCTTGCCACCAAATTACACCAATTTGCTTTGCGGTTATCCAGCTACGTATCTCTTACTTTACAGCCGTATCCGAGGGATAAAGTTAGTTACTTTATATCCACAGCCGTTATCCGGATTAAGCTCTATTCTACGATAGAGTTAGATTGGATCGGGGACAACTTGATTGTGGTACGTAAATAAATGTTACGGTTGATTTTATTTTAAGTTGTAAGTATTATTTTTATTGTTATTTGAGTGTCTATCATTGTGATGTTTGGGGTGAACGGGATTTTCAGAATGAGTTGGTACGCCGTTTGGGTAAAAAGTAAGTAGATTATATTTTGCTTTTTTTATTATACACTGGCACAGCATAGACCTCGCCAATGGCACGCCACTGAGCTCGATTTTTGTTTTTTCGTGTCCAGCCGCTGCTAGCCACTTTGAATATATCTTCGCTTTACCTAGCCGGAGGGAGATCAGCAGTGAACTATGAATGGCAGGCTGATGATGACGATATTATAAACATAAAACTTGCATAACCTGTGCTTAATATATTCTTACGTCAAGGGTTCACCTGCTGTTACTCCTGCCTTGGCAATTCGATACACCTTTGAAGCTCACCTGTTTGTTCAAGCTCGCCAAGAAATCAGTATACATGCACATACACGTATGTATTTGTGTTTTACACGTAAGATGTTGATCGAAGGCTCTAAGTATAATACAATAAACGAGGGTGAACAGATTATGAGCTGTTGCCGTGTAAAATAATGGAGTTGGATGTAACAGCAAAGTGCATAAATGGAAGTCATTTAGCAGTTATTTATAGAGTCTTGTATTGTACCTAACCCTAGAAACAAAGTAGGTACCAATTCGTTTACTATCAAAATAAATAAAAATATCCTGTATTCGTATTACTTCAACTTCGTTCAAGGGTAACGTTTATCCTATATATAGATTTATGTAGCACCCGCAAGTACGTAAGAGCGAGTAAATTCGACACAGATTTTAATTACAAATTATGTGTGAAGGAAACGCAATTAGCGGTAAAAGTGTTGGCAGGTTTTTTGTCGACTACTGAGAATGGACTTGGTAATCAGGAAATGTAATATTATTTTAAAGTGGAACAGTCTGTTTATTCATCTGGTATTTTTTAATAAGACTAGTTAACCTGGCCGCGCTTTGACTTTGCCAATTTCCTAAGCCCCCATAAAAAAACTTCGAACTAGAGCGATAGTAAAGCTATTACTTGTACAATTTTGGTGGGCATACACAAGCGGCCTTAGCTAAGAGATGTCATAGAATATGAGTGCTAAGTTTGCTTGGTGTATAAGGTGCCAAAGGGTCAATAATTTTTCCATGCTCTCAGAAACAGCGACTTAGATTTGTTGCTACTTCGGTATTGCTAGTGATACAATGAAAAATATGGATTGATTCATCCTTTAATGAATAATCAAAAGCCAGAGTATTAAATTGAAAGGTTAAAAATCAAGGCATTCAGCACCGTCCCTCCTGACCTTATAGTATACTGCCGAGCAGGCGTTGTGTTAGGTATAAAGAAAATATTATTTGGACATTCTTTGTAAGACAAAGTTTTTCGTAACTACGTAAGAAACTGGGATTTTAGTTTTACGCAATCAGTCCCTTTCAAAAACTGGTAAATTTTCTATACATGTCGTATTGACTTTCTTTTAAAAGCAACCAGTTATCTACATGTCAATTTAAATCGTTCGTTAAGGGTTTATGCCTAATTAACTTGTCAGATGAATACATGAGTATCATTAAGCCAATGTTTCGGTTGCGAAATGATGTCGTAAGATTTTTTTAAATAAATCTTTCACTTTCTAAACAAATTAATGACTTAACTAGTGGTAAAGTATTAAAGAATCGTAGATTCTAGCTGCTATTTGCTCATTGGTCTGTCTTAAATAATAAGTCACAAAATAACTGAATAGAACATGATCTCTCTCTCTGTTTAGTTTTACTATGAAATTTGACTGTGTTTATATTGAGCAATAGTTATCAGCTACCTCATTTACGTTTATCTTACCTGAAATCTGCCATATATTATAATACAATTTGTGGTATTAAACCGTAGCAGTCTATAGGCTTGATAAAATACAAGTACCATAAATATATAGATTTATAATTCAATTCAACAAATTAAAATAATAAATATATTAATCAAATCTATCACTGTAGATTCAGATCTTGTCCAATTTTTAATATTACTGTATTTGCGTCGCCATTATTCTAGAGTTCTAGACTATATTGACAACGCAATCAGTCTTGGTATTTGCCCTAATTAAATAAAACTAAATCTAATTAACTGAAAACACTTAGTAAATTATAATAGACTTTGGAAATGTTCCAGAGTGAAATCTTCTATATTTATTAGTTTTAGTTTGCAAGTCATAATTATGGTTAAAATTATTCCTAGATAT
The DNA here is from genome assembly GCA_944739405.2 of Euclidia mi. Lineage (NCBI taxonomy): Eukaryota > Metazoa > Arthropoda > Insecta > Lepidoptera > Erebidae > Euclidia > Euclidia mi. The sequence continues at coordinate 20,394,398 of OX123184.2, read as the reverse complement.
TATTTATATATCGTGTTGGGGATCTAACAGACCGAATCCGTAACACGACCATACGCATTAAAACTGGCATCGGTGATGTTGGCAAGAAGGCCGCAAAATTAAAATGGGATTGGACAGGTTATGTTTGCAGAATGCATCTCGAAAAATGGGCACATATCGCCACGTGGTGGACACCGCAGGGACGTCGTGGTCGGGGTAGAGCTAGGAAGCGATGGCGAGATAAGGTGGATTCATTCTCAAAAACTTGGACAGTAATAACTAGAGACAAGGACCTTTGGAGAAGTGTAGGGGAGACCTTTGCCCAACAATGGGACAGTAAAGGTTAATAAAAATATATATTTGACTGCACGGTTAGCGTAGTGGTTTAAGCGGTCGCCTCGCTGCTTGACGCTGCGCGCAGTGTTGTGGGTTCGATCCCCACACGAGACAACACTTTGTGTGATTCATAAATTGTTGTTTCGAGTCTGGGTGTTCATTGTGTCCGTTAGATGTATGTTTGTAAAGTCCCCCGCGACACAGGATTCGGTCCTAGTGCGGGAGTTGTCTTTAAAAAAATATATATATATATACCAAAGTATAAATAAAAGTCATTTCACACTTCGATCATGCAACTTATTAGCAATTAGAATTTTTTTTGAACAAACGGATTCTTTGTATTGTCTATTCATATAATACTGTTTATCACTGTCATAATTGGGGCTACACCTCTTTTTATATTAAAAAGAGTATTCCTATATTGTCCTTCTTTCAATGTTCAAGCTTATTTACTGTCAAAAAAGCCCACACAAATAGTTGTTTTAGATTATCTCGAACCAAGTGCAAAGCAACAACATGTTTTTAAAACAATTTCAACTTCAGTAAAAACCGACATTCAATTTCCGTCAACGCTGACAGGTGGTTACACAAGCTATTTATTCTCAACACGCTTTAACTTATCTTCATCTTGATCTTATACAAAAATCACGTCAGCCTATACAAATTAATTATCATGCCCAACGTGAGTTGTAACATTTGAATGGCATTCACTTCCGTCATTCAATGATATTGGATCTACTGATTCTGATCTAGCGGTCTATTTCTAGTCTGACTAATAGTGTCGTTAGAATGGTTTATGATATGTCCTGCTGAATCTGTGATAGCCGTAATAAAATCAATTTCCGTTTATCCTTTCTGCATGCCGCCTTCTGTTTATTTGCCGTCATATTAACATCACGTTTGCATGGTGTTATTAAGATTTATTTTCTTTGCGATTTGCTCGTTTTCTAGGTTTTATATAGTGTATGCGTCTTATGAAGTCTGACGGAACAAAATTAGAGTTTTTGCTTAGGTGTGTAATGACATAATAGTCTTGAAGGTGAACATATATTATTCGTTGTATTCTTAGGTAGTAAGTCATTAAATATTGTATGACTTGGTATACTTTAGCTCTGAATATACAGCACTATTTGATATTAATTCTATAAAGTATCCTGGATTGTTTGATGTTTTAAAGGTCAGTCTAAACAAAGTTAAAATTAGAAAAGTAACTGTTCTTAAACAACTTCTAACAAGTTTCTCTGCAACAATTAACCATTCAATTTTAAATTAAATTTCATGATGTCTAAACATGATAAAAAACAAGATACGTAGCATCATCTATCAAACAAAATATGGCGGAAGTTTCAACATCTCGTTATAAACTGTATCTGATTTAGAATCGATAAAGCAATATTTTATCGATATTTATGCTCATCACTATAAACACATTTGGTACATACATAAAATAGATTAGTGTTGTCTGGCGTAATATTTATTTTTTGGCAGACATTTTCGAGTGATGATGGATGAAAAAATTGTATGGAGTAACGTGTAAAATAATGGTTGGGTGAGATGAAAATTTTGTTATTTAAAATAACAAACATCCATTTGTTTTGTCTGATAGTTGAATATACAAATACATACACACAAGTAAGTATAACCGATAAGGGGGTTTGGAATGCAATTTTCACCCTAATTTGTGAGCTTCCACCTGCTTTACCTCAATCATCAGCCTTGAAAATGTAACGACTATCTGAAATATCAGTACCACTACTAGGCTCATTGAATCGCTTCCCAAAAATACGATAGACGTTATAGTGAAGGATCGAATGATCTTGAAATAATACAATATTCAGAATACATGATTGGAAAATACGCAGATTCAAGACTACTAATGAAGTGTTAAAGACATAAAGACATATTTATTTCTGCATTTTGGTTGTTTACAACACTTATACATGTCAAAACCCTATTCTAGATGATGCCGGCTTTTCCTAGCTAAATGACTTCTTGAGAAGAAAAGCCGAAACAAACTCAGAGTCATTGTTTTTTTTGTCACTTCAATTTCTTTAGTCTTTTCTTGATCTTTTAAAGTCCAGACAAAAAAAAGGGTTTAGTATGCAAGTACAATGCAGGAAATCATCTGACGCTTTTGACTGACTCGGCCCACTGATGGCCCGCATTCAACAGCAATCGTACGGCTCAACCTTGATTGAGGGAGCCAGCACAATCTGTATCACTATGCCTCCACGCCATCAGAAGGTGTATGCATAAGCATGTCAGCCTAAGCCATCAGACAGGTTGCCACAACTATTTGTTTATATGTTTAATAATGCCCACATCGTACTCACAACTTTACATGCTAATACATAGTAAAATACATGTTGTAAACAATATGTAAAATTATAAAAATTTAAACAATAAAATGTCATATATTTAAATGTAAGAAAATATTATTGAATGTCAATTTAAGAATGTCTAAAAAATAAAATAATAATATATTACTTAAGTAATTTTAAATGTCAAAAGAAAATAACAATGTCAAATCAAACAATGTCAAAACTAAATAAATAAAATTACAAATGTCAAATCAAAAATGTCAGAATGTAAAGATATAAGTACTACAAATGTAAATAAAAATATTATGTCACTAATTTCAATGTTGTGGTGTGTTATGGTCAATGTTTTCGGTGACAATACTAAACTTTACATATAAGTATCTTTTCATGCGTGTAAATAAAGAAACGCCTACATCAATAAAGTGTACAGTAAACAGAATTCCATCGACCCGGCAATAGAAATTTACAGCCTGTCCATTTTAGTACACAATTTTATATCTATCTTTTACGTCAAATCAATTTATGATACACTTATAACTCGCAATGGCCGACGACAGGGAGCTATCTGTTTATCTATTTGTGCAATCGCGAGATCGTAAAACGAAGCAGCCATTCTGTCGTGCAGTAAATGATCATGTCAGACTGCAATTGAAGTGCAGATGAGATAATTAGGTCGATTATATGGAAGCAGCTTCTGATGTTAGCTTTATTTTGTTCTGTGCCGTAAAATGTGTTTATAGCACAGAACAAAATAAAATTTTAAGTTGATGTCAGTTATCTTGTTGTCTTTATGTTAGTAGCATTAAAGGTATTTTTTTTAGGAGGACTACACTATATTAGGTATAAACCGCATATCGCTGAGATGTGGATCGCTCAAAGATTATCCACTATTCTATGCAGTGGAAGGTGGAAGGTTTCGCGGAGAAGCGGCTTTACTACGCCATTATCCGTACTAATAGTGGTATAGACGGGCTCTTTGGTAATGACTTTGCTGCTTATCATATTTTTTTTATTTTTTTACAGGTACACAATGTTAGAGGTTATGAACTAAAAGAGAAACACTTTTATAAATATTCACTTGATATTTATTCACTTTGAATATCACTAGGAAGTATATAAATGTCCGTTTACTTTGAGAGCGTTTAACAGAGTGAGCAATCATTATAATAATGATACCCTATTTATAAAAAATATAACTGTCAAATGTTGCCATACTATTTGTATTGTTTTACACTTAAATATAAATTTAATAATTTAATTTTTGCATACACAATAATAATATAATCTAACACGCCCCCTCAAAAATTTAAATTATTACAATTCAAACAACAGATCATATATATCACTTCCAAGTGTTTGCTGGGAGTACATATGCGTAAACATGGTCCAATATTTGTTGCTAGGATTAGGGAAAACCCAGAAAAACCTAATCAGACCATTTCAATCATTTATTAATGATTATGACATAAACTTAATAGCCGAATCTATGCGGCACAATAATCGACAATATATTTATTGTGATTAACATATTCTAAACCCATTTTATATCCGAGGTCTTGAAAATAACTCGCTGGTAACGGCTTAGTCAAAACATCAGCTAGTTGGTTACCTGTTGGAATATAATTTAATTTAATTATATTTCTCTCAACTTGTTCCCTTGAGAAATGATATTTAATATCAATATGTTTTGACTTCTTATGGTTAGATGGATTATTAGCAATGCTTATGCAACCGTTATTTTCTTCAAATATAATAATAGGTTTTTTAATTTGTATATTAATACTTTCTGCTAGAGACTTGAGCCATAAGGCTTCTTTCATAGCCTCGTACAGGGCCATATATTCAGCTTCAGTAGACGAAGCTGCCACTGAAGTTTGTCTCTTTGTACACCAAGTTATAGTACATTGTTCAAACAATTTGAATAAATAACCGGTAGTACTTTTTCTATCAGAATAGTCATGACCACCCCAATCAGAATCAACATATCCACATAATATATTGTCATAGTTATTCCTTTTATAGGTTAACTTTAAATTCATAGTACCTTTAAGATATCTTAAAACACGTTTTAAGCAATGCCATAGTTCTTTATTATTATTTTGTGTATAACGGCTTAATATATTGACCGATGTACTTAAATCAGGGCGAATACACAACATAACATACATTAAACACCCTATAAGGTTACGACATGGTGCATCATATTTATCTTTCAGATTTAATGAGTCATAATTCAACTTAGCTTCAGTAGACGTACTAACAGGGTTGCAATCGACCATATTAAACTTATTCAAAATTATTTGAATATAAGCACTTTGATCTAATGTAATTTTATCAGAATACCTTGTTACTTTGATACCAAGAAAAAACTTTATATTATGCAAATCAGTCATTTAAAATTTAGTCATTAAATAACCTTTGAATTCATTCATTGTATGAGTGTCAGCACATGTGATAACCAAATCATCGACATACAATACAACATATATGTTTTTCTTGATATTTCCTTTATCTAACATATATATACACATATCAACTGATGAGTTTCGAAAAGCTTTATCTTTAAGAGAACGTTCGAATATCTCAAACCAACACCGTGCAGCTTGTTTCAATCCATATAATGCTTTATTTAATTAACATACATAATTATTTAGCACGTTGCGAATTTCGTTATGACTTGCTAGTTCATCAGATTTCGAATTATCTGATTTAGGTATACTGGTTTCTTGAGAGTCTTGAGACTCAATACAGATACCACTTTTGTGATGAGAATATTTCACATGATTCCCTTCAGGCTTTATTGTAGGCCTGGATACCAGAAAATTTACCTCGTCGACTATAACACCTCTAACAGTCATATACCTTTCGCATTCTGTGTTCCATACCTTATAACCATTTGGACAATAGCCCACCAGTATGCCTTCCCATGACTTGTCGTCAAATTTACATTTACTGGTTTTATTATGGACATACACAGTTGAACCAAAAATCCTAAGGGTTTTAATATTCGGTTTCCTAACATGCCACATCTCATATGGTGTTTTATAAACATTTAAGGCTTTTGTTGGCGAAATATTTATTAAATAAGCAGCAGTTAACACTGCTTCCGCCCAAAATCGCTTATCCAGCTTTGCACCAGTTAACATTGAACGAGCCTTTTCGGTTATGGTTCGCACCATACGTTCAGCTGCACCATTTAATTGTGGCGTTCTAGGAACCGTTAAGTGATAACTAATACGCTTTGATTTACAGTAATCTTACATTTCGGTTGATAAATATTCGCCACCGTTATCACTATACAAAGTAACTAATTTAGAATTAAACTTTGACTCATTTTTCGCAACGAAATCTTTGAATGCCGAAAACACATCTGACTTATAAGTCAAAGGGTAAACCACACAATAATGGGTGAACTGATCGACAAACAAAACAAAATAATTTTTATTATCAAACGTTGAAGGAGTGATAGGTCCACATACATCTGAATGTACAACATATAGAGGTCGCTTTATGTATTCCTTATTCTTCATTTTATTTAAAGGTAGTCTAGCCTGTTTGCCATTTATGCAAGCTTTACATAAACTATTGGTAGGTAATATGGATTCAATTTGACGTACATCTTCAATCAAATTATTACGTTTTAATTCTATAAATTTAGTGTTACTAATATGACCCAGGCGTTGATGCCATAAATCATAATTATTTATATTATCCTGGCGTAATTGGCAAACAGAATGACCCTCCCTTACATTATTAAAAGATATCACAAAATCTAAAGTAATTAAGTTATTTAAAACATTACCTGTCATGATTATTTTACCATCCTTCAAAATGAGTGTCCCATTCCGATCAAAAATTATGTCCAGGCCAGCCTTCTGCATCCTTGAAACTGACAATAAATTGTACGGTACTTCAGGGCAGTACAGAACATTCTCCAGTACACCTGGAACACTGTTGTTGCTTATAACATTGATTGAACCTCTCTTCGTGGCTGAAATAAATGTACTTATTATTTTTAGCAACAGAAATATTTATTGGTTTACGTAAATATTCATATGTAATAAAAATATCATCCCTGTTTATAATATGATCCGAAGCTCCCGAATCCAAAAAGAATGTAATTTTGTTTGGACTATTTTCTTGCCGACACTGTCCAGTCATGAATGCATAACCTGAAAAGTCATCAGATTTCGACTCTTGCGATAATCCTACAGTTTGAATCGTTCTCGTTCTGTCCGCCATATTTTTCTGTTTATTCGTCCGTTTAAAATAAAAGCAATCCTTTTTTATGTGTCCCTTGCGTCCACAAAAATGACATTTTATAGATTTCGTATTATTCTGCACTTTAAATTTTTTATTATACTGATGCGGATAGTTCTCAAACTTCCGCTTATAAGTCGTTCCGTTTTTATTTTCAACATGTAAAACTTTTACACTTGTGTCACTACCCTCTTTCTTCAATTTAACTTCGTGGTCTAATAATCTGGTTTTGACGAATGCGAGGGTTAGGTTATCTTCGGTTAATGTTTTATATTTATCGCCGGCAAACGGTTTAATATTCCTTTTTTGTTTTAAATGTTCCATTACTCACGTTTACAGCACTTTTTATTCCACACGATAGAATAACGATTTAAACAATATAGACAGTCGGTAGTTGTAACTATTTTTTTTTTTACTGAATTTAGAAACGCGGCACTGGGCCCATAACCTGTTAGAGGTTATGAACTAAAAGAGAAACACTTTTATAAATATTCACTTGATATTTATTCACTTTGAATATCACTAGGAAGTATATAAATGTCCGTTTACTTTGAGAGCGTTTAACAGAGTGAGCAATCATTATAATAATGATACCCTATTTATAAAAAATCGAACTGTCAAATGTTGCCATACTATTTGTATTGTTTTACACTTAAATATAAATTTAATAATTTAACCTTAATTTAAATTGTTTTTCGGGATATATACCACGTACCTTTGTTTGGAGTATCCCGAAAAACAATTTAAATTAAGTTTAAATGACCACGAAAGTTTAAATTCCTTAATAATTTAATTTTTGCATACACAATAATAATATAATCTAACACACAACGTTATACTCGCTTCAACGCAAATATCACTGACTACAAATATTCAACTGTCTGAATTTTGGTTTAGTTTTCTAGCAAATTATTTTCTTATCCGAATAAATTTATTTTTCTACGCCACATTCCATGGTCACTATCCCTATTTTTTTTCTGCAAGTAGCTCATAGTAAGGTATACACTTTTCTATCTACCAACACCACTCTACTTTATTTACTTACTACTATGTTATGTCTTAAGAGTAATACTTGTAGACGATAGTCATCACCGTCGAAATAGCCTTATAAATAAACCGTAGACATAACATTAAGTAGGTAAGTAAAGAAGCGCGACATAGGCAGTAGCAAGCAGCTGACGTGAATGTATCTATCAGAGCTATCTGCAAGATACTGTCGCCGACAGCCAGACATTTCGAGACGAGAGATGAGATGCAGAGGCTGATAGGGCGTTGAGTAATCGGGGAGAGTAAACTCCACCGGAATTACTTGCACCGTTGGTTTCACTATGCAAAATTTGTTCTACAATCTCGCGTACTTGTGGAATATTCTTCAAACAACTTTTGATGTCTTGATTTCTTAACTACTTAGTAACAAAAATCATGATGGGTGTATTCACGAGTTTTTAAATGTGAGATTTATTCGCCTCCGGCTGCAAGTCAATGGATGAGTGGTTGAGTTCAAGAATTAATGGATGTCACGGCACTCCTCCTAACTGACAGGTTTATATCAGATCCAGTTGCTCACCTTGCTAGTGAAGTAGAGAAAAAACTGTGTGAAACTAGAAAGAACAGCTAGAATAATGTAGACATGTTTAAGTCCTACAGAAGCTAAACTTGTAGTAATAGATTATGCCCTACTCAACTAAAATCCTGAGGAAATACCATTTGCACGCTCACCTATCTGAAGCTATAAATACCACATCCACCCACTTAACAATTCAATCCACAAAATCAATATAAATTCAACATCAAAGTGCCGCATCCACCGGACGCAACTCCTGCGCATCGCGCCACATAAATCAAGATGGCTGCGATAACAAGCGACCACTCATAAAAGCAACTACGGGAACGATTTTACGATTCATAATTGTACTTTATTAAATAGCCGCCACTTCCATTTATAAGGTGTGATGAGGCGGGATGTAACCACCTACGCAGCGAGCATTTATTTGTGCAATTAGTACGGGGAAACAGGGGCAGTGACAGCCGATTAAGGATACTGTCTGACATGCACAGGTTAGCGGGTACAAACACATGGTGCGCACCACTGACTTTCTAGTTCCTGACACTGGTCTACACTTTAATATTTCGCTACAAATTTGGGTTGTGGAGGTCAGACGGCAGTCGCTCTGTTGAAAAGCTAATACTAAAGCAAGAGTTTTGGATGCAAGTGAGAGAGCGCTAGGATGATGTTGATGAGTCTGGAAAACAAGGCACTTGCAGCGTAATTCCCCTTACAGACTACGCACCTCGTAACACCAGTCGGTGCCCACCTTAATGGAAGATTATTGTGTAATAAAAGTTTCGTTGAATAGCATATATACCTAGTAGACTTTTGTTTTTAGACACGTTTCCTTTACAACAATATGTAGGCCAAGGGTTTCTGATTTTACGTACCTACTTGTTTTTATTAGTTCTTTATTGTAGTTCGTTATTAGTATTGATTACTACAGCGGTTCTATATATCCCAACGTTTATTGATTTCAGAGTGTATGACGCAGAGGTTTACTTCAACGCAAAGAATATGGAAGTATGATTAGTTCTTAGTCAGTTGGGTATTCAGTAAGATTCCCTGGTTTCTAAATTGACAACAAAAAATGCAAAAGAAAATTAGGAAGTAGAAAAATTTGCTTATTATTATTTCACTAAATCAAACACCATCGCCATTCGATTAACAATTCCACCTTTCAAAGAAAATCTTCAACAAATCTTTAAAAATATATGTTACCTACGATTTACAACATCGCGTCTGTTGAAGCAAAGATCAATGCCGCCCAGACAAGCAGCTATCGGCCGTCTATTTACACCCGCTAATTAAATTATAAATCTTTCACGACGCCCTTTTCGGAACGGACGAGAGTTATAGATACTGCAGTAACACACTTTGAAATTGTTAGAATGAAGACAAAGATTGGATGTAACGACTTGTTAAACAGTATTTGTGCATTCTATTTCAATGTGGACGTTGTTAGTAGGTACTTATTTTGACTGTATTACAGTTTGATCTATTAAATGCATGGTTTTAGTTGTTTCTTCTATAAAAATACATTTGAGATTGCTGTATTAATCATAGCGTATATTATAAAAAAAAACATTTTGCGTGATTAATTGGGGATGTAGTCTCTTGACCTGTTGTTTATTATGCTATTTTAGAATTCTATAAAGAGAGAACAACAGCAAGCATGAGAGAATAACTTTAAGGCATATCGTTTAATTAAATTCGGTACCACTTGTCTATGTTTTCCTGATTTTAGTTGGAATATGTATGCTTGGAGCAAGGTACACAAACTTTATAGATGCATCTTGATTGTAATCTGCATAAAAGCCTCATGACCTCATACTGAATTTAATATGGCTGCCTCCGTAAAATAATTAATTTTATGTAAACATAAAAATATATATAGCATTTATGTAGTTTACTTTACACACATCCTTATGTTTACCATTACAAAAAATACTTAAAATTCAACACAAGATAATACGTATAAAGAGAACCGCTAATTGTTTTTAATTAATTTCATATTTTCATTACTCGCATTAAAATTACAGTACATTTGAATTTAACAAACCAGTGCAGAGAACTGCTGCAGTGTTGTTTAAACACTGTTGAGAAATCCACACTTAACCATTAACCAGCTTTATAAGCGTGAAAGGGTATGTATGAGTAATTTACATTAATTATATCCGACAATAACGATTATTATGGCAACATTTTTTTAATTAAATTAAACATTTATTCGTATAATTGTTGAGACTGCTGGAATTTCATACAATTGTTCCTATTGTTCTTTTGAACAAAATGGAGTTATAAATCAACAGTTGATTTACTTGTCAACGGAAATGTGTTCTAGGAAATAGTTTTACAACGTGTAGTAACAGTTAGTGATGTGGGGTAACTACTGTATTACAGTTAGTGTTTGACTATGACGCGGCGCCTCAAAGGAAACGTGATTAATTTAAGGCTGTGTAGGTATACTGTATTACCGTGCTGTGTGTACTAAGAATGTTATATGCGATGTGTTTAGCACGGATGGCCACTCACATCATTATAAGACAATGAGATACAGGCGTGTCTTTTTTTGGTGCCCTGTGTGGGTTTAGTAGACCCAGACACACACGGGTCACATTGTCTCTACTTCACACGAGTCCTATCGTTAGGAGTAAGTGGATCTCTTGAAATAGAAATCGTGTTATAAATATACTCCTGAATATGTATCGTTACACAGAAATTCATTAATTTAATATATTTTGACTTAGTGATTAATCACGGATAAAGATTGTACTCGAGGTCTCTACGAATGGCCTATTTGGTTTGAAGTACCATCTTGCTACTTTACACTGCGCCAAGCTTTGTGGCTACGATCCCTATACAAGACTCCCCTTAACGATTCCACAAATTGTTGTTTCGAGTCTGGGTGTCTGGGTCAGACTTTACTAATATTAAACCAACGTACACAAAGAGTAGGTACGTTGGTTTAATGTTTGTAAAGTCTGCTGCGATACAGGAAATTTACCTAGTGCGTAGTAATTTTTCCTTAGCAAATCACATACTAGCATTAATGGCTCTATTAATAATATAGTTCTTTTATTTTTTTTAACACGAGTGCTTTATATGAGATACGTAATCTACATTGTTAATATACTATTTTAAAATGTGGCGAAAGTAAAAAGATCATAATATGTAAATTACTTAAACAATGCATGAACTCGACGGGTGTTTATAACGAACGGTTACTTAAATGATATTCATAACATAATAATTTCATAATCACAGGAAGTCGTATATAATAGAGTGTAAATCACATTTATCTGGTATCTCACAATCTGACAGGCGTACGCGCACTAACTTGTACAGTTACATAATATAAGAATTGAAAAGTTCATTTGCATTTGCTTAGTGACTTTGCATGTTTACTATATGAATTTAAATGCACATGGTATTTAGTGCGTTGAAAAGCACGCGCTTAAAATCCAAATGTGTAAGACATTAGATAGTCTTGAGTTATAAGGATAATTTAAAGACATGCTTGCTTCATACTTAAAGTATACGTAGGTATGTATTATTAGGTGTAATTTACTTCTGATTCGGAGAAAATGCACTAAACCTGCTATGCGAATTAACTGACTGAAGTTGTCATTTAACCAATAAGGTAGATTTGAGATAATTTAAATGCATGGCCAGAGAGGCGGCCTGCCCGCAGTCAGAGCCTCGTATTCTTACTTAAGTCCAGCCTGGCTTGACTTGACCTGAGCCTGATTTGACATTCAAACACGACCAGTAAGTATTCTAAATACACCCAAGCCTACAAAATATGTAAAAAGGAATAGTGAGTAAATGAGAAGGAAAATGTTATACCTACTACTTCCAGCGCTCTCACTTAGCGAACCGAATGTAAAGGTCACTTCTCACTATAAGCGGATCGGGGAAAGAGAATTTACGATCAGCAAAATACTAAGGACAAAGTACTCTCTATTTCTTATTGATATTTTGAATTGATAGTCAAGCTGTATAGTTTATATTACCAGAATAGTAAGCTTTAGGTTATGTTTGAACAAACAAACAAACATGCATATTTCAAATAAGTATATACAAAGAAGGCAGCCAAATCCGGTTAGACTAGTAAGCGGACCACAGATTGAAACTGGGATAACGCTAAGAGGATGATGATGGGATAAAAAAGAGATTTTATGGTGAAGATTTGTTAAACAATTTCCTTAAGCGTCAGCTCTCTCTATACGATCTCCTCGAGCTATTTGTGTTCAAAAATTATTTGCGTTCTATTATAATTGTTACCTTTACAATAGTTTATTTGTATTTTGGAGTATTTTGTTGCTTTATTAAGATGTTGAGGGTTGACAGTTTATTTTCCTAAATAAAAACAATGATTTCACACATTTGGTGTATTTAATCGTATTATTATTATCATTCATACCTCTTACGACAACCTACTCCTAGTCATAAGTCAACTTACCCCGGGTACGGCTACCCCGTACCTGGGTTAAGTTGACTTATCACTAGGGGTTGGCTCGTTTTTCCCATTGTATAAAATCGAGCTTGTACACTATATTGTATTTGTTAGCGAGCTAATTGTAACTTTTTTCCAAAGCTTAATAGTGTCGCTTTCAATAGAATGCTTTTTATGCAAATAAACACTAAAGCAATAAAAATGCAAACGCCTAAACTGAAAATTGGTCAACCATCCCCGGTCTTCCCTATTTATTTCGCCGAAGTAATTTTTCTGCGGATTTTTACTACGAATTCAATATTTTAAAGTATTTTGTCAAACAGAGTAGAAAATCCTAATAATGGGTAAGCCTATAGACTATATAACATTACATTGCGACCCTTAGAAGCCGATGAAAAATAATGTAAAAGCTAGAAGAATCGGTGAGTAAAAGCGTGGGCACTGCCATTAAAAATATTCTATCTATCCGTCTATTCTCCCGGAACTAGGCCATTCATTCTACAAGCCGAGCCTCTGCTATTGTAAGGCAACGAAATGAGTGAAAATCAAAAACATTATCTGACAACATGACTTAGTTATGATACGAGAATAGTCGCTAAAAATGTTTGTCTTTGGTCTTGCACGTAAAAGTGACAAGCTGTCGGTTTGTATTTTGTGTGTATATGATTAGAAACTTTTGACTTTTGACCCATACATTTTTTTGATCCAAAGACGATAAAGTCATTTTAGTCGACTCGACACTGTTAATAAATTTGTGGATTTCGATGCCAATTTTCAATTATAAAGTTCCACGAACCACTGAAAGCTTGTATAAATAACATTACTGGTCTTTCTTACGCAAATCGTATTTGCTATGGCTGTTAAATTATATTCGTAAACCTTTTTAAATAAGTTGCATGATGCTAAAGACAGAGGTATATTTCAGTTTTGTTTGCGACTGCACGGGTGGCGCAGTGGTTTAGGTGGTCGCCTTGCCGCTGCGCCGCGTGGAGTTTTGTGGGTTCGATTCCCACACAATACAAAAATTGCTGCGATTCACGTGCTCTTTGTATGCATTGTTCCATGTTTATTAGGTTCTTAACGGCACAAGTACCATTCAAATAATAGAAATAGTTCGCTTTATGACATAAATTAATGTAAATTAGAATCATATAAGCGTCGCGCCGTTTTACATTCTGAACCACTGCTGGACCCACAGATATAGATCTACATAGATACCGCAACTATCACGATTTGTATTGAAACCAAGCGTGCCGACTTTTTAATACCTACTGTGACGTTGCCTGTATCACGAAGTCGAAGCGATGCGCGACAGTATCGCTTGTGCGATATTCATCGTCTCCTAATACACAACGTCAGATCAAACGTCCGAAGCAAACGCGGCAACGTCATGTGAATAAAGTTTACTTAACGGTAAAACGGACGCGCGGGGACTGAAGTTAGTGGCGACTAAGCTCGACGCTTGGTCGGAGTTCAGACACGCGAAGTGCATGCATTTGCGTTATCTGTGTAGATCTATGTCTGTGGCTGGACCACTTTTCACCAAAGGGATATGAAAATATCCAAGGCGCTGATTAAATGCGTTTCGAGAGGTTTACTATATCTTTGAGAATTTTATGGTGATATTTTAGACATATATATTTTCTTACAGTTGCCTTATATGCCTAAATGAGCGATTAACAATTGAGCCCCAACCTCTCTGTCTGGCAGCCAGTTGGAGTTCCTTCTAGACTATAGATTTTTTAAATGATACAATGGTAATATTAAAAAATACGCTGTCTGTATCAAGTCGACGACACGTGTTACCATTCGAATCTGAGGACCTAGATAATTTTAGAGTAAGGTAACGAACCTGCCACCTTAAGATCGCAGAAGATTACATATCTCAACAAAATTTATAACACGGACCAACTTTGAATTACATTGCCAACATAATGTGCGAGAATGAAAACCTCATTATCAGCGTGATAGATCGACAGAGCGCCCTATTTACTCACCAATAATATAAAATCTACTTATACTATGAACTGTATACAAAATACGTACCAAACAAACCACATTTAACTGCTCACTTGTCCTTTTATCACGTTATCAGATAGCAAGTCTAAGAGATAGCCAGACAGAGCTTACGATCCATTACTAGTAAAGAGAACGACTCTCGAACAGGCTGGCATACAAATTGCAAGCGCTAGCAATTAGCTGAGGAGGTAATACTAACGGTCAGCCACAGTGCAGGCAAAGCAGAAGCGCAAAATAAGTGTTTCAACGCCTTTTATGCCTAAAGGAAATTAGCAGCACTCTAAAATGTAATTGGAGAGTCCTTTATTCAGGAGCCGACTATAATAGACATGATGATAATTATATTATTATGATACAAAACCCACTTCAGTCTGAGGCTCGTTATACTATACGCACGTTATACTCATCACAATTGCAGGTTACTGGTCATTTTGTATCGTAGCAGTAGCAATTTTCAAGAGCTTTTTATTAGGCTATTTCTCAGGCGATTTCTGATAATTATTTTTTACTGCCTCGTTGGTCTCGCGGCATAAATGTGCGCGTGGGATTGGGAGGACTCGGGTTCGATTCCCGGGTCGGGCAAAGTGTTATTGGGATTTTCCGTTAGGAAATTCTCAATAGCAGCACGGAGTCTGGTAATATGCCCGGGACGGCAATAGGCTCGCCCCCTATTACGTGGGACCTACAAATTCATGGCGAAAAGTGGGTGTAATATTACACCCCTGCCCACCTCACCCTTCGGGGATACAGGCGTGAGACTATAAATAAAATAAACATTTTTGTTTACCCGCTTGATATTGCAAGAAACAACAAATGCAGTTACGGTTCCTGGTTACCGTCAGGTGATCTCAATACTCTCCTTACACTGCTTACACGCATAAATAATTAAACCTTAAAACTCGAACTGCAAAGACACAGACAATACAAGCTTTTTTAGTATCAGACAGCCTGTGACCTTTTGACCCGGTTGCCAATTAAAGTTCACGTTGGCATTTAAATTGCTAAATAATGACAAACAATACATAATAATTCGATTAATTTTACGACCGGTAACGAACGACTAATAAATTATGTAACTAATGTATTGCAGGTTGAAAGTCCCCTTTACTATCCACGTGTACCTAGCTAGGGCTAGAACGGTCCAACTAAAAGGCAAAAGCATAAAATGTTTATATATTTACGAATATTTAAAAAAATTTTGTTACGAGTGTACTTTAAAATCTGTTGTATTCGGGCTAATCCCTGGTCCAATTAAAACGAAAATCCAGTTATGAACACCGAAGAGTTTAATTTGGCGTGTGCATATTCATGTCCGCCTAAAGCCGATGCAACGGTGCATAGCGATGGAAATTGTTCAAACGAACTACAAACAAATCATAAATTCAATAAATAATTCATAATTCCAACCCCTTTTAAAACAAACGAACACATGTTCAAATGTTTGCATCACAATAAAATTGTATATTGGTCTACTGGTAAACGTTACCTGTGGCGATATCGTGATCAGAGCCCGTTCGTCGCAGCATTAGCATATCGGAATTATTCCATTACAGCGTTAATAATTTAAAAATAATACGCCGCCGGCGCACGCGACCTAAAGTTATGAGCCCCTGGAGATGTGGTTGCGAAACGAAACCGTAACCAATCAAAAACAATCTCTAAATCAATGTGTGCAAAGTTTAGTTTTATTTACTGTGTGTGCGTAAATATCAGTGGTGCTAAACATTTTATTATTTTAATAGGCTGACAATATGAGTGAAGATTATTTGTGTTTTGATTTATTGTTATGCATTTATGTTGCGTGGCTTACTAAATTTGAAACATAATAGGCTGTGAAATCTTTAGATTTTCAAAGTAATGAGTTACGGATTTATGTTACGCAATTAAACTGGTTGGATATAAGTTATAAAATTATACCTATAGCCTCAAGCAAAGGATATAAATATTTTATGTAAGCATGTGATAATCCTGTGCTGTAAAAGTTGTGTAAATGTCATAAAATCATTATTTAATACTCGTAATGACTTGCTGTGCTGCATAAACTGAAACTTATTGCAAAGTGGTGTTATCTAACATTATACCGACATTAAGACTGGCGCAATAGTTTGAGTAGTACCTTGTCTAATCCATAGAAAATTATTGGCAACTCATTGCGGATCTGGATGATTCTAAATTTCCTGTTTGTACTTTCAATTGAATTATTTAGATTCGCCACAAAATCTGTCAATACCAACTAATCTGATATATATGTTATGTTTTCATATTTCTAGACATGTTTACCATGTTATTAAGCACAGTCTGTCAGTACTATTTCTAATAAATTCAAATTTACCCCTACAGATGGTGGTCAATACTTTGCTGATGAATTAGTTCTATACATATAAATTCTTCAGCAAAGTTAAATACAAAATGAGCTCAAACTTTCAAATAGAATTTGATCAAAATAGTTCTTGGCTCTGCAAAGTTCCTGATAAATATAAATTGTATAGTTAAATAAAACGAATGGCCATCAAAAATAGTATTATCAATATAAAAAGGGTTCCCAAATACATTTACGAGCTAATTAAAAAAAATAACTTATCGTGTTTAAAATTAAAATGGCTGCCAGTATGACGAAATACACATCTACTCAAAACACAATACCTTCAAAATGCGGAGTTCATCAAAATTTCAAGGTTCACATCACAAATAACGCACAACGCAGTGGTTGACAGGATGACATCCGGATGTTGTGATGCCAAAGGGGGACTTGATGCCTGGATGGGTTGGGAGGGAGGAGTAGGGGACAAACGCTCCAATAAATCAGCCGCGGATGCCGCTTGCAGGTGTTACGGCACTGCAATACACGTTGAAATATTACGGCAGAGATTAATACATTAAATGTAACAGACATGACAGCGAACGAGGATTGTTTTAGCAGATAGGAAAAGTTTCCATCGTTATTGTTTGTGTGATGTTTTGTAGATGTTATTGCTTTTCTCATAGTACTATGATAAAACATATTCTTGGCTGCCACTCGTTATATAGCTTACATGGATACAAAGAAAATCGTTGTCAGCATATTTTCAATCTATCATATCTTTCAATCTACCGGCAGATATATATCATATATCTGCCGGTTAAATTATGCAAACCTACAAACACATTAAAGCAAGTAAATCATTTTAATCATGTAGGCCTAACTAATAAATAAAAATTGAATAACTAAAATCAGTCGACCAGTTGATTTTAAATACCTTGAAATCAATAAGTAATCGGCATTGAATCAATTAGTGATAATACATACAATTTATTTCATCACATTTATATTAGGTACCTATTCAATGCAAAGTTTCTATGACATCAATATGTTTGGTCTCGTAAACAGACATCTTTTACCTTACCAACAATAAACGCAATTTTGAAAAAAAATATAAAAGAAAGAAGAAAAAATAAAATATAATAGTTATAATAATATTTTACAACATACTTATATACGTTGCAAATGGCGTTCCGTAGTCTCTGCCTACTCCTCCGGGAAACAAGCGTGCGTATATTTATGTATGTATGTATGTACCTATGTATACTTAAAACACCATATAGTCCCAAACTAAGCTTAGCTTGGACTATCGGTACTAGTCAATAGATATTCATGAGTATTTCTCACATTGTTTTTATAAATTAATTTATATTTTACATAGAAACACACAGACATTCGTGTTCACGCACACAAATGGTCACTAGGTCGTATTTTCTTTTTGTTTGTTCTATAAATGATTGAAATTAGGTACACAACTTAATGCCCCATGTGGTGAGATTTTTAATTATACCACTATATCATTCGTGCAGTGAAATACGTTAGGTTCCTTTTAATTATTAATTTCGCCTCACAAACGACTGCCTCATCTGCATACCCAACTTAATCATTGTCAGAAATATGGCTACTGTCAATTGTGGCCTAATAATTGACCGCCTGTTTCGAACGACTACAATTTATAACTCAATCACCTATAGGAAGCTACTAGCCGTTTTTATTTCATTAATTTTGTTTTAATTGGACAGGATCCTTATTGTGATATTTTAGATTAGTTTTTTTATATTGTTCGTTTGATATAAGACCGAAACCATTACTGTTAAAATTTAAAATAATAATTTATATTTTATTGACTAATAAATCAATGATTAAGTAAGACTGTAACTGTCTATTATGTTATTGGATTGAATAAAAATGATTATAACGAGCTTCAATTCGGCTTTATTAAATTATTGGTCAATAGGTACTAAATTATATGTCTCTAGACATTCATTTAAAAGTGGCAGTAAAATCATTTGCCTGAGGACTAACACCGTAGCTAGTATCATAAATGGTACACCTAGGTAGTAGTAATAACTTGCAATTGATAACTTGGATACTAACGTATGTGCGGAGTCAAAAATATTTGTGAGATCACAGTACTAATTATTATCATCTTAGGGTTATGCCGGTTTATGTCTGGATTTTCTCTCTGACCATATGTCAGACGACAATCCTTCTATGAAAAAACATCATATCCGTTGACCATTTTTTGTAAGTATTTATGACAATGCTAACTTCGTACGACAATTGAGATGAATGTTCATGGCAGCTGGGACTGAAAGGTTTACGTGCTTTTTGAGTATCAAATGATATAGTAACAATTGATTTCTCAAAATACCAACTAGGACTTATCATAAATGCAGGCGTAGTTGCTGGCGTCCTCTAGTAATAATTAATGTAATAACATTATAACATACAAATATCATTACGTATCCATTAAATTCTGCTGGGCTTTACTTTAATAACCTTAACAGAAACCTTACAAACATGCTTTGATACAATGGAAACGAGTTAGTCACATATTAAAAATGGTTAAAAAAGATTTATAAAGAGACAAAAAAGAAAAGAATAACTTCTAATATTCTGTGAACAACACGGTCATTCATAAAATTTACAGTATAATATATTAGTACAAAATCCAATAAGTTCTCGACGAACGTGAATCCCAACAGTTTCATCACTCTTTGATAATCTCAGCTCTGTTCATGAAAGCGAAAAGATTAACAAACACATAAATAATTTGTTTAAAAGAAAACATTTCCTCACCACGACAGTTTTATTACTAACATAATATATTTTTCTTTTCATATATATTTTTATCTAATAATTTAGCGATCACGTTCAAACGCTCGCTTTGCAATAAATTTAGACAAATTTAGAGGGAATAATTTATTTTATGGGTCGACAGACTGTCTCTATTTTTATTCGGTAGTCTGTGACTCGGTTACAGTAATAAAAATCATAATATCCAAGGCTGTCGCGGTGCCAAATTTATAATACACCATTATATTTTGACAAAACACGTTATAAATTTATGTAGAAGGAAGGAAGCTTTGATAGTTTCCTGTCGTATGTTTATGTGTCACCATTTTATTCAGATATTATGAGACTGGAACTAACTGTCTGCTGTTCCCGTGTTGGAGTATGATGTATAATTTTTAATGGAGTTCTGGACGACTAATGGTCTGTCTGTATCGTTGTTTTGTTTGCGTCTAATAGTTTTTTGAGGCATTAGTAGGCGTATTGTTGGTATAAGGTACGACTTTACTTTTAACAAGCATTTATGAAAGTCTCTAATACATGTAACACATGGGATTGGGTATTTCCTATGAAAGTACTCAACCCAAATAAAAAATAAGTGTACCAAAATTAAAAAATAAGGTAATATCTTTGCAATTGCGACTGTACGGTTGGCGTAGTGGTTTAAGCGGTCGCCTCGCCGCTTGACACTGCACCGAGTGTTGTGGGTTCTATCCCCACACGAGACAACACTTTGTGTGTTTCATAGATTGTTGTTTCGAGTCTGGGTGTTCATTGTGTCCGTTGGTTGTATGTTTGTAAAGTCCCCCGCGACACAGGATTTAGTCCTAGTGCGGAAGTTGTCTTTTAAGAAAAAAATAAGCATACAATATAGTATTAAATAGCTAAAGAAAAACCGGATACGTTGTGTTCTTTATATCACTAGTGAAACCATAGATACTCCAATGAATCCTATCTATTAAAATCATCATTATAACTTTAATGGATATAGATTAACGAATATGAAATTAGACACCTGTATATCCGCTTATTATAAATATATATCAAATAACATCTAATCTGATAACTTCCCAATTTTACAACACAATCTAATCATTTTTAAATCGATAAAAGAATATATGATCATAACTTACGTATAATAACTTTTACGGTCGACTAAAATTCGACATCGAACCGTATAAAGTTTCGAATCAAAATTATCAGATTGCTCAGTTAATATCTACTATAGATTGATAGACAATCGTTAAAATATACATATTTAATATTCTAAGAAACAGCTATAAATGTCAATAATATTAATTAACTATATTCAGGTATTTATGAATCGTTAAACAAAAAGATATAAACGTCAATGAAATTGTCAATTCGTAACTTATTGCGACATTTGATTGGCGTCTTAAAATTTATATTTTACTTGGTTATGTCGCAAGCCTTATGGCGTAATACAAGGTAATAGGTAGGTAATGTAATTTAATGTATGGGTGTAATAATTTAAATGCCTGCAGGCTGTAATTATCACTGCGGGCTAGCTCGCGTCTGAATTGACTCATAAATTAAAAAGTGATTGAGATTCTTACATAAAAAGTACATATATCAGCAGTCTTAATATGGCTTCAAATAGGTTAGCCTAACAGCTATCACGACGAATTAATTTTGTTTTTTTTTAGTATTGCCGAAGACATAACATTAATATGTTACGTTTTGTCTGTTTCGGTGATTCATATAGAAATCCCGAAATGAAATACGCTATGTAGTTTTTCTGTAGGTATAACATATACAGATACACATAAATAATCTCAATCATCATCATATTATGGAAGCACGTAATGTATATATATGCAACGTATTCTCTTCTCTATATTTCAACAGACATATCGTTGAATGACGTAGGCAGTTTCTATTCATCGTCAAAGCTAGAATTGGATACTACAATCATCTCCAAAACCGATCCGGCTGTGTAACTAAAATCGTATTGTCAATATCTCCCACGTATGTTACCGAAAATTCGATTTGAAAGCTCTCCGAGGTAGGTTTCAGTTTAATATTGCAGATACGCCCTGTTAGTCTTAACATGTCGATGATTGTATTGCTTTCAAGGTAGTATTGAATAAGTGCTGAAATATTGAACAATTTATGGAGAAAGGACTAGATATGACATTGAATAATTAATTTTACTAATAAGTTTTTATTCTAGAGTTCATAATTCATTGATTAAACTGATGTTTTTTCTTTGATAGACTAAAATAAAAGGACAAAATAGAAAAGGCTTATACATACTGACTTCCTTTGGTGTTAATATTGGCTTCGCGATAATACCAATTCAAAATATGTTACGAAAATATGCTATGCTTCAACAACTTTTGCCGCATCTTCTGACTGTTAAATCATCATCATCAGCCTTTAACAGTCCACTGCTGGACTAGGCCTCTCCTTTGAAAGGAGGAATTGGCCTACTATACCACGCTGACCAAACGGGTTGGTATAGGGTTTGTATCAAGGTTTCCTTCTCTTACAGTGCTGTTCTCTGCATAATAGGCTCCATCTGTCGGCTCTAACGACACCCATGGGATGATATGGGGTGGTGATATTCCGTATTCTTAATCCGTCACCTTCGGACGGACTGTTAAAACAGGAGTCGAATTTGAAGAAAGTTCCTCCTCTCTGTCCATTTCGAGAATAGCTTGTATGAGTAACTTCAATGCACACTTTCTGCCAGTTTCAATATTTGATCTATCGGTGGATTTACCTACTAGAGATACATATTTATCTTAGGGTCTAGATAGACCCTAAGATAAATATGTATCTTAATATATAAAATCCTTGCGTTACTGACTGACTGACAGACACGCTACAGCCGAAACTATTGGGCGCAGGAAGCTGAAATTTGGTATTGTATGTGCCGCGGGGATTGTAGGGGTGCACTAAGAAGGGATTTCTCGAAATTCCCACGGGATCGGCCAAAAGGGGTAAATTTAAAAAAAAATGCAGGCATAGCTGCTGGCGTCTACTAATATATAAAGCTGAAGAGTTGGTTTGTTTGTTTGGTTGAACGCGCTAATCTCAGGAACTACTGGTCTGATTTGAAAAATTCTTTCTATGTTAGATAAACCATTTATCGAGGGATGCTATAGGCTATATAATATCACGCTATGAACCATGGGAGCGGAGCAGTAGCCTTAAATAACGCGGATGTAACCGTGGACTCATCTAGTACAATATATGTTAATGTATGTCAAATATTAACAGCTATGACAATCGAATCAAGCTATGCAAGAAATCTTAGTCATCATAAGTAAATACACTTGTTACATAAACCAGTAATGTGACACTAATCTATGATAACTGATTCCTGTGCTATATTGTATAATTATATCGGTGTGCAAATATTATTACGAACATACATTAAAACACCATTATATCAATACATTTCTTGCTAATTAAGGCACAGCAATCAACATCATTAATATCGGCGTACATTGTAATAATTAATATGAGGTTCATGAATATTGAAACATGATAATGTCAGAAAGAAATGCTATTAAAGAGACAGATGGAAAAGTAGCCGTCATAACTGAATCTATAGATTTGTTGAAGTTACAACCTGGTTTTAATTATCGATCACAGTATTAAAGTAATGGTGAACCATTTCATATTTCTGTAGGTAGTCAGCTAGATAATATAGGAATTTAAACTTTCGTGGTCATTTAGACTCACAGATGTACAGTCAAACAACTTCCCGCTAGACCACCATAAGGGCGAGAATCGCTCAGCAAGACATCGTCGTTTCCAGTGGTACTTTACACGCACATTGACACTCGTATACAAAACCAGTTTTTAGTGTGCCTCGACTCAATGAGCGAGCCAAGGGATTTTTTTCAACCTGGTCCAGCGCCGATTTGTTTGATTGTAAGTACATCCGTGAACATGGCGCTTGCAACGGTGCCGAAATATCGGTTACTCGAAAGAAAGGCACGTGGTAAATATCCAGAAAGATAATTTAAAATAAGTCAGCTAGATAGTTGCTAGTAATGGAACGATTGGTCGTGCAAGGGAAAGTTGAGGGCAAGAGATCACGTGGGCGCTCTCCGACACGGTGGACAGACCTCATTAAATCTGTGACGAACTCCAACATTAACGACTGCTCTCACTCCGCAAAACATAGAGCTACATGGCGACGCATCACAAGAACAGCAACGGCACAAGAACCGACCGACGCATGACCACGACCACTCTGACAAGAGTGCACGACTGAGAAGAGATAGTTGCTTACCCGAATAAGGTGAGATAATCTGTGGCGACTTTTTTTATTTTTCTTTATATTAAAGCTAGATACATATCCAGAGAAAGAATCAGGACGTCCATCTTTAACGAGCCAATAAACTTCCAGAATGATTCTTAAAAGAAGAAAGCATTTTGGAAGAAGGAACTTGGCAGTCACTGGTGGGAGGACAGTGATTATGCTTCCAGGATTCTCTCGAAGTACTACTATTTGCATAAGCAGATAAGCTTAGATTAGTGATGTATGCGCTAAAAAATTAGTATACGCCAAATGTCACGCACACATAGCTGTCAACGTGCCACGCTTAGTTGGACGAATGCGTTCCATCTGATACTTCTCTAATCTGAGCAGATAAGATACAATTTTCTATTAAACCCTGCGATGAAACTAAGCGAACAAGACAAAACTAGGATCTTAAATGCGTGTCCTAAATGCCAAAACAGTGTACTATAAATCATTGTACAACTTTAATACCGCCACAAATCTTATTAATTTACATGTATGTGTTAAATCTTACAAGTCTAGGATTCACTGTCGTATCTTCTAGATTGAGTAAATAAGTAAATTCTGAGTAGTTGAAACTTTCAATAGTTATAGTAAGTAATTTTAATAATTATGTTCGATTTATTGTGATGAAATGTCTATATTTAATGACATTAAATTTACTCCTCTGCCTACCCCTTCGGGGATACAGGCGTGAGACTAGAAATAAATATAAATATATAAATTTAAATAAAAGTTAGATATGTTTGAATAACGAATGACTATTTTTGTAGAAGTTAGAGCAACGACTGTGTCATTCGCCGAAAAAAGTTGCCGGCTGTTTTTAATAGACCTTTGTTACCAACCGCAGAGTGCTGTAGTATCCATTGTTGGACAATGTGTCACAATCCATAGTAGCATAAATTCGAACCATTGCACCAATATATAGATTTAAAAAAATTGTCATAAGTATCAATATTTCTAATCACTATATCTATGCAATAAAGGGAATAGTCCTCAATTTAGCTTCAATGCAGCAAAACACAAATTAATGAATAACCTCCATCTCCCGTGTGAATGTTTCAAACATATCTTGTGCTCCAAACACATTTTCACATAAGTAATAACCGTTCAAGACGCACCCAAGCAAGATTTAATTAACAAGTCACAGATATTTCTACATACGTAATTAATTACCATTACACGCCTTTGGGCCCATAAAAACATTCACAATAGCCTCTGAAAGGATTGACCGACAGCATCTTTCATTGACCCTAGCTTCTAAGGACGTAGATATAAGGTTGGATTTCGCTTGTGTGGGAGATAGAGGTATTGTGGTGGTCCAAAAAAGTGGTATACGATAGCCATTCATCATTCGTATAACAACCGAACATAAATAACATATTTAGATGGTTTATTCTTCTTTGTTAAGTTGTATTTGTTCCATTTACGTGTTTTTTCGTTGCCAACTTTGAACGAATACCAGGTTTTTGAGTGGTACTGTTAATAATACGCTTACAAATCATTTAGGTGTTTTTCTGTTGCAAGGTAAGATGTAAGGTGCAGAAACATATTTATTGAATACTTATTTGTCTGAGTTTGATCCTGAGCTGATACCAATCAACTTTATATTCTGGCAGTGAATAGAGATTACAGGGGTGCAGTAAATGGAATAGAGCAACAATTTTTCCACTGCTAAGGTAGCACGGGAGCTTTAAGACTTCGTCGTTATTTCTTTTTTGATATTACTTTTTCGCTGCCCTGAAAATTAATAACTAAAAATTATGAGAATAATTCTCTGTAGGCCAGTTGGCAAAGCTCATATTCTTTCAAATCTGATTAGACTAGAATTGAATGTTGGGTTTCAAGACAATAGTCTTGGATACAACTGGTATGATGAACTCTATAAAACCTACAAATTTTGTACTTGTATACCCTTACAAAATATATTTAATCTTAAGATTGTATATAGGTATGTGTCTACGTATAACACTCGGGTACAAAGATGAACACACCATCGAAGACTAATTCAGAACGCCGATAACAAGGTTATATTACACCAATTAAGCGCCATTTTACGTTTGATTTTATTGTGGCATAATTAGAAGTGGTTTACGAGTGAAGGTTTAGAACCACTGGTTTTATATGTTAAGTAACGATATAATAAATGTTATGATCATAAGTTAACAAGTATTAATTTTTATTATAGATCACCTGTCGGCTGCGGCTAATCTCTCATTAGAAAAGAAGTATAATAAATATAATTATAGTAGAATATTGTCTTACGAAGGCCTTCAAATTTATTGGTATACTTAGTGTGAATATAGTAAATACCTATAGGTACATGCCGAGTTAAGAACATGCGTTCGAAGAAGGTTTATTTAAGAAAAAATTTCTTCCAAGCTATTACCTACATACTATGTTTTCAGACATGCGCGGCAACTTTTTGGAAGAATGTGTCCACACAATCTTTCCAAGAGCCACTGAAAAATTTTACCACCAGCTTCTTGCAATGACCATAAGTTTGACACAAGAGACATCAGAGTGAGAAAGAGAGAAACAGGGAAAGGTTCTCACTAACATTATAGATATTAAGTTAGATTATATTTGTTTAAGCGACGAAACATTGTTCACAGAGGATTGCCATAACAAGAACGTGAGCATAAAAACTCTTTGCAGGTCTACATTCTGAAATTACACTGCCAAAAGAATAACGTTTAGTTTGCTATCCATGCGATAACTGTGTAATATTTGTACGCAGCATTGCTAGAAAAGCCAAGTTCAATATTGAAATAGTACATTGACTTTTCAGTAGTGGCTAACCTAGCTCGTTGCTTACCATCTAAGTCTTACAAAAAAGGAAGCAAATATAAATGTCAAAGCATTATTTACTGTTACAATGTACAAGCAAAGCAATTAATAAACAGTTTCAAACTCGTTAGAAGAAAAACTAAACGTATGTATCGCAATGCAAATAGACATGAATATGCTGTTTTTTTTATATTTCCGAGCAAGCTTGAACGCAAAACCTAGCGTTACAGAGGCATGCAACCATTCATTACGTTCGCCAGTTTTTTTTAACGCTATTTGTTTTGCATTTGATAATGTCTGATGGAATTATCTTTGCAATTGCATTCACAGTTGCTATTAGTGACGGTGTGTTGAACAAACAAACATATAACTTCGAAAGAAATGACTGCAGTCATGCTTCTAATCTAGTTTAAGGGTTTTTTTATATCGCGTACCGTATTAGAAAGTAAGTAAGACAGTCTGACAGTAGGCAGCGATAGACTAGTGGAGAAAACGACAGACTGCTACGGTGAGGGTCACAGGTTCGAATCTATGGCGCGCACCAACGACTTACCGAAGTTATGTACATGTTAAATTGTTAATTTTTGCTTACTAAACGGTGAAAGAAACAATGTTAGAACACCTGTACTTCTAAGAGTTCTCCGTAATGTTTGCGAAAGACATGAGAAGCCTGCTGAAGCTCGTAAAAATATCAGACCGGTATTATTCAAATACATAAAAATTAAATGATTGGTCACAATAAATGAAATATAAATTATAAATATAAATGCTACATAAAAGCAATCTACTGCAATTCATAATTAAATTTAAATTTATTTTCACTACCACAATAAATCTTAAATACAGTCTTCATCTCGGATACGAAATTTTACGAATCATGAAACTAATCAATACTGCGTAAGTCGGCAATGTAAATAACTGCCTCAAATTCGACACTAAGCAATAAAACCGTGATTAAGCTGCCAATCAGCCATCAAAATTTACCACACGTACTTACAAAATCCATTTAACCCACAAATGAATAAAATTCACAATTACATCAATTCATGAATAAATCAATTGTTTGTATCGATCGACCAGTTAATCGACTGAATTATGTTATTAACACAATCGTAAAACAAGGATAGTCGCGCTATAGAATATAAATTTAATTGACGCCGCCATTTTTGATTATAAAATGTTTATTAAAAAGCTATTATAACGGATTATTTTTATGTTCTGTTTTTATGTTTGTGTGCTAATGAATGTTGCAAAATTTTATGTGCTTAAACAAGGTAACAATTACAGACTAAATTACTTCAACAAGGATTAGGCCGATAAATTGCTCATAATTATTCGAACGCCTTGTTTTTATTGATTGTATTATTACGACAGGTCTATCCGAAAAACCAATTAGCAAATTAATTTTGATATGGCAATTTAGAGTTGTTGTTACCTTACTGGTGGGATACGGCAGCTTATCAACTCATCCAAATAATTATGTTTTATTCCAAACTAGACGTCGCCAGCGGCTTCGCGCACGTCAGTTATACGTCTTCCTCTCGAATCATTCTATCTATTAACAAAAACCGCATTAAAATCAGTTGCGTCGTTTTTAAGATTTAAGCATACATATGGACAGACAGACAGAAGACAGACTTTATTTTATACTATATAGTGATGAAGAAAGATAAATACCCGACATTTTGACCAACCTATACTAAAACGTCGGAATAAAAAAGATTTCACCATTCTGTATAAATAATTACCACTACGAACAAAAAAGGATGTATACCTAATTATAAACAAACCACAAAAGTTTCAAAGTTCTTAAGAACGCAATCCAGTGCGAATAAAAATTATTATTAACTCGCTATATTTTTCCTTATGTTTTGTAATTGTGATTAAAGTGTTCGATTTATAAAATCAATGACAAGGATTCGCCAACATTCAATTTGGAAACAAGAAAAAAAAATCTGCTATGACTTATCACGCGTTAACTAAAATCGTCAGTGAAATGTCAGGGCGTAGTGTTTAATTGGTAGGGACTATTATGACGAGTGGTTCACTAGATTTATCTCATCGGTTGATTGATTTTGGTTCATTGGATTTGAATTGATCTCATTGAACTTATTATCACTGGTAGTATTTCTTGTTCGCACGATTGAAATCAAATGTATACGTAAATAAAGTAATGAAATAAAAGAAAAGTTGAAAGTGCTGACATAAAAAATTTGCTCTCCTAATTTGGTGCGCATTCAATAATGAGGGGTTAATATTAAAGTTTTCCTAATAAGAGAGACTAATATTGTCAATTTGCACAAGGCCCTAAAATGCATGTAAAGCCATTGACAAAAATTAGTAGCAAAATCATCAAAATATCACGGAACCTCAAGAAAATTTTAGAATTCTATACTTATATTGTCGACTATTATCTTATATTGTTGACTCTTTACTTGGTAGCCATCACACAAAGTAATAAATCTGGATGCAACATCAGCTGAGTACTTGATTACTAAACCAATGTCGAATGCATGCAATGACTTTGTATAACCTAATATTGACCCCATAGACGGGTGATTTTGTAGTCTGGAAACCTCGCAGTATTCAAATTTAGCCAAAATATTGTATTTACATTTACCTTCACTTGACTATAATTTAGTATGTACATTATTGTAGCTTTTTAATAAGTATATTGAATTTGGTAAGTAAATCTTAAATCATAAGATTAATTAAAGACAAGCAGACGACGATGGCTTACTTAAGATGTTGAAAATTGTTGTTTTTGTTCAGAGTAGAATTATAGTGAAGGTAAGCATATGAGTTTGATAGATCTTAAACCGTTTCACCTAAACCGTTGCTTTATTCCCTAGTTGATTTGAAAACATAAGAAAAGCACATAGTACTTGAAATTTCAACACTGTTATAGATAGATGTCCACCGTATTTGCCAGACCGCGAGGAATTCGTTCAAATTAGATTAACAGTATTTAGAAATATCAGTTTAATTATTCTAGAACTGACAACATTTAACGCGAAACGTAACCACAAGATTAGCAAATTGTTGCATTCAAATTGATGAGTAATCCTTAGGGTATTACCCCAATGCAGAATTAGGTGAACATGATGTTTTATTCATAATTTGCGAAACGGTTGATGTACGTATTCAAGGTGATGTTGTTTTTGCTCAGAACTTGAAAAAGGAAAATGTTGATGGAAACTTACTGCTTATTTAACGATGTTTGCACAATACATAAATTCAAACAGTAGGTATATACAAAATATGAATTTAAACTTTCGTGGTGATTACTAGTTTAACATTATCTTTCGAAAATCTATATTGATGCATTTAAACATTTTTAATTTATAATAACAAACACGTTAAATAAAGGCCAAACTACTCAAAATATATCCGGTTGTAGACAAAAAACGACTCATTGAGAGATAATCATCTTCTATTTCTTTTATTCTAAAAAATATTGTTATGACCACACATAACAAATTATGAATTGAATGGAAACATATTAAAAATATTTTCAAAGAACATAAACTTTCTATTCCAAGAGCCATAACATTTTTGCCTCTTAAATTATCATAAGTAGGTGTCAAAACATAGCTATCATAACCATTAGTGAAACTTATGGAAAACATACAATAAACGTATTTCATTAATTTACCATTAAATGTCTTCGTAAATAATGATCGAGCCGACGGATGCGCCCACGCACAAGTTTTATTACTTCATTTTAGAGTTCCATTTGTAAATGGTCATCGAGTATTATGCGTAAATACAGCGTGTTCTTTAATTTTGTCATCTTAAAGCTTTTCGCAGTCCACTGCTTAACAAATACGACTTCTCCATCACCTTTTGCGACACCTATGGAATGAAATGATGTACTTTGAATTCATGATCCGTCATCACACGAAAAAAAAATTAATAGTAAATTAAAGTACTCAATAAAGAAATGTAGATAAAGCTTAACAAGACTTCTCGTATTGCATAAAAGTCAGTATAGCAATGTTCCACAACATACAAAATAAATTGTACCCATCCGTTTATCGTTATAGAGTTACCTTAAATTGATACTTTATTACTGAAATAGGGACAGATAAACCTCACTACCGTGCAGCCATAAAGAACAGATAAAGAGTTTATTGATTAGCAGTATCTATAACTGATTAGTTTATGCAATTATTTTCGTTTAGTTGAGTATTTAATATGAAAGTGTCGATACCGATTCCTGTTGCCTGACAGCTTCTATAACTACTAAGCGTGCTTCGGAGGGCACGTAAAGCTGTCGTACCCGGTTCTTGTCTCAGGATAAGAATCGTTAGAACATGTCGGAGGCCTTCAGGCGGTCTTAAAACTCCGACAATAGAGTTAGCCACACACTCACACGAAAAACAAACAAACAGCTTCTTGGGCTAATAAGGTTTCTTTAATAAAAGTCCATTTCTCTAAATCGTAATAATAATGTCGTGATAAATTCAACAATAAAAGTTCCAGAACGAATTGTCCTCAGATTTTATTATAAGCAAAACTCGTCCAAATAAAAGTCTAAGAGCCACTGAAGAATAATATAAGCATTCATAAAATCAAAGTTACCATTTTTATTCTTCCCACTTTTATTTAGATCCAACACATCGTGTACGGAACTCATAACACTAAAACTAAACAGGCATCAAACTTGGTCGGTTTTTACGATTATTTTGTGGAAATTAATGTATTTCCCCTGTTTATTGTGATTTCTACTGTTGTTTGTTTGTTCTGTATCTGCTTGATGACAGCTGCTACCTTCTATGTTTTATTGTGTGTTCTGTTTTGTATTTTTATGTTATGACCGTGAATATTTTTGGAATATTTTGTTTGTTTATTTGTTATTATGAATGCAGGTGTGGTTAGTTCTAACCTAGTGCGTTCACCAAGTTCTCGAGTGTTGGAGACTTTGCTTATAGTAGTATAAGCAAAGTCTCCACGAACTTACTGTAAAGGACTTGCTTCTTTCAAAGATTTGCTTTTAAATTACTTAGTTAAAAAAATTTGTAATGATCTGTCTGCACCAGAACTATTTTTTATTTAGATTGCATAAGTAAAGCGCTTGATAGCGATAGCCTAGTGGAGATACCAACAGACTGCCATGTAGAGGGTATCGGGTTCGAATCCACGGCACGCACCAATGACTTTTCGGAGTTATGTGCGTATTAAATTGTTAATTATCGCTTGTCCCGTGCCTCGGAGAGCACGTTAAGCCGTCGGTCCCGGTCGTCATGAAGATCTTTGACAATCGTTATAGGAAGTCAGTACCTTCTAAGGTAAACCGACACTAGTCCAAACCATGGAATATCGCTATCCCTTCGGGATGCGGAGGTCAGACGGGCAGTCGCTCCGCGGAAAAGCCAAATCCGGTTAGACTAGTAAGCGGACCCCAGATTGAAAAACTGGGATAACGCTAAGAGGATGATGGAAGTAAAGCGCTTGATGTTGCATGTTAATAATAACTTCTAAGACAGTGACTTTGGTGAGTGTATGCCAAAATGCGCGACCAGATTAAAATAAAGTTATGAGTATATTTTGAAATATTTGGGATTCGTTTAAATCATTTTTACTAAGAGATAACCCCAATTTAAGATAAAAATACCACTATATCGTGTAAAGTAGCTTAGCGATATCATTTAAAATCCTAATATATGTATATAGGCGTCAAATTCTTATAATATAATTTAGTCCTTACGTCAACAAAATCCATTATTTTGACCGATTTCAATTTATATTTATATATTTCAGTTACCAGACGGCGTGCAAAATCTTAATGCTGTCAAAAAAATTAATAGGTAAATAAGATTTTTAAATAGTTTCATAATTATCAGACACCATGACATTGATTTTAATTTATCTGCGTGAAAGTCTGGGTGGACCTTAGAACAATAAATTCTTCTCTTTTTTGAGAATAATAATTTGCCATTTTCACATCGTTACTAAATTTATACGTTTCACAAGAAAGAAGTCGCAAGCATAGCTACACTTCATTATCTTGAAGACTTTTTATCTACGGCTTATTATTATTGTAAGCCATAAGCTTAAATATACACAAAAAAATGAAATCCTCAGAAAATAAATTGTTTCAACAGTATGCTGCAACCGTCATCAGCCCATATGTAAACTACTGTATTCATGTCAACTGACTAAGTGCGGCATTTACATACGAATTGTATGAATTAATACTACGTCAATTGACACCAGCCTTAAATCACACGTTATAATGGACCCGTTTCTAGAGGACACAGATTAATACGCAGAGAGACTATGTTGTGCTACCTTTATGCCTAACAGGACGATTCATTTGGACGGTACTGTATAATTGTTATTGAAAAATTCATTGTGTTAAAAATTTGCAAATGATGGCACTTATTTTCTATATCCAATTTTATGCATCATACAAAATAAATGAAGACGGCCAAAGTAAACCACTAAGAACAAGCACATTAGCAAGGCAAAAGCGTATATTGAGTAGAATATAATTTTGTAACCAAATGTACATAGAAGCCAGCTGGCCTATTTCAAATCCTTTTAATATAGACTGTCATTTCAATTTATTATCTACTACTTTTCATGGCTTAAGACTTATAATGGCAACATTATATTAAAATGAAATAAAATTTAAGATGTGCTTATATCGAATGTACAGTCTATCAAAATAATCTGTGAAAGAAATAAGAATCGTAAAACGGCGAGCGAGGTGGATCATAAATTTAAGTGCCGTTTTCTAAAATTAATAACGCATAATTCTAATATAAAACCTTAATGAGTGGCGAATAAAGCGATAAACGGGTAATTTACGATCTGCCCGGCCAATAAAAACTTTAAGATAAGTAATCTTAGAAATGGAAATCAATTATTTTGTTTACGTCAGCCTGTTAGAACTTATGTGGCTCTATCTAATTTGTTTTATTATGGACCGTATATTTGATAGGATAAATTTGTAGTTTCGACTTGCAAAATAAAATGTACTGTTTTATTATACGACAATTTACTTTTTAGAGTTTATTAGTGAAAATATTTGCGATTAAAATATACGTTTATTCTTTGTATAAGGATTTCACTTGAGCAGATTACTGGAATCTCTATATCATTTGCCACAACAAATAATTTATAGATTCATGTCATAGTTTCTTTTTAAAAGCATATGATGTTGTAAACCAAAGGTATATTATAAAGAAGCAATCAGGTTCCATTTTTTATTATTTTTATATCTCAAAAAAAACTCAATATTTACATGAAAATAATAATACAAATAAGGTTAGACACTTGGCGTCAGAACTCAATAGCTAGTATATTCATACTGCTCTATGGCATTCATACTTACCAGAGAGGTTGGACGTTTAGACTAGAGAGAACATGCTCGCCATATTTCTTTATACCGAACGTGCAACATATAATGTCAGTTGGTTTTAGTTGGTTAATCGTAACGTCAAATTACGCGTCTCATTTAAAGAGGCATAGACTCCTTACAGACTTATATCTTTGACTGCATTCTCTAAATAGCCGTGCTGTCAAATCCCATTATTAAGGAGTGATGGGATTTGACAGTGAAAGGAGATATCGATGTTTTTTGAATGAGGGATAAATACGGAAACAAACTATCGGACATGAATGTAAAACTGAATCGTACCCGCAAGCTTCGGCGTGGCAGTCGGTTGCACTCACGCCAACAGGGTTGTCAAAGTAGTTCACTGCTGTACTAATATTTACATAAAGGCGAATCATTTGTGCTGGCGGATCACAAATCGGATTACCTACAACTCTAAAAAAATCGAGCACTGTCCAACTTAAGCGATAGCAAGCAACGTGATATGATGCGACGCACACAAATTACCAAAGCCTGCCGCATTAGCCAATCTGGTATAATTCGTACAATACATAATCTAAGTGACAGTTTCTTAGCATCTCATCGCAACGCATCGCTCATTAGTTTATGAATACTTTTTGTCAATAGATTTTATGGCTAAAACGAACAATTAAACACGTGAATTTTTTTAGTACTGTCTGTCTGGCAAGTCTTTGCAAAGCATTGTCCGGCTTCGACAGCAAAAACTACAATTTCAATATTTTAGTTGTTTTCTTCTACGGCTTAAATATATCGACACATACTAAATAAAGTTAGACATTTGACCAAAAATATTTATCGATAAATCATCACTGTTACGAACAACACTCGGTATGTTTTGTCTACTGTTTGCCTACCACGAGGCTGCTATAAGAGCGTGTTGCTAAACCTATCGACAGCTCTTTCTATCATACTGCATGTGCCATTAGAAAGAAGATATCAATCATAGCAACCGCTGTTGTTATTTAGTGTTACTTCTATGACTTAAGGTTATATTTCTTTGATACTTACCTTTATGGCGGTTGGTCCTTGCGCTATTTTTGACAGGATATACATTGCAACTTAATAATAATGTTAGTTATTTGTCGTGTAATTCAGATTATACTCATCATTATTCCATTTTATTCTTCTCATTGATTTGATAAATATAATACATAACATATATTTTTACAGTATTTTGACTGCAGTCAAAGTTTAATTATTATAATTAATTATTCTGAAATAAATTTCATCCATAGTTTCCCGGCTATCACTAGACTGTGATAGCCTGTTAATGGTGTTAGAAGTATGTTGTTATAGCTTCTACTCCCTCATTACCGTTTATAACGACCGACAGATAAAATTTATGTCATAAGCTTTTGATAATATCTAATTAAAATAATATGTAATTAAAATTTTGTAGGACACGATTGAAATTAACATAATTATATTACTTGATATTATATTACGAAAATATTTAAATTTTTACTATACAATATGGTTATTATTTTTTTGTTAATTACGTACTAAATTAGTGTAGTTATATTTTCTCTTTATAATGGCGTAACTACTTTCAATAGTAGGTTAACTTTGTGGGCGTTTGTTTAATAATGGTACTGATACATTTGAGCATTAACCTGCAAAGAGCATTATTGCAAATGTTACAAATCTGAAAATCATACGAGTGTGTTTTAGCGAGCATTCTTGCGAATCGACAATAAGCTTTCACGTTTTTGCGAACGCTCTGTTCGCTAGAAACTTCGTGTAAAAGTCTGTAGCAATGTTCGGCTCTGTTCGTTTTTCAGTTCGACAGAACAAAAAACGACAAATGCTCGCTGTTCTGTTACAAGTGAATGTCCAGGTGTATCAGCACCATTACGTACTTTTTATTCATTGAGTCGCTTGAAAGCCAGAAGCGAAACTGTTTTGAATATCTCTACATCTCTTTCTTTTTACGTTAGTTAAAAAGCAATAAAAGATTTTACAATTTTTAATTCAGTCAATTGTGACGAGCTCGTTAAAGAACTTATGGGCATAAATCTAATCGTTGTGTTTATTATGCCTTTCTTAATAGAGTGTTAATGTTTTAGCGTCGCTGAATGAATTAAGGGTAAGCCAATTGAATTCCACTTCAGTACTTTTTACTGATAACCGTTGAAGCAGTCGTGTTCTAGAGAGGAGACTGCGCCTTGAAATTTTCCATCTCGTACCAACAAAAGAAGAAAAATGTGGAGAGACGAATCTGACGATATCCACAAAGTGACTGATATGTGGACACGAGGAGCCGAAAATCAAACTTAATGCCGTGCCATTGTCTTCAATACGGCCTAAATCCAGCAGTGGACTACAGCAGGCTGAGTTCATAAATAATTAGGAAGAAAAAATATATTATTCTTAGTTTGAAGGAACTAAAAGACTTTCTTTTCCCTATATTATATCATTAACAGTAAACGCATCTTAATGTCTCCTGATTATTGTGAAAAGCACAAAATAATATTGTATAAATAAGTAATATCAATATTATATCCGTTAGCTTATGTAACCTTACTACCACTACTATAAGCGTGCAAGGTTATGAGGATGGATAGATGTGGAATGTCTGTTACTGTATTAGGCAAAATATACGGACATTGACGAAAATAGAAAAAGTAGGTAAAAGTTCTATATCTGAATACCACATGGGCTACTTTTCCCTGATTACTGATCCTGAAGCTAGTACATCAAACATTTTTATTGAGTAACGGCGCCGGTAAAACAATTCTCAAAAGTGTTGAATCACATTTATAACAGGATACCTTATAAAGATCTCTTACCTGTAATTGGCGTTGCATTCTCAAACAAGTAAACGAACCTATATATTTTAATAACGCCCAGTACATACACAATTTTATCATCAAAATATAAATTATAAAAGCCCCTTAAAACGGAATTAAATTGTCGGCGATACAAGGAATAACGTTAATTTGCACAAAAATATAAGTCGGCTATATTTAAAATTTTACGAGTGTGCAATAAGTGTAAAATTCTCATAACAAGTTTTTAACACCAGTGTCTTATACGTTTCTCGATATAAAATCGCTTAAATCGGCGATCTCGATTTTGCAACGATTAAATCGAATTTTTACGATGTCTCGATAGATAAGATAATGTGGAGTCTGTATGCATTATTTTCAATGTTTTTTAAGAGCGTTGATAGTGTAATTTGGTAGCCGGCCTCGGTAATACGCGTTTTTTTATTGCTTATAAAACCGTGGTTTTAAAACGTTAAGTAGCAAATATATATTATTGCTTTTATGATTTGGAATATATGAATATACAATTTGATAGAGATAAGACTGAAAACGCTACGATAAAGAATAGCATTAAAATAAATTTAGGCTTTTCTAAATAAACGAACTGTATGATGGATGAAGGTCTCTCTGCTGGCACTCATTTTAACGTATTCGTATTCCTTCGTGCCTCAATAATTTACAGTTTCTAGACGAAATACGTTTTTTTAAGTTTTCATTCCATATTTATTTTTTTATTATTTGTTGGTTTGATTTCTTATTATTTTCGTCTTTAACATTATATTTGGCCAATAGTTTTATTTTTAGAAAGCTTTTTTAGCAATTTGTGAAAAATATAGATCCAAGCAAGTTTCTCCAGATCTTGTAAAATATTAAAAGAATACTGTACTGAAGTACAAATTACATTACGCAGTAAAATAAGTAAATACATTTCTCATTCTTTTTATTCAACAGTTCATATAAATAGCAGCAGGTTAGAAGGAAAGTGAACCAGATAGAACAAGAAAATGATTCAATGTATAGGAATTGAAACACGTCTAGTTTAGACGAGTTGACAATCGGACGTGGAACTATGCTGTGAGAAAACACTGGAAGTGAAAATGAATTACATAAAACTATTTTATTTCTCCATTTAGATGGAATGTATGGGAGCTACTGCACAAATTGGTCTAGTAAATTGTTGTGTTGTTGATTAGATTAATTCGCACGTGAAGGAACGCACTACTTTAGGACCAGTCGACTTGAGTGGACCTCGATTGCCATTCTCGGTAATAATCCAGTCCCATCATATTAGTTATGAGAGTTAGTTCGCCACGCAAAGTTGAAGATACCATGGTGGCTATTCTCGCTCCGAACTAAACTCACACTCCTTGATATGTTGGAGGAGGATACCATATTTTCCCTAACTTAACTTCTGACCTAAGGATAGTTCAGAAGTTGACAGATATTAAGTACACTACTTTGGCTCATCATCGTCCTTCTAACGTTATCCCAGATGCCTCCCGGGGTGCGTAAGCACATTTGCCTGAATATTAGCTTTTCCACTGAGCGATGGTCGACTGCACAGTTGTATACTACTATGGCTACATTTAAGAAAACATTTAGGAAAATTATAAAATGTCTGTAATAAGAAAATGAACAGATAAAGAAATAATTAGAATAACTTCTATAACCATAGCAAGCAAACATATAAATACAATTGTACATTCGATAAACAACTTGGCAATGTTGCCAGTCTTCTGCTGCCACTACCAACCGACTAAAAAGCAGACGATTTAGTACATGATGTCATCCTAATGGTTTAAGTCTTGTATATAATTGTATTTGTTTTAAGATTCAGTATATTATTGACGGTCGTGATTAAAAATATGGGAATATGTTTCAATAAATACTATTTTTAAAACGAGAGTAACAACTAACATACGTACCTTTCGATTAAGTGGAAAGTGCGACTTAGTTAATAAAATTCTTGTAATTACGACATGTGTCCGGCTGTATGCGTGTGACAGACATACGGACATAGCGTCGACCGTTTATGGTGTTACTGTTATTAGTCCTACCTGTGTAACTAGAAATAATATGTGCTTAAGAAATTGCGCGATTTTTATAAGAAAAATGTTTGGTTGAACGTTTTCGTTTGGTTTTTGCGGTGAAGGTATTTTTTCCTAGATTATGCAGTTTATAAAACATCGTTTACAAAACGTAAGTAAATGTTTAAATAAAGTTTGTAAAAAAGGGAATATATTCCTAACGGATGGCTTAGGATCTGAAAAAAAAATTTCGAAATATGAATATTTTGTAGAACATATACTTTCGTATATATTATTTCTTAACGCTAGTAAAAGCGAATAGAAACGTAGGCACTGGAAGCAGAAGGACAGAGGCAAGGAGTTACATGAAAGCCACACGAGCACCGCCAAGTACACAATTTCGTTCTTCAAGAAAATTTGATTTACAAACAATTGAGCTTTATCCCTGAGGTTACACATTCAGTTGTTCATAAAATTTACGTAGTTCATCGTCGGCAATGCACTTTAAGACTCTCATTAGTGTATCAACTCCTTTAGACGCAGAAACGCTGTACATTGACATTTGCAATATTCCATTTGTATAAGTTTTTGCTATAATTACACATTCCCCAATAGAATGCACGACAGAACTCCGAGTAGGATTTTGTAGAATTTTTATAGGCAATATGTTCAAATATGCAGACGATGTGAACTATGATTGGACCTTTCGTATTGCCCTTTTATGATAAGCATCAATAAAGTTCTATTGAAAAGTATTTGTATCCTGTTTTGCTTAATTATTAATTGCTCGCCTCGTTTTAAATGTAAGATAGATTGTGGTTATATAATTCGCAGTTACATAAACTGAATCGAAAAGCTATTTATATAGATATTTCAAAGCTATTAAATTATTGTCCAATTTATCAATTATGGCATTCATAACCTCTTACAAAAGCTATAATTTTATGTATATTATTAGAACGTTGAAGTAAATGATTGACTATTTATCAAACATTTCTCACCGTGACCAAGATTTTGTGAGGTTCTGGTCTTTATGTTTTCTCTGAATCATAGAGAAACGTGAGTACGTTTCTCTATCAACTTGTCTTCGTGATTTGAGATCAGCTGGTGGCGCCTTGTAAGTTGCTAATAATCTCAAGTATGTCGCCACGTTAAAATAAAAAAATAATATCTCGATACATTAACACCAGAACCACTTTCAAAACCAATTATATATACTACAAAAATAAACGCTGTACTTAGATACCAATAATAATTACGAATTAATTAAACAGGTCGTTAATATTTCTTTTGGTGAACTAAGTCTAGCGATATGCCTTA
Source organism: Euclidia mi (assembly GCA_944739405.2). Taxonomy (NCBI): domain Eukaryota; kingdom Metazoa; phylum Arthropoda; class Insecta; order Lepidoptera; family Erebidae; genus Euclidia; species Euclidia mi. The sequence goes on along the minus strand of OX123184.2, from coordinate 20,353,827 downwards.
TAAGTGAAGTCGTTATGGGGTAAAAAAAATATGTTCATTCCTACAATAAGCAACTAATGTATTAAGTAACGACAGGCTGTTGGCTCATTAGATTCTAGCGCCTTATTTCACCTACTTTTTATTAATTTTCCATTGGGTGAACGATTTTTTATGCAGACGTTTCAAAAGGTCTAACCTTCAAATTACAAAGTAGCGTCAAGATGTTTTGTAGTATTATACGAATGACGTATATGGTTGAAGGGCACGTTGAGAATTTAAAACGGCAGTTACTTTGATACTGAATCAAGTTGTACCAATTATCAACATAATGATGAGCTGTCGGCGATAATCTACTGACGTGCTCACTCAAGCAACATTTAAAAAAGTGGTAAGTGATTAAATTTTCTGCAGAATTTCTTTTTGTTTCTCTCCTGCCTCTTTTATTACCGTCACACGTCCAACATATTTCTACATTCACACTGTGGAGCCAATAAAAGTAAAAGTTAAAGGTTAATAGTCATTGCATAATAGAATTGCATGTAAATATTCATGGGAATACACCAATATATTATAGTACCCATATAATTTGAAAACACTCTCATGACCAAATTTTTACTTATGTTCAGTGTTGATAGATTATGATGTGGGTTTGTTGTTGTGTGTGCCGTTTTTTACCCGAACGCTTTTTAAAAACAGGTTCAAATGAAGTGAACTTTAGTCACCATTATGTTAATTCCTATTCAAAGCAATAAGTGCAACCAGGCGTGTTGGTTTGCAGTCAGTTACACTACAAGGAAATATCAGTATATTTATGACACACTCATCAACCTCAAAGTCACTCCCCCAACAAATAGGCTTCAATTAATTTATCCCCATATATTGACCCATATAATTTTATACTCAATTTATTTCCTTTGCTTCTCATCGTTTCATAAAAAAGTAGATGGTGTGACGTCATAATAACAGCAACAGCTGCTAGACGCTTTAACGAGCGCAATAACTCAAAAGAATAATTATATAGCAAAATGTATGAGTGTATTTGCGGTTAAGTACGGCAGTTTGCGGGTTAGTAGTGCGTAAGATACAGATTGGCGAAAATATTTATAAAGTCTTCATTTTTTTCCTATTGTTTGTATCCTGGTTATGTCCTGAGATCATCCAAACACATTCAAGGTAAAACATAAGAAAAATTAGACACAATGAAACTAAAACTCTCTTAATGCTGTAGTGAACGTCTAAGATGGCGACTTACGCAAAAGAATGAAAAGGAGTTTAACGACAAAATCTTATGCTACCATTATGCGATTTTACCGGTTAGTTACAGAAAGTCCATTGATGAAGGACATTATTACAATTGCAGCACACCGTTGTGCGAAACTGAAATGCTATGTCACACATAAAGCATCAAAAGAAGAAAACCTAAGCATACTTGGTAAATTGCAATTTCAAACTACAACTATTATATATGGCATAATAAAAATAATACACGACTTAAGAAACACCCTGTAAAGACTAAAGAAAGTAAAAAAGTCTATCAATAAATTTAAGCCATGCACAAAAAGCTCTTTAAAGGTTTTACAGAAAATAATACATTGCGTTGTTTGTCAAGATGCGCACACCTAGCGCAATTAAAACGCATCTTGTCAAACCTATCAATTCATAAATAGTAAGAAAAACGAAATAACTTGTCCATGATCACTGGTCAGGCACATTCGTGTTAAAGAAATTCAATTCCGTGTCACATTGATATATCTGTTGTCAAGATTATCATGGAAATAATTAATGCCACGATACGCCAATTCTAATAGACGTTATTATACCAACCGTCATAGTGATGCGCACAATAACATTCACCAGTCATTTTATGATAGACTAATGCTAACATACGGATTCGTTTGTATTTTAATTGAATGCTATTTTTAAATACTATTTAATAAATACAGCCAATTCACGCAATAATAACAAATAGAATATTGGATTCAGTTAGCCTTTTATTAGGGCACTTTCGTGAATTTGAAGATTTTTTTGGTACAAATTGTACTGATACATTTATCAATATTTAACTAAGAAAATAATGGCAAAATACGACACTTGAAATGATGTAAAAAATTCAATCATACATATACCTACCATACATCCAAATCAGTTCAGACAGTAAGAAGAGTGGAATAAACCCTAAAATGTGAGCAGCAGTCGTTTAATTGAATAGACGTCACCACTGATTATCTTATGGTAAGCGGAGGACATCGACACATTAGATACTTTTATCAGCAAAAAAGAAAATGTATCTAAAAACTAAGAATAAACAGACAGACAGTCACCAACAAGATTAACCGTACCCACTCTTGCGCAGAACGCGTTTTTCCCCGCGGTATATTTGCGCTTACCAAGTTTTTGCTCCCGCATCCACCTCGTGTGTAAATCATTATACGTATTACACTTTATTAACTCAGTAATTACATAGTTCTTGCCAACCATTCAGAATGTGCGAACATTAATATTGTTAGCTTTTTTACATAAATATGTATGTATGTTGTCGTAATTGATTTACCATTTATACGGTCTGGTTTCGATGTTAATTTAAGGCGTACAGCATGCAATAGACTTTTTTTGTCTACAGGATGGAAATAAACTGTTCTGTCTGTTGCCCTGTAGTTATATTAACCGACTTACAGCCGTCCTCAACATTTATTAGAGTACTACATCTCCCTGACAATATTATATAATTAATTGTCTCCTGCTAAACGATGAAAATAATACATCGTGAGGAAACCCATATTCTTTAGAGTTTTCGAAAGACATGTGAGATCTGACAATTTGCGCTAGGTTAGTATTGTAGACTATGCCATACTTAATCCGATAGTAAGAAGAGACGCATGCCTAGGGGCCGGACGGCCCCGACAGTATACACCTATATTTTTTAATTAGTACAAAACAATTCACGGGGCACTAAGTATCTTTAACTGATCATATTTGTGTAGGTAAAAAATAAAAACACTAAGTCCCAAAACTGTCTCAAAACTGTCCACAAAAAACCTTAATTATTGGTAAATGCATAACTAAGGCTATGACCGACCCACGTACTATGAGTAGTAATAGTAGTAAACTGCTCCATTGATAAATTCCCCCCTGTCCCTCTACGCCCGCGCCGCGCCCCGATGCGACGAACAATGCTAAATTGTTAGCGGAAGTGAGCGCATCCATTTTTCGCCGCAGCATTATCAGTTCACATAACGGGAGTATGTTGATGTATGAAGATGCTTTGTGCGTGAGTGGAGGAAACGCGAGTACATCTGTGCGTTTGTACAGGGAAGAGTTTGGAAGCCAGTGGATCGGTCGAGGCGGCCCTGAAGCTTGGCCGGCCTCCATGCTCACCTGACCTCACGCCGTGGACTTCTTTTTGTGGGTGTACAAAAGTGAGCCGGTTAGTGTCGAACAATTAAAACAGCGCATATTGGACGCTTTTGACGAAGTGAATAGACAGAAGCGTACTTCTCTCGTTAAAAAACAATTAAATAAAACGTGCCCGTCTGTGTATTGAAAATGGTGGTGGATATTTTGAAGGACAATGGAAATACTTGTAAGTTTAGTAAATAATACCTAATTAAGTAAGTAGTAATTTGATGCGGGCGGTTCAAAATCGGTCTGTGTGGAGAGCCTTGAGGTAGGCCTATGTCCAGCAGTGGACGTCTCTAGGCTGACATGATGATGATGAAATAATATTTGTAAATAGCAGATGATTCTAACTTCATAAATACGCCAAAATTACTCTTTTATTTTAGTACAGAATACCTTATTTTATTTTGATATTTGTTTGTTTTCTAATCATATACCTACCTATGTATTTAATTAATTGTAAAAAGGTAATTTTGCCGGACCTAAGCCCGGATGAAGTATGAAGCAGAGGGGTAGAATTTAGAAAATTAAAAAGTAACTACCTACACTTATTATTTTGTTTAATTTTATTGTCTAAGGCTACCTACATTATAAGTGCGACGAAAAGAATGCGTATGAGTAGGACGGAAAGTAAGTACTATCAATGAAGTAGTGAATGGATTGTAAAATATGTCTATGATTTAGGTGAGATTTTCTACAAAAAACAAATGATTATAAGTTTTCTATCTAGAAATATTATGAAATTCTTACATCACATATATGATAATAATGTCTTCGCTAATATGTTCTTAAAGTTTTTGTACTAACTAAAAAATAGTGGTGTATAAACAAGACTTGATGGTATTATCTACATTGGTTTCGCCTGACGTGTATCATTTGTCCTTGGGTTTCATCATCGTATGAAATACCAAACATCACTCCACTCTCACTGAAATCGCCAGCCCTGTCCATCTCTGTCTACACAGAGCATATTTTTTTTTTTGTGTCGAGTTGGAAAATCCTCATGGAGTCCCTCCGCCCTGGGGTAAGGTCGAATGGGACTATCAGACTCTTACTGACTAAAAACTAACCCGTGTTCCTCATGTACCTGCACCATTGGACGCATCCTGCTCAGGCCTCCGTCAAGGCCACGCGGAGCGTCCATTCCCGGGATCTCGCTTAGCTTCACCGTGGGTAACCTAACCACGGTTACTGAGCCCCTCCACCACGACAAGGTGGAGATCCCACGGTTGAGTTGCTACACAGAGTTAAAATGACTTAAAATGATTTAGTCGTCACGGTTTTTCGTTCCTATTGCCTGAAGGTGTAGTTTGTAATGCTTTCTCTATCCACTATTATTATTGTAATTGGGTTGTAAATATGTGATTTAGGCTTTAGCGCTTCAGGCTTAAAGCAATATCTACTTAGAAAATTGTATGGAATTAATGGTTGTGTGTAGGTACCTATTAGCAATCATGGTAACCTCCAAATATACAAGAAATAATTCATGTACAGCTTTGAATGTTTTCAAGTTACTATTTTTCTTTGTAATTTGGCTACTTTAAGCGTTTGCGAGCATACTAAGAACTACAGAAGAACGAGATTAAGTGACATTATTGAGTTGTTTTCAGCTTGAAGTTATTTCAGCCATTATTATAGCAACAAAAATGTTCCTTCCTTAATTAGTACATTATATTTTTTACAGAAATAAAACAAAATTTTATACAAAGAGAAAACGCAACTCTCAAATAAAATTCCGTAACAGACGAAAAATTATCAAATGTTTAATGTATTCCCAAACTGCACAAATGTCATCACTCAAGCAATATGCTATTAATATATCCATCATCATCATCATCATCAGCCCTTTATACTGTCCCACTGCTGGGCACGGGCCTCTTCACACTTATGAGAAGGGTAAGGCCATAGTCCACCACGCTGGCCAAGTGGGTTGGCAGACATCACATGTCTTTCGCGAACATTATGGAGGAACATGCAAGTTTCCTCACGATGTTTTCCTTCACCGTTTAGCAAGCGATAATTAACAATTTAATACGCACTTAACTTCGAAAAGTCATTGGTGCGCGCCGTGGATTCGAACCCGAGACCCTCTGCGTAGCAGTCTGTCGGTCTCTCCATTCGGCTACCGCTGCTCTAATATATCCTAATTACCTATAATCCTTAAGTATTAACTTGCATCATCACCGCGACTCACCGCGAGTTCCATGACCACTTAGGTAGATAGTCATAGTTGTCTCAGCAAATAGAATTTATCTATTTTACCTCTTCTTTTTTTTAACAATTACGCATTTGGGATTAAATATTATCAAATCCTATTAGTCTTACAATTTTCAGTCGCGATGTCATCAGTTGTCCAAAAGGGAGCCTATTCAGCCCTCTGTACTTATCATAAGATTAACATACGTCAGACATATGTTGACCACATGCAAGAAAGCAAAACGGACTTAAAGCATACGTGACTTACAAACAGCCTTTCTTTTATTTTTGCTTTTGTTTGAAACGAATAATGAAGTAGGTTAAACAAGCCTCTTTGCCGTTAAGACTATTTCCTCCTTTCTTTTAAACAATCATTTGAATAAGTTTGCTTAAGCCGAAAATAGATTAGTCATGTTTGCATAACAAATATTAAGATGCGCACGCATAATAGTTAAAATTATGTTCAATCTTCCTCAATATTGACTTATTCTAATTAAGTGGTTTAGCAACGGATCGTAAATTATACTAATTTGGTATACCGGATAATCTTTATGATGTAATATTGAGTGAACTTTTTGTATTTGGTATTCGATTAGGTATTTTCCTTGTCTTGAGTGCTAGATAAGTATTTGAAGTTATTATTACTTATCGTGAAAAAACTCAGAAACGTCTACACAGAAAATAATCAATTGATTATAAGTAGACAGAAGAGCATGCATGAGAAACTTGATGGGAGTGGATGAAGCAAGAGAGGTATGTCAGGATCGTTGCAAATGGCGTTCCGTAGTCTCTGCCTACCCCTCCGGGAAACAGGCGTGATTCTATGTATATACCTATGTATGTATGTCTACACAGAAAATAATCAATTGATTATAAGTAAACCAAACGGTAAAGCGGAGCTAGACATTGGACATTGTATGTGTTCAGACTGTTTTACAGTCTATTTACTGAATCAGAAGTCTAAAATTTAAGTCATCAAGTAGGATACAATTTTATCAAAATTATTCTGTCATCTGTACGTAAGTATATACAAAATTCTTATGTAACTTCCGACTGACAGGCAACGGCCAGTCGAAACGTTGGGCGTAAGGCAGTATGTTTCTTGGGGACAGTATGGGTGCACTAAGAAGCAATTTCTCCAAATAGACGCGGGATTGGATATTGAATTATTAATTATCGCTTAGCCCGTGCCTTGGAAAGCACGTTAAGCCGGTTGTCATGAAGATCTTTGACAATCGTTATAGGGAGTTAGTGCCTATCTCTAGATAAACTGACACTAGTCTAAACCAGGGAACATGGCTATCCCTTTGGGTTAAGGAGGTCAGACAGGCAGTCATTCCGTGGAAAAGCTAATATTCAGTCAAATCCGGTTAGACTAGAAAGCGGACCCCAGGTTGAAACTGGGATAACGCTAGGAGAAAGACTAGCCGCGGGATCGGGCAGAAAGCAGGGATCGAACCATTCTCTAGTTGACAATAAATGTATTCCTAGCCTGAGAAGATTTTGCATAGTACCTAACGGTTGGCTTCCACAATTAATTAATATAATATACCAGACATATTATCCGTACCAATATATTTATAAAATAAGTGTTACATGAATAATGAATACAACCACACGACAAACAACCAAAAATGATGGACATTTAAATAAATAGTAAATGATATCGTTCCGGCAACAGGATAATGTTCATTAAGCAGCTTCATTTGCGCCACTTTGTGGTTGTACACGCGTTTAATTGCGAATGAATTATGAATATTTACCGGAGTCATTTCAATGTTGAAGGGTGGTGGCGCAAGGTACGAGGGATAGCGTATAGATTAGTATTTGTTGATAAAGAATGATCAGTAAGTTGTCAAGATTAGTCGCATTTAATTGGAAGAGCTTCTATCTAGCATTCTATAGGTTTCTACCTATAGAATGCTAGATAGAAGCTCTAATGCTAGATAGAGCCTTGCTAATTTCAGACTCAAACCATCAAAATAAGTCGGCCAGTTTGCAGTGTAGACCAATCGTTGCTTCTTCGGAGGGCATAAGTGTTGATTTGCATGCAAATCGTTTTGGTAAAGCATTATACTTCTAATGAGAACATTGTTAAAGTTCTTCCTACACCTTTGGGTGTCTTCCTACATATTTGGGTGCAACTCTACTCTCTACTCTCTGCACAGTGCTAAATGTTGTGGTTTCAATCTACATTCAGACCAAAACACTTGGTGTAATTCACAAATTGTAATGCCGTGACTGGGTCTTTCTTGGGTTCATAGCTTGTGATTGTGTTATCTGCTTACTAATAATTAGTGTGCTGTCAGCTGTTTTGGACGAGATGTTATCTTAATGTGGGCGTCATCATAAAATAGATAAATAAATGCATATATATTATAATTTAAAGTCATCAAGTTAAACTTGATAATATTTTGTGCTTTGATTTACATTTAGAAGAACATGCAATCAACATAATGAACATTGCTTTAGAAACACAATATCTACCATCTAAAGAATTTGGATAACTTTGAATAGTAATTTCGGTCAAAAGTTGGTCAATGCTTGATAGACAAGAGAGATGATACTCTGGGATTTGTTGTGGGAGTATTCATCAGATATGGAAGCGATTCTAAAGATAAGCGACAGCATTATAGAAACAGTTTAAAGTGACATCTTAATTTCTTGTACCGTTATGTACAGTTACCAAAACGATCTTCTCCATAGCTGTTATGGTGCACCCAATATCAATATTTCTAGTATTTTTAGACCTTATTGTTTTATGTATCGAGCGTCGGATATTAAATTATTCTTAATACTAAAAACAGCCCAATAGGAATATAATGACACACAGCGTATATCAGAGAGTGGTAATATGAAAAGCCGAAATGGTGTTACCACCGTCTAGACCCATGACTAAAAGACTATATAAAATGTATTTTATGTTATTCTATCTTCTTTTTTCGAAGCCTGGTTTAAGATAAAATGAATAGGCAAAGGACAATAAAGAGAGCATATTTGAATTCGTTTCACCGATATTAGAGGTAATTCTAAAATATATAAATGTTATATATTACTAGCTGACCCGGCAAACGTTGTTTTGCAAAATTTTTTTTTTTTGAAAAATAGATGTTGGCCGATTCTCATAGATACCGGATAAGCACAAAAAATTTCATCAAAATCGGTCAAGCCGTTTCGGAGGAGTATGGGAACGAAAACTGTGACACGAGAATTTTATATATTAGATTTATCTATTAACGTGAAATTTTCATTTACATACGCGCCTGTAGCACACACGTGTATACATCATCTCTATAAAATATGTCCTTCTAAATACAAAGAAACCAACTGTCAGCAAAAACAACCACAAATTACTTCACCCCGCTTCAGTACCTACCCTGTTAGCGCAAAGCAACAGTTGTTCTGTTCACTTCGGTACAAGCCGCAGATATATTGATTCCGAACGAGATTGTAAACGTCAATTAGTACAGTAATATACGAATTACATTGTTCGGCGAGATTTATTGTGCACTGAACGGTGACAATGTTAAGCTGTTTATCAAGTCGCTGTGCATGCTGGTGAGGATTACGAATCAAAAGGAGGCTTGATATTTATGTATCTTTCGTCGGCAAGGATTTTAAAAGGAAACTTTCTTGATGGAAACCTTGAAGCCCCAATTTCTTTAATAATGGGGGATCTGTTAAAAATGGTCTCTTTTTTACACTTTTAAATATTTTTATTTTATAGACTCACGCCTGGGGTAGGCAGAGGTGTAATATTACACCCACATTTCGCCATGAATTTTTAGGTCCCACGTAATAGGGGGCGAGCCTATTGCCGTACGGGCACATTACCAGACTCCGTGCTGCTACTGAGAATTTCCTTACGGAAAAACCCAATAACACTTTGCCCGACCCGGGAATCGAACCCGAGACCTCCCAATCCCACGCGCACATTTATGCCAACTGAGAACCGAGAACCAAGCGAGACCAACGAGGCATTTTAAATATAATTAATTAATAAAATAGGTAATGCCTAAACATAATGCTTAGGTTTGAAGAATAAAAAAAAATATAAGTTATTTCAGACATAACATAACTTCAGGCCTTTTATCCCCGAAGGGATAGGCAGAGGTGTATTACACTCCCACTTTCGCCAGTTAAGTTTCGGTCCTAATGTAATAGGAGACGAGCCTATTGCCCCTATTATATATTTTCAGACAGTGTAACATTTTTCATTCAAATACTAGTAGATGTTTCAAATAGAAGTAGGTATGGCAATATCAAATATTACAGAGCAGTATGTACCACCAATCTGTAAACATGCTCAGAATACTATTGCAGGTACTACCGCGCGCTATCAGAAGTGTTCATCACTCCAAGACAGCACTTCCAAGGCACCCAGAGTGCATTTTCCCGGTTCATAAGCCGGTGGCGTAGCGGGAGTGTAACGACTGCCACGCCGAAGGTCGCGGGTTCGATTCCCGCTCAAGTCAAACATTTGTGTGCGTGAACATGGATGTTTGTCTTGGTCTTGGTGTTTCTATGTATAATATACATGTATGTATTTACAAAAAAAAGTACATAAGTATGTTTATCCATTGTCTAGTACCCATAGTACAAGCTTCTGCTTAGTTTGGGACTAGATGGCGTTGTGTGAATGTGGTAGAATATTATTATATTATTATTATATAGCCGTGTGGTTGACGGCATAGAATACAAGTGTCACCACCCCTTATCTTCCCGTGGGTGTCGTAAGAGGCGACTAATTATTAAGGGATAACTCATAACACGATGCAAATACCATCTTTGCGTAGAGACGGAAAACTCGACATCACGACTGCCTCGTTGGTCTCGCGGTATAAATGTGCGCGTGGGATCGGGAGGTCCCGGGTTCGATTCCTGGGTTGGGCAGTCTCAGTAGCAGCACGAAGTCTGGAAATGTGCCCGGTACGGCAATAGGCTCGCTCCTTATAACGTGGGACTAAAGTATATCTGGCGAAAAGTGGGTGTAGAAATACACCTCTGCCTACCTCTTCGGGGTTATAGGCGTGAGACTATGTATGTATTATATTTTATTATTGTTGTATTTGACACGCAATTCGCTCTCTGCGAATATACCTTCGCCTATTGACAACAGATATTGAGAAATTTTATTGACAGCTTGGAATTGAGGCCAGTCAAGTATTACCAACTAGATTTTTTATTGACGGTTTTCGACTCTAGTGTGACGCTTTTAGTGATTGAATAAAAAAATTTAAACAGCAGTTTTTATACATAAAACTACAGCGCATTACAGTATCATGACCCATTTCGCGAATTTACACGTCTTTTTATCTAGTTTAGTATAATTAGTGTGGTAGGTATTCTATGAAATACAGCAATATGACAAATGATAGTTTCAAGTCTGTTCACTTCTCTTTTGCACTGCGGTTGGTTTACAGGTCCCTCACTTACACTGTGTAATAGGTACTCAAAATCCCTGACTGAGCCACAGGCTACACTTGCAAAAAAGACTGACAGTACTCCTTGAAAAGTAATCTTCACGGGTATTTTACCTCGAGAAGATCTGCAGACATGTTATTAAATAACTGCTTAAATTTAAACGTTAAAAGAATTCACACTCATCCTCATTTCTTAAGCAGCGGCAAAACTTACATACATTTCATTTCAAGGCATGACAAATTCACTGTCAAAGAATAATCCCCTCCCCTTAAACATTTAAATCCAGACAGGCAAAGACTGAGAACAAAACAACACTGAGTATAATGCCTACAGACATGTTGACACAGCTCATTTTGCATTCGTCACGCTAATCCTGTGAGTCCGACGATGAGCGTTAAATCTGCGACGTTGTTGTGACACCTTAATGCCGGATCTGAACAAAGATTATAACGAATAAATGTGGACAGACTGTTTTTAGTAGTATTGTGCCTAGTTTTAATAATTTTATGTTATTACGGAGTTGACATGATGTCAATTCTTTCAAACTTTACTTTATACTAACTTTAACTTATTTGTAAAACCATATAACAAATGGGTGTGTGCCTTTTATACAAAATGTTTAAATAGAAGATTTTTTTTTTCTCCATTGTCTTTATGCGAAATTGCAACAAAATTGCTTTGGCGCTTCAACGTTGCAAGCGTAACAATTCGACAGACAAACAGAACGCTATTTTTACATGCTTATTTGTAAGGATTTCAAACAAACTTAATTCTCAATATCTCACAAAATATGCAAATGTGTCATAAACAAATCTAGTTTTCGTTTCCTCTATAGCTTTAAGTTACACTTGAATAAAATATTTAACATTATCAAAATTAGTTTAATGTTTCATTCATCACACAACATGTCACGACCGCAGAGCGTTCTCACAGAACAGTTCTCTTATAACTACGACTCATAATAATATGCAAATATAAATTAGTAATTCGATTATTCGTAATCAAATCTGCTAACATTTACGGTCATAAATTATAATATTACATACATAACATTGATACGGACGGAAAGTGTTCCAAGATGTTTCTACTTAATTATAAAATACGACATTATTTTAAATGTTAATTATCCAAAACATCTGATAATGATTTAGATATATATCAATGTATGTTTATTTATTTACATAATTTAAATATATATCTGTTACTTTATTGTGGGAATGAGATATCAAGAATTTATTCAATGTTTCTTTGGTTAAAATGACCTCCTCTAGTTTTTAAATGCTACGATTTCCATACGGAGAAGACGTAAATAAAGACATACATATTTACAATTATTAACTAAATACCAATACAGTATATCAGCGGTATAATGTAAGGCATTATTTAAAAATGTTTGCCAAATCAGATAAAATGCACTTAATAGCTGATATTTTATTTTAAGTCGATTTGATTACAAATTGGTTATTTAGATAAAATAAATCCTAATATAATTGCTGATTTTTTAATAAAATGCATTATTAAATTTTACAACATTAAAAAATGTACTTCAACGACGTTCTCTTTTTAATTCAATGATGAGCTTCTCCTATGTGCTGTCATAAAACTGACTGGCAGGTAGTAAGCTTAAAAAAAGCAAAACAAATAAGTAATCCAGACTCCGTGGTGAAATTTCTTCACGTTACGTAGGTACTACGAATAAACGCGACCAACGAGGTCATCTCATTACCATTATAAAGAAAAAACTTTAAAACTATTACTCAACGTCACATATCTTCAAGCGCGTTAAAACATACGTAACATTTAACATGATTTATACTGACAAGCTACATAGCGATTCCCATCTAGAATTTACATACAATGTTGATCTATGTCAGTTAATGCCGCAGGAAGTTAGATTAGATCGCTAAACAAATGTGCTTGGACTCCGTGTATTAGGTGTTCGAAATTGGAGCGGGAATGACGTCATCAACATAGTTAATATGGTGACGTTGGTAATGGAAATCATTTGTATTTTTCGAAGCTACCACATTATTTATAAATCTTATGTTGGGACATCTACAAACATTCAAATAATGTACATAAAGAACACGTCATTCAGAGCATTTATGGCTCATATAAAATCTCAAATAGTGTGGGGATCGAATCGCCGACGCTTCATACAGTGGATGTGGATCGAATAAAGTCACATCTCGTATGGGGATCGAAACAATGTCTTTCCTTGATGTTTTCCTCTTCGACGCATTCGATTAAGCTGTCATTGCAGAGCGCACAAAGATTTGTCCCCCATTTTTTAAACATCCACTTCGTCAAGCGTCATGGTTACTAAAGCACGACGCTTATGAAGTGAAAGTTTTCGCCCTATTCATGTCATCGGATAGTTAGGTGGGTGTTTGTCATTTTTGCTTTGCGTCATGACGAAAAGCCTTAGCTGCGAGTCATCATCATCCAACAGGCCTTAAATCCAGCTCAAAGTTGTATGCACAGCTCTCGCAGGATATAAGGCCTACGAAGTAAAAACGGCTCGATGTCCACTACTTCTCTTCGAAGGCCACGCGAATCTACCACAGTCTGTGGCATGTGCACAAAACATGGGTGTACTTTGTGTCTGTCTATTGAATGTTTGCGAAGCCTCCAGATACAGATTTTTTCCCTGGTAGATTTCTTTTTAAATCCATTAAAAAAGTTACTTATTTATGCATGCAAAAAAGTATTTAAATAATTTAGTGTCGTAAATGCATCTCATCGCATTAAAATTATGATTTTATTTATTTATAAATAATTCATTTGTTTTTATATTTATGTCATGCAATTTTAATAACGTTTCAGAAAGATAAAAATTTCTAAAAATAACACAATCAATATTAATAAGGTATAATTATATTTACTATCTTTCTTTAGCTATTTTATCCTTACCTTGAAATTAGAGTAATCTTAATATATAAAATCCTTGAGTTACTGACTGACTGACAGACACGCTACAGCCGAAACTATTGAACGCAGGAAGCTGAAATTTGGCATGATTGTTCCTTGGGGACCGTAGGGGTGCACTAAGATGGGATTTCCCGAAATTCCCACGGGATCGGCCAAAACGGGTAAATTTAAAAATATTGCAGGCGTAGCTGCTGGCGTCCTCTAGTATAATATATTCTGTTTTACACGAGTTTAACTAGAAAAGTATGATGAGTGGCATTCAATGCGATGGCAATAAAGTTACAGTAGGTTTATAGGATTTCTTTTAGTACTACTACTATTATACACGTAAACGTTTGTTAAGATGGATATATGGAGGGATTGTTTATATCTACTCTTCCACGCAATAACTACGACTACTTCGATTGAACTATGCAGCAATATAATGTAGGTAGGTACACATCAGAATGGCACATAGGCTGCCTCTTGCCGCAATAAGTGATACCCGTGCGGGTAGAGCAGCGGCACGGTAATAATATCTAACAGTATTCTAACTCCATACAAACGCACAAAACTCGAGTTATACCTACGCGCCTCGAGCGCAGTACGCACTATAGTACCCAACAGCCGCGATCGTGCTGCGGTGACGAACGGACGGTGACGGTTTTTGTAGCAGTGTTCTTTATTTAAATTATAATTATAGCGACGCGTTGTAGACTTATATTGTGCTGTTTGAATTCTTCGTTAAGTCACATAAAGATAAGATTTTTCAAATTCAAAATGTACCAATTGTTGTATTTATGTAGGTATACTAGCAAAACACTTTTATCTGCGTTAGGGACAATGTATTACATATTTCACTGAAGTCTATGATTAGTAGTACCTTAAGGGTAATTTTCAAAATAGAAGCGGATATGAATCAGCTTTGTGTAGGTTACTGCTTAGTCTACTACATAATAAAACAGTAGACAGTGCAACCAATAGGTCATTTCATACGGTGCTTACATACCTACATGATTTTTATTTGTTTGTAAAAAAATATTTACAATCACAAAACTAAAAAAAACTTCGAGTAGGTAGATGTAGTTAAAATACTTGAGGCGAGCAGCCCTATCGCTGTTTTGCGCCCGGCGCGTCTGTAGGCATATAACTCGGGGAGACGGCTGAGTTACAATACTGTTGATTATATTACCGTGGCAGCGGGCCGATGGCCTTAAAATTTACTTTTGACTTTTTACCTTGACTATTAGAAATATTTACAAAATTTAGTCCTCTTTTCGTCCTGTCTGTCTTCATGAACGCGATTAACTCAAAAACTACTGATCCGATGTTTATACAGTTTTTACCAACGGATAGTGTTATTCCTTAGGAAGTACTAGGTGTATAATTCACGGGGGCGGGGTATCGAACGAAGCCTAGTACAGTATAGGTGGACGTCATAATTAATGGTACACGTAATTTCATCAGTCCCTTACAAAGTAGTGAAAGTACAAAATGCTTTCGAATGCACAACTTGTACTACAAATAATTATTGCCTCATTTATAGACTAGTAGCATTGTAATTAATTTGTAATTTGTTTCAATTAGTTTTTTTAAATTGTAGTTGGGCTACAAAGAAGATGGATAAGAAACGATTGCATGTTGCTGAGATGAGAATGTTACGATGGATGTGTGGAGTGACAAGAATGGACAGAATTAGGAATGATTACATAAGAGGTAGTATGAAAGTGGCGCCCATTGATGAAAAGGTAACAGGGAGTCGATTGGCCTGGTATGGGCATGTTATGCGACGAGATGAGATGTACGTAGGTAAGAAAGTGATGAATATGCACGTAGAAGGACGAAAAGGGAGACAGCGGCCAAGGAAAAGATGGATGGACTGTGTGAGGATGGATATGAAAAAGAAAGGGATAAATTATCGGATGACTGGTGACAGAGAAGTATGGAAGCGAAGGACATACTGCGCCGACCCCAAATAAATTGGGAACAGGGCAAGACAATGATGATATCATTGCAATTAATGTTTAATGCAGGCATGCAATATCTAAAAACGTGACTACAATATTGGATTTCAAAACAAATTAAACACGTTTGAATAAAATGTTATCTCGTATTGAATAATAAATAAGTGCACTATTAAAATGGACGTCGACACTCATATTTAAGATAAACTTGTCTGCGGCAAGGTTGGGTCATAATTTGTAAATAAATGAATGTGATAACACCAATTGAGTTATATTACGAATATGGTGATAATTTTATTGTCATATGACTTTGTAGCGTGTTACATATTTATATATTAGGTATATACATTTTGCCAGCCATTTTTTTTACAAAGATCAATAAAATCGTACTTGTCTACTCATGAAAAAAAAAATCGGGCAAGTGCGAGTCTGACACGCGCACCGAGGGTTCCGTACGCATTTTACCTTTTTTGAGATTGGTGCTAATTACGCTAGTCCTCTAAATCTGTATGAGCGCCCATACAACTTAGAGGGCTATCTTAAATGGAGTCTACTATGTATGTATGGGGACACCCTTAAATTTTCCACATTTTTTTATTTTTTGTAATGTTTCCTTTATTTGTGCTGTAAGACCCTGCTTTTGGCAATAATTCGTGATTCTAGTTCAACGGGAACTACCATATAGGTTTTCGCCCCAAAACCTATAGGGTACTTACGGTTGACCTAGAAATGTAAATTTTGGTTTAAACCAAGGTCTTACAGCACAAGTAAAGAAAAATTCCGAAAATTAAAAAAAGTTGAAAATTAAGGTTAATTTTGGTACTTACAAGATTTCGCAAAAATCTAATTTTGACCATATCTTTTTATCGGGTTGACCCAGGACCCTAATTTTAATACACCTAATAGGAACCATAGACCTCAGTATCTGGTATAAATTTCAATTTGCTAGGTCCACCCGTTCCTGAGAAAATTGGTGGTGACACACGGACAGACAGACAGACAGACAGACAGACAGACGGACAAGAAAGTGATCTTATAAGGGTTCCTTTTTTTACCGTGTGAAGTACGGAACCCTAAAAATTAAATCAGTTTTATTGTATGATTGAACCATAGAGATTCATGTGGTGACCGATTAATTTATTTTATTTTTATTTATAGACTCACGCCTGTATCCCCGAAGGGTAGGCAGAGGTGTGAGTATTACACCCACGTTTCGCCATGAATTTTTAGGTCCCACGTAATAGAGGAGGCGAGCCTATTGCTGTTACCGGGTACATCACCAGACTCCGTGCTGCTACTGAGAATTCGGGAAAAGCCCAGTAACACTTTTGCCCGGCCCGGGAATCGAACCCGTGACCTCCGACCAGTAGTCGCATACGCTATCCACTGGACCACGGAGGCAGTCACTGTGACGGATAAGAGCAGAAAATATCATCACCGCATATCATCTCGTGGTGGATGTCGTTAGAGGTGACTAAAGAAAATACACGAATCTAATAATTATATCTTTATGAAGAATTACAGAATTATTTTCCGGCACAATGACTTCTTTGTTGTCTCGCCTACTCAAGATATATCACTTCAACAAATTGAACAAGGTAAGTCTGAAGATAAAGATTTCCAATCACATTAGACCTTCCTATAAACAAAAATATACAGAATTTTCAATTAAAATTTATAAAATATTCTAAAGCATAATTTTTAAAGACTCATCCTAAATTAAGTTTTATATTTCGTTAAACAGAATTCTCAGACTTGTTCAAAGTTCAAACTGTAAACAGTTACCACATGTAACTATTTTCCCACTATAACCAACTAAAACAAACGCCATAGATTAACAGCCGCACACCTTCATTAATTATGGTGTAAATAATTCAGAAATAGCCATAATAGCGACAATTAGCCGCTCGCTGCCTTCCCCATAAACTGATGGTGTATGTGGTTTATGGGCAGCCCGCACGCGATCCAATCGTAAAGATGCGTCTGCATCCAGTTAATAATTAATTGTTGATCTGGTGTCGTATCGCTACACTGCTAGTATTTTATTGTGAAATATTGTTTCCTAAAATTAGTGGTGTGTTTCAATTTTAGTATTTATGCTTGTATTTCTCTGATTTGACTTGTAAATAATTTCCGAGTATGTATAGTATTTTACAGTGAAACTAGAGGATTATCGCAGCGATCCCGTAAGAATTTTGGTAAATCCCTTCCTGTTGCCCCCCTAAGATTCCCAAGGAATATATGTATGTATTGCTTAATTTCAGCTTCTTGTACCCAATAGTTCTGGCTTTTTATTGTGTGTCAATCAGTAGTAACTCAAGGTAGTTGTATACAGATTGTTTCATATATACAGATATTGCTGGCCAAAATTAGTGGTATGGTTAAATTGCTTATATTTCTCTGCTTTGGCGTGTGAATAATTTGCGTGGTTGTGCCTTTTGAATATGATATGCAGAAGAGAATTAAATTTTCTGTGAACACGTGTCGTGATGGGTAACGCAGGCTCATGATGAAACACGTGTATCTAAGCTTTAAGGTTATTATTTTATTTACTTATACATAATTCATTTGTTGTGATATCTGGTTATTGATTGTGAATTTATATCAGACTAGAGGACGCCAGCAGCTACGCCTGCATCTTTTTTTAATTTACCCGTTTTGGCCGATCCCGTGGGAATTTCGGGAAATCCCTTCTTAGTGCACCCCTACGGTCCCCAAGGAACAGACATGCCAAATTTCAACTTCCTGCGCCCAATAGTTTCGGCTGTAGCGTGTCTGTCAGTCAGTCAGTAACGCAAGGATTTTATATATTAAGATTAATATAATATGATGCACTTTAATTTATTTGGATATAATATTCTAAAACCTAAAATTAATATGTATTGTATTACGAACGATCGTCTTAGCTCAGCTATCTATTTTTTACTGTCGATTAATTTGGATAATATAGTCTTCCTGACAAAAGTATCATTCATAATAATAATTCTTTATTGTATTGACATACTTTCTGACTCCTTTCATACACTATACGTAATAATAAAATGACGTGCATATGATACAATCGAATGAAAGGAACCCAGTACGTATCTTCTGACTTAAAATTGTATGCAAAGATGATGTTGTGATTTTGTTTACATTTAACATTTCCTAAGATAGTTCGATTTCATTCCAGATTTGTGAAGTCGTCAATATACTTAAGAGACAAAAACTTTACGTCTCTCATACTAAATAATTTAGCGTGTCTTAACCGAGTGAAATTAACTTATTTAAGGTATAAATACCTATTTGTTTCCATCTCTCTCTTTGACATAGAGAGGGCTCTCTATTCATTCATACAATAGCTGTCAGTTTTATTTACTTTTTTCACAGAGAATTCCATAAACGTTCACTAGCGTCAAAAACTCGCTACAAATTTCATATGCAAGAAAGGATCGCTCGACATGCGACAATAAATGATACGGCCACGTCGCGATATTGTAAATGCCGGTACTCGCATAAATTGTACTTTATAACTTCAAAATATTGATTGGTCAAGCGTATACTTGCGACTTGAGTTCCTGCTGAAAATTTGTGCCTGAAAGTAAGTTTATCATAAAAGTGAGGCCTCATCAAAAATAAATGTTGAGCAGATTTAAATGACATTTTTTTTTTCAACCGAATGTTTAGCAAAATTTTCGTTGCCTGAAGTAAAAGCTATGTTAGTTTCAGAGTGTATGATCTTTATCACTGTCTCACAGATTGCCGATGCAAAGGAAGAATTATTCACATTCTTAAGTTGCAATTGGTTGATACACCTGTTTCTATACACCTTCTGGTCTCCTTTCAGTGTGCTGTAAGAGTGTCATTGACATTAGTTTCGTGTATACTATGTGTATCGGAAAGCAGTAATACAGGTGTAATTTTAAGTTGTAGATAGATAGGAATACTTACTAGACCAGCAAAGGTACAGGAATACTTCAAAACAAAAAACTTAAAGCAAGTGCTACAAGGGCGGTTTCATCGCGAAATGCCATTTCTTCCAAATAACCATGAATTAAGTACTGGTTTACTACGGGAAAATGAATAGAAAAAGCAATGACTTATAACTTCTTTTTATGTAGGTAGACGAGACGTAACGGTTACACTAAAACTCATCAATTTGAAAGTTGACACTAAAATCATAAAATACAAACCAAAGCACGCGGCAAAATAATCGCTCGTCTGCCAACCCTCGGCACATATCTCATCGAACAGATGAATAACGAGAGAACTGCCAATTACACTAAAAAATGTCCATAGGCACCAATTAAAATGATTTACATATCAATAAATCGCGCGACTACGCGGTACGAGGCCGTTTTTCTACGGTATCGCGTTGCACACTGGGTCGAGGTATGACTTATTGCTTTTGTGCCCCGCTATGGTAAAATTGGTGTTGGAGTTTTGGGTACAAAGGATTTTATTTCAATTAGCGATCAAACGTAGTCAAAGAATTACGGTATTGTAGGAAATACTATACCATAAAGTTCGAGGCAGATACCTGTAAATATAAAATTATTGCGTAACTGTCTGACAGGCAAAACTACAGGGCGGGCGCAAGAAGCTGATATTTTTGATTATGTTACTTAGGGATCGTAGGTATGCACTAAGAAGGTAATTGCCGAAATTCCCTACGGACCGGGAAGATACGGTTAAGGCGAGGTTGCAGTACAGTGCGTAGCTCGACCTCACCCCCCGCAAAAACAAAAACACGGCGGTGGCGTCAGCGAGTGAGCGGGGGGAGGGGAGGGGGGGGGGGGGTTTCGTGTGTGCGTGTGCCACAGCGCAGCGTAAAAAAACCGTAGATGAGTTATGCGAACTTCAAAAGTGGCACATTAAAAACTGACAAATTCATGACAAACTTTTTTTTTCTAAATGTCTCATTTGGCTTTAGTCGCTCACGCGCTGCGGTCGGAAGCGCTCGCTCTTTTACTGGCTTGTGTGTACGTTACATTTGAAAATGCCGTCGTGTGTAATGAGATTTTGCTAAAGTAGTTAAACTATAGTAGGAAAATGACTAAAAGTTATGGAATCACTTCTCATTCATGAGTATTACAATATTATGTTTTATTTTCAATTTATAATAAATTCAGTATCACAAATAATAGAGTGAATAAAAAATTGGCATTTAGCGAGTGTAAAAGAGAAGCGTGTTCAAAGACTAAAAAACAAAGTATCCAGATGGGACAATCGTAATAATAAAATACTGATGTGTGTTTTTGTCAAGTAATAAAAGTGATTTGAGGCTGAATCAACACAATATATTATTATTATAGAAATACAAAATCATACGTAAGTTACAAACATTGACGGATGATCAAAGTCCATACACTTGTTCTTGTTTTTCTCCTTTTAGTATTAAACAACTAAGTAGATTGTACTGCACAGTTTTCGCTGCCGACCCACCGTACCCTTGGCAGTACCCCTGGGGGTATGGTGGGTCTTTCAATGCTTAACCGTACTCCCAGATAATATTGTTGTGTAATTAGTTTATTAATTTCAGTTCGTTAATTTCAAGTTCTACTATTTTGTGGGATCATTCCCAGTATAGTAGTAGTATTGAACAATTCTATGATAGAACTGTCCTAATTCTATTAGCACAACTTGATGAGGAGAACAGAACTAATGGAATAAGTAATAGGAAATGTCCCAGTCTAGTTCTATGTATGTTTTTACAAGGGTATTCACTAGAACTACTGAGAATGATCCGTAGTGTCACGACATCGCGCTCATATATCCGAATAAATATGTTTTGTAGACGTTCATTTGTTTAATGTGTAAAACAAATGAACGTCTACAAAACAAATGAACGCCTACAAAACAAATGACTTACAGAAAGTGATCAGCTATCGATAGTGATTGCAGAAAACAGGTGCATGCGATTTTCAACCTAATTGACATTAGTCAGAATTTATAATTTTATTACCCTAATATTGCCAGAAAGCGAGAAAAAACAAAAAAAAAGTTTGTCATTAATTGTCAATAAGGTCGAAAATCGCATACACCTGTTTTTTGCAATCACTATCGATAGCTGATCACTTTCTGGTAGTCATTTGTTTTGTAGACGTTCATTTGTTTTGTAGACGTTCATTTGTTTTGTAGACGTTCAATTGTTTTGTAGACGTTCATTCGTTTAACACATTTTTATAAATACATAATTATTTATTCGGATTTGTGAGCGCGATGTTGTGACACTACCCTTGTAAAACATACATAGAACTAGTGGTAAATTTCCTATAACTGTTTCCCATTAGTTCTATTCTTCTCATCAAGTTGTGCTAACAGAACTAGTGGGAAAAAAAGTATCACTAGTTCTATCAAAGAACTGTTCAATAGAACTAGTGGGAATGATTCGACAGCGCAAGGATGATGATGATGACAGTTCTTCAACAGTACCACAGATTATACCTATAATATAGAAAGCATTATAACCATTAGCAGTAATACCTAAACGTTTTATTCTCTAATTTATCTCCTTGTTGCACTATATCATCGTACTAGCGCTTGTCTTCGCTTGTCTAAAAATACAAAAACGTAAGTAGTAAGTCATTATCATACGAGAGATAACACTGTTCAGTTTAATGTCCACGTAGCACGTTGGTATAACACTACGAGCATTTCAGCCAGGAGTACGGTTAAGCTTTAAAAGACCCACGATACCCCCAGGGGTATTGCCAGGGCTACGGTGGGTCCGCAGCGCACAGTTTTTATATTAACGTACTGTTTTAGGTTTCCATTGAATGAAATGAGAAGAATAAAATGTACTTTTTTAATAAATGTTATAAATAAATCACATCGACTTTTTATTTCTCTACCTTAAATGAATTAATCAAATTTACTTTGAGGCGAATTGAATTTACTCAAGACAGACAAAGTGATCATGTCGCATCTGAGTCAAATTATTGTTTGTGAAGCGGTCAGCATGATGTCACAATGCGCGTTGGTCCAGAGAGTATATGTTTATCTCTATTTCGCGCTTGCCATTAAATGTGCTATCTCACTTACACTTCTTATCTAATTCTTAGTGTGTCGTTTTGACATATTTATATTAGTGTGTATGCGCTTTTCGCGATGCGTGCCACTCGTAAGCTCCGTCATGTTACCTTGTCAGTAACCTGTCTACGGTTTCTTACTAGTATGTATATGGTTTGAACGATTGAGTTTGGAATACGAATTACTTTGTACTTTTGCGAAAACGTACATGCGGGGGTGGAGGGGGATTTTACGGAGCAACGACGTACGTACGCCCTCAATCACACAGATGCCTAGACAGGCACTGATGAACGGCCGGCGAGCGATATAATGCCAACATTTTGACTATTTTTTTTCTTGGAGAAAAATGATAACGAAATTACAAAATCTGTTTTTACCATTTATTTTAAAATAAAGAGCTGCTTCTATTGATAACACTTTCATATAAATTCATTATGGAATGTCTAAGCAGTACACGTTTAAAATTGTGATTTAGTGCCATGTTTGACTTTTTTTTTTATCGAGCCAATCATTCCAAATCGTGTTTCTATCTTTACGATTTACTAGAAGATATGTTCAACTTTTATAATTTAATTTTATTCATTAAAAATATCATAGTTCATGTGACTTTCAGACGTTCAAAAATCTTAAAAAGTACTGCAACCTCGCCTTAAATTAAGATATAAAGGGCGGGCGTAGCTGCGCACATCCTCTAGTTTTTTTTTAATTATTGAAGCTATGATTTTAAAATCTGCATTTAGCTACGTCAGTTGTAGCTATTACTTCATATTAATTTACTGATACAAATAAATCTTTGTTTATGACTATTGAATTTCAAAAACATTCTTATCGATTCATACATTTGTATCACTAATATAACTTTGTATGTATTTCATCAACAAATAATACACGTGTAAACATCCAGTGTCAGTAAAGTGATTTAACATAATTTTTGAGCAAAATATGGCTAGATGTTTAACAGCATACAGTATACCAAATATCCGGTAAATACGCTAACCGAATACCCGGCAGAATAAGTATTGACAAAATAATAGTTAATTTACGACCAAAACGTTGTGCTAGAAATTTCTGTACGTCTTATTGTCTTGAAACTTTACATCTTAGGAAGCTATACATCTTCTGTCGATTTCTCAATTTTTTGTGATAAAAGAATTTCAATAATGGCTATTACTAATTAATTATCTTCGTTTTCAGAAGTGATCACATGAGTAACGCCTCATTACGTAAATATAGTCAAGTACCTGAATTTTAGTATTCCTTAAATTTGTTTCCAGTAATCTGGCAGTATATCCGATTAATATAAAGACTCTAAATTGCTGCACACCAATACAAAAACAGAAACAAATAAAGAAATAAACTACCAACAACGTTGCATGTGACAAGTCAAATTTGAGCTAATGAGTGTCATTGTTGACAATGCATTGCATGTCAAAAAGTAATATAAATCAAACAGTTGCACCAATTTATCATAACTCACAAGCGCAGCCAATCAAATTGTCACTTTAACTTGAAACTGTAGAGCTCAAATTTGAATGGCATAATCTTGGCTCTCGGGATACAGAAACTATAGCCCTGAAATAAAATTGTATAATTAGAGGCAATGTAGATATATTATCATGATGAGACAGGGACAA
The DNA here is from genome assembly GCA_944739405.2 of Euclidia mi. NCBI lineage: Eukaryota > Metazoa > Arthropoda > Insecta > Lepidoptera > Erebidae > Euclidia > Euclidia mi. The sequence continues at coordinate 20,329,313 of OX123184.2, read as the reverse complement.
TGTAATGAAAGAGATTATTGCTATTGCTCTAATGATAATGGACGTATGAAAATGTCTAACCCTGAACTTATTTCAAATGATCGTTGTGATGTTAGTTTGATTGTGGTAGATGGAGATTAAAGTGTAATCAAGACGTGATGTCAAATGATTGTTGCTTGAATTAGATTTTGGCGTGCTTCCTCTGACGTAGATATATTGTCAGTATAAAGTTACATCTGGTCGAATGAGGACAACGTGTTTTCCTGAAATTTCATTTTCTGCTTATTTCTGACGTAGCACTTCTAGTTAATAAAGATAGAGATTATTGGTTTTAAACTTTTGTGATTTGTATACATCATACAAAATAATTTAGCGGGTCTTAATCGCGTTAATTTAACTTATTTAAGGTATAAATACTGACGACAAAATTTAGACACTTTTGTCATCAATTCACTTACTGTCAAGGGGATATAGTACAACTAAATAACAATATCAATGTAGGGATTCTCTCATAAACCAATACAGACTGTCCCCGACTATATTTAGCTGACTCAGATCAAGATGGCTCAGCTCACGCCAAAAGCGAGACGGCAGACTTCACACACATCCACGGTGTTATTCTTCACTATACTAAACAAACAAAAGATAATAGATTGTATACATAAAAGAAATCACGTACAGTCACAAAAAAATCTAAGAACTTTTTCGCTCGACCGGCAACATTATTTAACATAAGCGACCGGTTTATTGACACAACATTTAACACAAATCACTTGTTGATTGAACGTGGTGTACACTGCGTTGCAATTAATCGTGCGTCGCAAGTTGTTTACACGAGTTTGAGTGCACGCAAGTGTATCTTTAGCATTTACACGACACGATGTGTAGGGTCTAATGTGCAGAGTGCAAAAGATGGCCCTGACAATGGACACACAGAGATGGTACAATGAAAATGAAAGGAACAGTATATGGTCCCTTGATAAAAACTATATGCAGGAGTTGCAATATCCCTTAAAGACAGTGACAATGATTGCATTTTTTTTTCAACAGCGTCTCAAGGTGGTTGATGCACAAGCGATACGAGATTATAACTATAAAAAGATTGACTACCTATACCTAATACCTACTAATAACAATATAATATTTCGCATAGAATATAAATTTGAAATAAGAAACAAGAGAAAAGAAACTTTTTTAAGTTTGTATGGATACAAAAATAAAACAACGCCCTGTGACTCAGAATTCATCGCAACAACACTTTGCTGTCTAAAGCATTTTATCGTTTGTAGTATTGGTTAAAAACGCTTGCGGTTAAGACAACTGCAGACTAATAAAAAGTCCAACTCGTACACCTTTGCTGTCTTGCAGAAAAGTTTTCAATCATAGAAGAACGACCACACTGGGGTAATTCTTCTTGTTTATATAGGTACTAGCCGTTTCCCGCGGTTTCACCCGTGTCCTGAGTGAACTACTTCGCATACTCGAAAAACCCAAATATCTTACAGACCCCTATTTTTTCTAAAATAAAATATAGCCTATGTTACTCGATAAGGTAGCTTTCTAATGGTGAAAGAATTTTTAAAATCGGTCCAGTAGTTTTTGAGTTTATACATTACAAACAAAAATACAATTTTTTCCTCTTTATAATATTAGTGTAGATATAGAATCGGCAACAACACCACATCTGCTATTATTGTGCAATTACAATGTTTATGCCTACGTCGACTTGCGGTTTCGTACAGTAGTCGTTCCGTCCTTCGCAGACGTGTATTGTAAGTGCATTGCTTTACGGACGTTTGACGTTTTTATGTCGATAATCGGTGCAAGCCTGCAGTCTGTTTTAATTATGGGCTGTAAATATTTTAGCTCGGATGAAGGATTTATAGCGTTTTATACAGAACAGTGGAATATATTATACGCAAGGGAGTTATAAATGTTACGCAATCTTTCAACATACCTATGTCATAATAATGTAATTAGAGTCTTTTCTGTCGTATTTTCTAGAAGTGAAATATTTGGTAGTATAATTGGTAGTTATGTATATTAAGGTGAATACCAAAGTTAGAGATGTCAACTGCTTTTTCAGAACTATCCAATTCTTATGGACAAAAAAAAACAGATACCTACATAGGAAACTTGAAAGGTCATCAAAATTTAATATTGTTTTTTATCCCACGTGACAACACTTGACTGCATGTATTGCAGTGGAAACTTGGAAGGTCATAAAAAATTAATATTGTTTTTTATCCCACGTGACAATACTTGACTGCATGTATTGCAGTGGAAACTTCAAAGGTCATAAAAATTTAATATTGTTTTTTATCCCACGTGACAATACTTGACTGCATGTATTGCAGTGGAAACTTGAAAGGTCATAAAAATTTAGTATTGTTTTTTTATCCCACGTGACAACACTTGATTGCATGTATTGCAGTGGAAACTTGAAAGGTCATAAAAAATTAATATTGTTTTTTAACCCACGTGACAATACTTGACTGCATGTATTGCAGTGGAAACATGAAAGGTCATAAAAATTTAATATTGTTTTTTATCCCACGTGACAACACTGCGCCGAGTTTTGTGGGTTCGATCTCCACAAGGAACAATACTTTCTGTGATCCACAAATTGTCGTTTCTTGTCTGGATACCTTTTGTATACGTTAGAGCCACCGCCGACTAGCTTCTTTTAGCATCGGCGACCGGCGATTTTGCAACTGTATCGATGCTGCATCGCGTTTTAGCGACTCCCTGCGTTCGGACGCGGCGACCGTAGTGCTGTAGTGTATTGTTGGTGATCGGCCGAGTCGAATATCGATAAATTCATTTATTTTTTCAACGTTGTAATACTATAATTGTACAATATCAGTAATATAGGTTTCTATAAAAAAACATAAATATACCAGTATAATTAAATGATTTTCGTTACAATGATGTTAAATTATGTTCTATTATTAATAGACTTATACTATCGAAAACTGGCCAGTACCTAGTACACTACATTTTTTGCTCTAAACAATAGATGGCATCGACAGTACTGCACTCATTTCTTCGTATTAATATTAACGTATGAATTGATAGATGATGCTCACTGAAAGTAATACGAGAACTGGTTTTTGGATGTAGGTAAAAAATACTGACTTTAGCTTGCTTAATATTTTCATCGGTATAAAGAAAGCAGTAGGTAATGTAGCTTTATCATAACCTATGATAAGAATCGCGTCGTCAAAATCTAGTACATTAACCTAGGTCGTGTACTGCCTAAATGAAAACTTACATATTTATAAAGCCTGCAATACATGTTGGACGAGCGTCGCCGAGTGAACGCCAATACCAACGTATAGACAGTATATTTGCACTGTCTTGCCATCGCTCGGTGGTGCTCGCCTAGTTAGCCGAGTAAAGTCAAGCGCCAACGTGTATAGAACTCATTTGGCGTAGCTTGTCACAACTTGCGATCGCTCGCGAGCACTTGCCGCACTTCGGAGCGCTGTCGGTTTTTGTGCACAAATCAAAGGCGCTCGTCCGCACTCGGCCAATAGTGTCCACATGTTTGTCAGCGCGCCATTACGCCCTTGTTCTATTTTTGTAAATACTCAACATCCACCACCTTATTTGTCATATTTTCTTTTTCTCAACTTTAGTTCGGTATACACTGACATAAAACATATAAGCGCTCATTAAATAAATAGCAGCAGCTGCTATAACTGCTAAGTCATTGTCATTCATCTTGTTTCAATTCACAATACAAACTGACGGAGCCCAACGTGTGGGCATCTCTTCAAAATTCGTCTGTATTGGCCATTTGCATTGGTTTTCGATATACTTGCCAAACGTGTAGGCAGTAACACTTGACTTGTATTAATTTGCCTACGCTCGCGTTTGCCTAAGCTCGACCAACATGTATTGCAGGCTTTATAAGCGCTGTCATATTTTTAGCGACATGTAGCGAGCGTTCACACTACGCCGGACCGGCTAATTAGCCGGTCCGGCTTAATGCCCGGACAGGCGAATAACGAGCCAGTGGCAGAACAATTTGTATGAAGCTATTCACACTAAGCTGGATCCGGTCAATAGACCGGATCCGGGCATTAAGACGGACTCGTAGAGCTGAGCTAAGAGTATGCGTTAGAATATACCGATCGTTATGGCAACGATCATAATAATATGCTATATTAGGTTTAGATAGTTATACGTCAATTGTTTGACTATCTAAATTCATTTTCTTGCATTTTTATTCCTTGAATTTTTTACTCATTTTGGCGTATTTTTGTTGTCTTGTTACGGTTTATTTGTTCAATTTTAACGTTTTGTAATGTTAGTGAACTTTAAAAAAAAACTACTTTTTGTGTGTGTGTGATACAATTAGATTTTTTTTCTTTTTGTTTTTTTTTGGCGTATTTTTCACAAATTGTTTAATTTTATTTTAAATTTTCATTATATTTTAAGTTCTTTAATTTTGCCACATTTGTTATTTGTTTCGATTTTTCTTTTTCACTATATTTTTTGTTGATTAACTTTTTGCTATTTTGCCGTAGTTTTTGACATCTCAATATATTTCATTATAGGTCTCGATAGCAATCTTAGCATTCTTATTGGTTTTTTAAATCGAGCCTTACCAAACCACTTGCTGTTATCATTCTAGTTATGCATGAGACATATCTACGAGTAAATACTTCTTCAAATTAGGTGATCGAAAGATATAGATAGTTATGAAATATAGATAGTTATGAGTGACAACTTGCCCAGACCCATGCCTAGTGCCGGTTCACATAGTGTTACCAACAGTTGAACTAAGCTCTCCACCAGAAACCACAAATAAAATTTCCCTAGACACATGACACCCACTTAAATTATCATTATAATACTTATTTCACTTCGTAAAACAATTGGTATACAAAAATAATAATTCGTTCTATAAGGTAATATGTAAAGATGATAATATGAAAATGCAAATTAAATGTTAAATCAACACATCAAGTGATATAATAATAATAGATTGAACAATGTACAAATTATTTTAAAACGAACGTTGTATTCAATTTTAGGCAAATGTTGAAACCCCCAGTTTTAGTGCTAATTCTACTAAGTTGGTAACACTGATCGGAGCTGGCCTTAGAATAAGGAAAATACTATAGAGACCCCATTACAATAGCAGTCTTGTCCAATATACATAGTTACTTCATTTTGACTTATGATTTTTCTAGCGTAGAGTAAAATAAATGTCTATAAATTATTATATTATTTGATTTATTAGTGGCTTTAACATAGCCTGGCGCATGCAAAAATAATTTTCAAACCAATATAAAAAACGCCTGGCAATGTAATAAAGCCCCGACTAAATCATCTGACTTATGTTTGTTTGTATTCTATATAAATATTCAGCCAGGTCTGCAATCATGCCTCAAATACCTACCCAAAATTGATGCCAGCTCTCCTACTAGGTATAAAGTAAATATCGATGAAACATAAATATAGATCAATAAATTTTACGTAGGAACAGACACTTGTGATTTCATTTCCAAAACCTGTTCAAATTAAAACCTGCATATTATTATTATATGTAACCAAGTCAGGAACAAATAAACAAATCGTGTTTTTAGCTGATTTCATTGTCAAACGGACATTGAAGTTCAGTAACGTCAATGTTTGGTTGCCACCAGACACCGTGTACTTAATTTTAATGGCAATAAAATTCAAATTCAAACTCATGTCTCTGAGTTTTGGAAGTTATGTGCATTTATTAGGTAAGTATCGCTTGCTATGATATAGGGAAAAATCGTGACTAAACATGCATAGCTTAGTAGTTGATTGCCGAAATTGGTTTTATATATAAACTGTTATTATGAACGCGAAAGTTTATAAGGATGTATTTGTTTCTCTTTCATACAAAAACATTTTAAATAAAAGTATCGATAAAATTTCAAGGTCCTATCTTATAAACGACAAATTGCTAAATTATTAGCATATAATATACAAAGTGACACAGGTACATGTAGGGTATCCAAGGAAATGATTTCTGTAAATAATTCTGTCTTTACCATGTCTTCTATTTTAAATACTGACACGAGTTCTTTAAACTTAAGAATTGGACAAAGGATAGACATTGTCAATTAAATATAGGACATCAAAATATACAGGGTCTATCTGGCAAACATTTAGAATTAAGTTTATATTTAGAAAGTCATAATATAAAAGTTATGTACATAACGGAGCACTGGTTGAAGGATTATCAAATATCTTTTTTAAATAACATGCATTACACTGTGCAAAGTGCTTTCGCTAGGAGTCAAGCCATCCATGGTGGATCCTTGATACTAGTTTCAAATACCATACTGTGTAAGGAACGAAAGGACATAAGCACCTTGTCTGTAGAACGCACTGTAGAAATTTCCTGTATTGAACTGGAACAGTATGTTGTTATATGTGTGTATCGCCCTCCTTCAAGTAACTTTAATATGTTCGAATCTATTATGGAAGATGCAATTTGTAAAATTAGGACCAATAAAAAAGGGATCATAGTTTGTTGAGATTTCAATATTAATATACTGGATAGTTCACCAATGACTAGTAGGCTTTTAAATCTTTTTAAATCATTTAATTTGACAAATTTATTTCTTGAACCTACTAGAATAACTGCATCATCTTCCACTTGTCTTGACAATATATTTAGTAATCATACAGTATCACATAAATTAGTTACTACTGACTTAACTTCGGATCACTGTAGTCAATTGGCAGGATTTTCATATATAAATGATAATGCAGTACGTAAGGTGACAGTTAGGCCATTACCTAGGTATAAATTTAATGAGTTTAGTAACAAAATTTTAATAGGTATGAATCCTGATATGATGGAGCTTAAGTCACCAAATAAGATTTATGAAACTATGTTTAATTTAGTTCACAACGAATTTAGAAGTACTTTTAAAACCAAGGAAAAAGTAATCAAGGAGTCTAGAGCATTTAGTGAGTGGGCTACTGTAGGTATTTATAAAAGCAGAGCAAGGATGTATGAGTTGTATGGTATGAAGAAATACAATTTTGATGCGAGCTTCACTGAGTATGTCAGAAATTATTCAAAAATATTTAAAAAGGTATGCAATATAGCTAAGGCACGTTTTGTAAGTGATAAAATTAGAAACTCTTCTAATAAAGTTAAGGCCACATGGCAAGCTATTAACGAAGCAACGGGCAAGGCAACCTTTAGGAATACCAATTTTAACTTGCTAGATAATAATAAAATGACGAGGAAGTCGCACTCGCATTCAATATTTTTTTGCTAGCATACCTATTGCTACTACTATAGGTCTAAACTCATCAGCTTCAGTCGCAGTAAATTTATTAGAATCTAGTGTAGAAAAATGTAATGTATTATTTAAATTCAGTCCTATTAGTTCTACTGACATTATAAACACTTTCCAATCTCTAGAATCTAAGAATACGGGTGATCTCTGGGGAATATCTGTGAAGATTCTGAAAAGTAAAATAGATATAGTAGCACCTTATCTAAGTAACTTGTTCAATAAGTGTATAGAATCAGGCGATTTTCCAGATTTAATGAAACATAGTAGGATATACTGGATAGTTCACCAAAGTTCTGTTTAAATCCGGCAGTAAGACTGATCCTAGTAATTATAGGCCAATTTCAATACTACCTACTTTTAGTAAAATCTTTGAAAAGATAATACTCAAGTAACTTCTGAAGCACTTTAATTTAAACAGCCTACTTCATACTGAGCAATATGGTTTTACTAAGGGTCACTCGACGACGGATGCAGGAGTAGCTTTACTCAAACACATCTACAATGCATGGGAGAACTCTCAGAATGCTATTGGTGTGTTTTGCGACCTTTCGAAAGCATTCGATTGTGTCTGCCATGATACGCTCTTATGCAAACTTAAACATTACGGTGTCCAGACTAAAGCATTGGATGTTATTAAGGCATATTTAAATAACAGAATCCAATGTGTAGAAATAAATGGCTCAAAATCCAGTGGCGTACCAGTACAATTGGGAGTGCCGCAGGGTAGTATCCTAGGGCCTTTCCTGTTTCTAGTTTACATAAATGATTTGCCATTTTACCTGAGAAATATCTGTGACGTGGTATTGTTTGCTGACGATACTTCATTGATATTTAAAGTAGATAGAAATAAGGAAAACTTTACCGACATAAACAGTGCTCTTATTCAGGTGACTAAATGGTTTACTGTAAATAACTTAGTACTGAACGCCAGAAAAACCAAATGTGTTAAGTTTGCTTTGCCCAACGTCAGAAACCTTGGTCCTAACATAGTTTTGAATGGTGATGTACTGGAAACAACTGAATCTACATTGTTTCTAGGAATAACACTTGATTTGAAGTTACAATGGGGCGCACACATTACATATCTGTCAGCGAAACTTAGTTCGGCTGCTTATGCCATTAAGAAGGTGCGCAATTTAACAGATGTCGATACGGCTAGATTGGTATATTTTGGCTATTTTCATAGTGTTATGTCTTATAGCATATTATTTTGGGGTAGAGCTCCTGATATCGAAAGTATTTTTATATTGCAAAAAAGGGCAGTTCGGGCCATTTACCAATTACGGACAAGAGTTTCGCTCAAAGAAAGATTCAAGGAAATCGGTATTCTAACAGTAGCGTCTCAGTATATTTATGCTAGTGTTATGCATGTACGTAAAAATATAAATTCATATTCAAAGAATAGTGATATACACTCTATAAATACAAGAAATAGACATAAATTATGTGTTCCGTATTTTCGTTTGTGCAAAACTCATAGTTCTTTTATAGGACTTAGTATACGTATCTACAACAAGATACCGATAAGTATTTTGGACTTGCCTTTTAACGCATTTCAGATAAAGATTAAAAATGACCTAATGCAAAAGGCATATTATAATTTAAATGAATATCTGAATGACAAATGCGCTTGGAAATAATGTTTCATAATTCATATATTATATAGTAAATAGGTAGATGATAAGTTTCTTGACATGTAATTAAATATTATTCCATTCCAATTAAAATCATGTAAATGATAGTTTTTGGAATCGCCACCACATTACTAAATGTCACTCATCTCGTTAGATACTTTTATTTGTTATTTTTTTTTATAATGTATTATAATCGTGTAGCCAAGTGGTTATATTTCAAAAAGTATCATTTCAATCAATCAAATATAGGTACTACATTTGCATTTTGCACGCGTTCCACATATTTATGATAATATTAACGATCTGGAAAATGCAGGTAATTCGTGTTCATGGTCAGTATACCAACAGATTGTTAATTACTGCCGGTTCGTGTACCGTTGTCGTCATGCTCACTAAAATGTCATTTCTTGTGGTGGCGTCGTGTGTCGGGTCATCCCTGTCCCTCTGATATGGCGAGAGGGATGATGGCTGGCCCATGCGTCATACTCGTGAACGGGTGCTACTTGCGATGACTGGTCGATGTCGGTCTTACGGGCTGGTATTACATTTTTAATATTAAACTGTATCATTTCTATCATGGTTCTGAACATTTGCGCGGATTGCCTGCATTGTTAGGTACTTAATGTAAGTGGATGCTCCTGTTTCACCATGTCAATTTTCAGGAGGCTAATTAAATGAACATCAAAATTTTACTACATTATGCTTGAGTATTAAGTAGAGTAAATATATACAAATGACATAGAAGGTGTAACAGTTGCAGCACCTTACAAAATTTAAATTTTTATGTATTATGCAAAACCTGGCGATGAAAAAGAGTGACCTTGAGTTTTATTGCCCGTTCTTTCTCATGGTTCTACGCCCTTGCTTTGCGAACGTGGCAGTAAATGTAAATGTAGAAGCTTTAAGTAATTATTTTTTTAAATTGACGTTCATAAGTGTCACTTTGTGATTTAAATGAATAAAGGATTTTGACTTTGACTTTGACTTTGTCCCTACAAATATCAGTACCTACAATCTTTATACGCATAAGTCAAAATGTCTATGAATGAAGTTTCTAAGTTTCACATGAAGTTCTATTTAATTTTGACTAAAAGAATCTGACATTTGTGACCATGGCCACCCATGGTCACCAATGTCAGATTATTTTAGTGATGATCTTGCGATGCAATACTTCCATCTATAAAGTAAATTTAATCTAGGGAGCCAGCCGTCCTCCGGCTAATTAGCCGGTCGCGGCGTAGTGTGAACAGTCGCTCCGGGCGCCGGCTTCCGGCTTATTAGCCGGTCCGGCGCAGTGTGAACGCACGCAAGCCAGTCACTAGTCAAACCCTATAATAACATCCTTATTTTCGGTTACAGAATAATAAATAAACTTTGGGGTAAATTACCCCAAACGGCTATTAAAAGTTGTAGTGTAAAAAAAAAATTATTTTTGTAGTTTACATGGGGCTATTTTTAACAAAGCATCAAAAATTTTAAATAACACTAAAGTGCGTTACATTAAAAAACTTCATTCTTTCATTAAATTACTAATTGTACACCAAATTAACGATCGTTCTACAAATATCATCTAATATGAAAAGTCTCGTCCGTTCCGGAAACTTATCCACTCAGAAAACTTAATAGGTTATCTTAGGTTTTCTTGTGACGCTGTACCCAAAAAAGGAGCTTTGTAGGGCTCTGTAAACTTAGTTTATCAAACATTTGACTGAATTGATGAGAAATTAATGCATGCGTAACTGACACCCTGGGGTAATTTTCTCACATAGCTAAGCAGACTAGATGGAAGTTTTTTTAACGCCACGTGTCTGACAACTTTAGGAGATGATACTACCATCGCAAAAAAAATACAAGTTGTGCCCCTCGGGTGAAGAATTTTAATACCCCACGGTGTTATTTAAGGGTTAACAAATAAGTGACAACCTATAGTAAGGAGTCGTCCTTTAATCACGTGAGTCTTGATAGGTGGAAAGGACAAATAAGTGTAGACAGATATCAAGTGTCCTTGTTTTTCATGAGCCAGAGATTTTTATCCTATACGCATCATAAAACAACGATCGTTCGTTCGATGGGCAGGGATTCAGAAAAGTCCTGTATTAAGATCTTTCGTTGCTTTTGGATGCTCTAGGATGCTTTAATCAATCCACTTCAAAAAAGAGGATGTCCTCTGTTTGGTCTGGATATTTTCTTTTTATGTAGGTACAGTGGTCTCTGAATTTTCTGATCCATTTCTGGAATTCTTTATGTGTGATATGCTTTTATATTTTGCAAGATCGAATTGCAATTATTGCGAGTTAAGACTTAAATGAGCCAGTATACTTTTTAAATAACGTTCTTAAAGGACCTTTAAGAACGCTATTTTAAAAGTATGCATGATATATTTATAATTTTTTACCATGCCAAAATAGAGAAAATACCTATCAAAGTAGTCGGCAAGTAGCGTCCATGGATGAAAAGATTTGCATTTTAGAAACATCTTATGAGAAGAGTGAATAATTATGTATTTAGGTAAACAAGTGGTAAATAGGAGGGTAGAGAGATAAAGGGAGGGGGCGACCAAATAAAAGATGGAATAACTGTGTGAGAATAGATATGTAAGAAAAGGGGGAAGTGATCGGATGACTGGTGACATAGAAGTATGGAAGAGAATGTATGTCCATAAAGCGCCGACCCAAACAAATTGAAGTCAGGTAAGAGATGAAGAAAATAATGAGTGTAATATATTTTTATTTTAGCTTCAATTTTGACACCAGTAGCTCGCAATGTCTTTTTTGGATAAAATATTTTTTTATTTACTTTGTATAAAAAATACGTTTGAAACTGACTTTTGAAAGAATGAGGAGAGGTGGTAAAGCCTCAAACTTACCCAGGTATCATCATCACAGAGTAAGTTTAAAATTGAAAAGACATAAAATCACGTTATTAATGGACGATCCCTTCGTTATTATTTTAAGTGACAGTCGCCGCGATCGGCATCTTCCAGTGTGCGGTGTAAGAATTCGGACGCTGCATCTGGATGCTAAAAAGCGATTGAATCGCCGGTCGCCGATGCTAAAAGAAGCTAGTATGCGGAGGCCCTTAGCAGAATATTTGCCAAGTTCTCCGCGAAACTCGATTTATTGAATGTAGTAAACTGGCTACTTTAATTCGGCGTCACTCGTCAAACCCTTTAATTCAAGTAATTGATTTGATTACCTAATAATTATTGAGTACAACAGACTTAAACAATTAATATGTTGCTACATTAACCGTTTAAATTTAGATATAGCTCTGCGCAACGTAAGCCGGTTGGCATGCCAGCAGTAATTTTCTTACACCAAAGACAAACCGATGCTTAGTCGCTTATAATTATTTATTTCCGAGACTAAAGTCGTGTAAATTGGTCATAAGATTTTTGAAGTACTGAATGTAAAATCGTGAATAAAATAATTTAAAGAAATTATATATGCATCACAATTTTTTTCTTTTTTTAGGAGCTTTTGACCACACTAAGGTAATATAATATATACACCAGTTGAAAAAGTTGAATCTGAATATTATAAGATTTTAAATATTTATTTCTTCATTAAAATGGTATTGAAATAACATAATCGTTAGCTACAATCACTTTTTTAATTACAGTTTTGGAATTAACAATAACAAGTTGCAGTGATGTTCCAGATATACCATACATTCAAACTTACTTGTCAGTTCACCTTTATTTCCCTATACTTTCTGATAATAAATGTAAAGTTTGAAATCGTATAAAAAACATTGACGTACTTTTATAACTTTAAAGAAACAATACTTATTATGTAAAAGGTCAAAAGCAAAATGGTTTTCCATATCATTAGTAATCGCTATTCAATGCAAATGCATTTATAAATTGTGGAACACATTAACAAAATGAAATGCACAAACGTAATACTTTGGTCATCGGTTCAATGTTTGAATACCTAAATATAATTTTTACTGTCGTCAATGGCAAAATATCTCTTTTCACACTAACTGAGCGCAACCGACGGTAATTGTTTTGCCATTGTACCGGCCCAAAAGTAACTTGACTATACAAACCTTATGCCGAAGGTAGAGAATATAATTGAGAAGATTAGAATGGCAAGAAAAGTGATATATCAGCTGTGTTGGCCGGTAAGCAACCCGGACTGTTTAGCCGGTGGTCGTAGATTTGATTCCCACCAGGGATAAATATTTGTGTGATGAGGATGACCAGCAGACTACTTGGCAGAGGGTATCAGTTTCCAATTCACACATTGTTAATTAACGCCTGCCCTGTACCGTCTGTCCCGCCTGTCATGAAGAACTTTGACAGTCGTTAGGGGAGTTACTATCCTCAAATAAAAGGATATTGGTCTAAACCATGAAACATAGCTATCCCTTTAAGTTGCGATGGTCAGATGGCAGACACTCTGTAGAAAAGCTGATATTTCGTCATCTGGTTAGAGTAGTAAGCGGACCCCGGGTTCCAAGACGAGAAGTCTTGGATGCCACTGGGATAACGCTAGGACGATGACAATTAGCATGTTAAGTTTATTTGTCCCTCTATTAGGCACAAGCATCTTCTGATTATGAAACTGGTTAGGCCAAAGTTTACCATTTTGGACAAGGTATGGAGACATCACGCATTGTGCGAGAAATTCATACAGAACTCTCAAACTTGCCTAACAATATTTTCCTTCCAGTTTTTTTTTTCTTTTTTATGGAATAGGGGGCAAACGAGCAGACGGATCGCCTGATGTTAAGCGATTACCGCCGCCCATGGACACCCGCAACACCGCCGGCAACGCAACACAAGTGCGTTGCCGGCCTTTTAAAAAGGAATACGCTCTTTTTTTGAAGGTTTGAAGGTCGTATTGGTTCGGAAAAACCGCAGGTGACAGATCATTCCACAGTTTAGAGGTGCGAGGCAGAAAGTTTCTAGAGAAACGCACCGTTGTGGATTGCCAACCATCTAAATGATGGGGATGGAAATGCTGTCGCGTAGAACGATGGCGGAAAGAGGCGGCAGGGATTAATCCGAACAATTCCTCGGAGCACTCCCCATAGTAGAAGCGATAAAAGATGCATAGCGAGGCTACATCTCTACGCAGCGCCAAGGGGTCTAACCGATTGCAAATATCTTGGCAGTCGACAATTCGAGCGGCTCTCCGTTGGATGCGGTCTAGAGGGAGAAGCTGGTACTGGGGTGCCCCTGCCCAAAGATGAGAACAGTATTCCATATGCGGCCGGACCTGCGCCTTATAAAGGAGCAAGCGGTGGGCCGGAGTGAAATACCGTCTCGATCTATTTAGCACGCCAAGCTTCTTCGAGGCTCCACTGTTTAGCAAGCGATAATTGAAAAAATAAAAAGAAACGTGTCCTAAATGTACCTTTCGAATCTATTCAAATTATAAGCCGTTACAATCAGTAAATCACACCCTACCCATTCGACCATAAAATATGAGCTATAAATAACAAATCAAATATATTATTTCCTTAAATAATAAATAAACAAATTATTACTTTAATTCTCGAAACACTTTATATGGCGATTAATTACATGTTGATTAAACACTACCTGTATAATGATCAGATCATTAATAACAACGTTATCATTAATATTGTGTTTCAATGACATTATTAGTATTCAACATATGTATGTTAATGTCCATACGTTGGACTCCTACGGAATTAGATGGTTTCTCTTGGTGCATATATGGGTAAGTGACATTTTAGAATGGTCAATACATTTTATTTTTAACTTTCGATAAACATGCTTTAATTAATGCAAGCAAATGACTAAGTCGTAGAATATTATTGAGATATTTTATTAATAAAGACTGCTTCTCCAAATATCTGTCTGTAATCAATGCTGTTAAAATATATTTACCTATCTAAATACATCATATTGTCATTTGCTGTTTGAACTGAAGGATCTTGATTCTACTTATTTAGCTTACGCACTAATGGTATATATGTTATTTAACATTTTTGTTTGAGTTTTGACACTCGTATTTTAGGACGGAATCTCTTAAAAATACTACACTGCAAATGAAAATAATATTTAACTAAAATTAAATTGTTTCAGGAAAAATAGTTGCTTCGTCAATAAAGAGGAATAATATACTTCTCTGTAAACTTTCCATATTGTTTATAGGTGATATACTTAGATATTTCTAACAAAAAAGAGATTTCTTTAAATAGCGGTCAAATCTGCAGGATATCTATGAAAACTTCATCCAATGAAATAACGTTAAATGTTACGCTGAAATATTGTTATTGCTCCATAAATTCATTCAAATTAAATGATACATACACTGCTGCGTATTTCATAACTAGCATTTAAATCATCACAGGCCAGACACTAGCTGCCGCATTAAAGACACTAAATCAAACAAAACAGATTTACAACCACAAAAAACAGTAACCCGCTTTTCCGCGACCACCGTTCTCGTCCCAATTCGAATTGTATATTGTTTACATAAATTACATTGGCGAAATCGATTGCTAATTAAAACCAAACATATTTTTACGACGCCGTCAATTTTATAACAATATTAATTTATCGCCGGTCAACTTTTTATGTCGCCTCTTGAATATTAATGAAACGTTATTTATTGACATGCTTAACGCTCGATATGGCATGTTTTTTGGATATTTTAATCTTTTAACCGTTTAAAGATTTTCTTTTGTGATTGCAGATTACTCTTTATGCATTATATTGGAAATGTTAGTGGATATGTTATGTTAACGATATAGTTAGTATTTATCATGTGGTTGTTTTGTGTTTTAGAGATTGTTTACGGGATTTTTGTTGAAATATTTATTTAGGGCAGTAGGCCCTGAATAAATATTTCGACAAAAATCCTCGATTTATAAAATAATAATTATTTGCATATCTCTCATAAATATTCTATACATTCGTGTCTCATTTAGATTAGCTTGTTATATTTTAGAAAAAATAAAACAAACATATCTTCACGCCTTTTATCCCCGAAGGGGTAGGCAGAGGTGTGTTACACACCCGCTTTTCGCCAGTTATGTTTCGGTCCCAATGTAATAGGGGGCGAGCCTATTGCCATCTACCGGCCACATTATTAAGCTGGCGATAATTAACATTTTTAATACACACATCGAATAGTCAGAGGTGTGTGCCCGGGGTACCTGGGGATCGAACCCGAGACCATCGTCTCGGCAGTCCGTTACATACGCCACAGAGCTATCGCTGCTGCTAAAAAATATAGTCATGGAAAGAGACTTATATTACAAAGTACAACCTGTATCGGGAAAAGTATTACACGATAATTTTCATATCACAAGAATGAATACTAGGACCCATTTCATCATTGGTTAGCAATTCCAGTTCTAAAAAACTACTTCTACATTATATATAGTAAAAACAACTACAGCTATGGATTAGAAGAATTACAGATATTTAAAAATATCACTTGTAAAAAGAGCTATTCTGCAGAATAAATCTTTTGAATACACACTATTTGAAATTATATTTATCAGAAACTTGAAAATCAATTTAATATCTGATGATACTTAAGAAGAAACATATTATAGTATACATATTATTAACAATGAAAGTTTTTGCCGTTATGTTTTTTTATGGCATTGCACGCTGATTATTTAACTTAATCGGGTTGTCATAATTTATTTGTTATTTATGATAATATTATCTCATGTTTTTCGATTATGGTTTCAACATAGCTGTATTTTAATGTGCTTATCTTTATTTAATTGTTTCCTTATTTCTTATTCGCGAAAAGATTAAGAGATATAACGACTGGTTTGTGTTTAATGAATTGTAGTTGAATCAATAAATAAGATTATTTTCAGTTTACTGTTATTTATATTGTTTTATAACCTGCCTTTCTCGTAGCTGCTCCTTTGATTGTGCCGGTTTGGATTCTTCCTATAGTGCAACGCCTCAGGTCTCATTTCTAAATCTGGAACTGGCTTCAAATGAAGTTCAGATTCCTACATATTTACCAGAAAATCAATAATAAAACATAACCATGTCTGTAAATTATCTTTATTTAGCAATCAGAACAATCTATTGGACTATATCAGGCAATTTCTTACCCTTCGTCTCTGGCAATAAGATACAAAATATCGAAGCGACAAATGGTAACACGGCAAATACTAATGAAGGAATCCAATGTGGGTTTATGACTGCAATAAAAGGTGCCACCATTGCTCCTATTTTTGCTCCAGCTGAGCTTAATCCAAAAGCCATCGTTCGTAATGGAGTAGGGAACAATTCTGAGACATATACACACAAAACGCCAAACGCTGTACAAGTCGCAGCAAAACCTATTATTCCCAGCACTGTACATCCTGTATGGCCTGGAGGCACGAAGACCAATATTGTCATGGTTATGCCAATTACTGAAAACGCTCCCACCAGTGACACTTTTCTCCCAAACGATTTATTTAATACCATAGCTAATGGGCACGTAGGCATCTGAAAAATGATTAAAATTTTTATAATATTGCAATGTTATCACTTATTTAAAATTACGTTAATACAAACGTCAAAAAATTATATGTTATCCAATTGTATTGTGTACAATGCAAGGATAAACAGAAAATGACATTGATAAATAAGATACTTTTCATTGCAAGTTATGGCAAAAATCTTATAATTGAACGGTAAAAAGTAGTAATGTCTTCACATTATTGCATATTAAATGAATTACTAACATAATTCTGTAATAGATTCATGCTACCGTATTATGTATTTTGTGCACAAGTAATATTTAAAAGTGGCTGGCAGCGCCTGGACACAAAGAGCAGAAAATCAGGCCCAGTGGCGGGCCTATGGAGAGGACTATATCGAGCAGTGGACTACGGCAAGCTGATGATGATGATGAATATTTTAAATATAATTTATTGAATATAATTATAACACTTACCTGAATACATCCTAATACTATTACGGTAATATATAAATTAGGTCCAATAAATGTGATATATTGATTTATTCCAAAATAACAAGCTCCAGCTGCAATCCAAATAATAATTGAAGCAATTATCTTAAAAGCCAAGTGTTTAGTTTTGAATAAATCCAAATATGTGAATTTTCGTATGTCTTTATCGTTTATCATCATTTCATCAAACGATCTTAGGATGTTATATTGTATGTCACTTGCTGTAATGTTAAGTTTATTTCTAAAAACAAATAAAGCCTTTAAATTAGTTTATTCTTCATATAACCTCGTAACATTTCGTTTGGATTTTCTTTAAAATTCGGCTTGTTACCTTTTAGCAGCTTTAGTCATAACGTCGAGTACTTTATCAACTTTTCCTTTGGCCATAAGCCATCTTGGTGTCTCAGGTACACACACTATAAATATGTAAATGAAAACTGATATAACACTGTATTGTAATAAATACATCCTCCAGTCTACTGCAAAGTAAGCAAACAGCGACAACAGTGCTTGAGCCAGACCATCTGGCATTATTGCTAGACTTCCAGCTGCTTCTCTGTATTGTGGCCCAACTATTTCTATTATAAGTACTAAACTGATAACCATAGTACCACCAGACGCCATCCCTATGAAAAATCTGATTCCATTAAAGATCCAATAACTTGGCGACCATGGCACTATTAACATGAAAATTAGGTTCAGGGACGATGCTATTATAAGACCAATGCGACGACCAAATCTAAAACAAATATTTCATATACTTTATTTTGATTTCAATGAAATCTTTAAATTGTTCAATATAGACCAAATTAATAAATCGAACTGTACCTGTCAGATATCCATCCAAAGAGAGATACTCCAACCAAAAATCCAAACATGATCATGGTCTGTGTAAAACTTGCCTTCCAGGCATCATCACATATCAGATGAAAGTCCGATATCAAATTCTTCTCAAACATGATGTCTTCGTGGAACTCATATTGAACACAATAATCATAGCATGTTGAATTTTTCGCCACGAAGGTAGCATTATTTTCAAATTGCACACAATAAAATGGTGTTATTGGTGTGAGGAACACTATTGACAACATATTCCATATTCCTATAGATCTGACAAGAGACGCTACAATACAAACTTTAGCCTGCCAAGGACCAAACGCACCGATAGATTTTACAACATAATCATTTTTATAATCACTATCAAGTAAACGATCAGTACTTCTACTAGTAACCACTTCACTTTCCATTGTAATTTTTACTGGATCAGCATTGGTTTTAGGAAGAATCGTATTAACATGTAATCTTAGAGCCATTTATTTAATACACAGATCTATTATTATTGATCTTTTACTACTAAGAAAAGTTATGTGCCACATAGTTATTGAAAGTAGAACCAACAAATAGCAAATGATAAATTTTAATAAATAAAGTATCCATTTCTTTATCACTTCGTGATGTAATTGGAGATCAATGAACAATTAATAATTGTAGGTCATGGATAGTGTCATTATCATTGAAGTTATTTGTATGTATTTAATTAAAGTATTGTTTGACAAGAACAGCGATACGCTAGTAGATAAATTGTTTGGTGCAGAGGTCTTGAGTTTATACACCTCTCACATATTGATGTTATATTGTAAGTATGCTTATATTGTAAAATAATTTATGTTACTTACTTCATTGAAATTATCATCGAGCTTATTAGAAGCCAAAAGTTCTACACTAATCAACGAGTGTTATCTATGGCATTTACATCAGATGTTTCATGAATAGGAGAAGCATCAGGAGCGCACTAATCACACTGAATCTAGTTTGGGTCGATTTTATGTACTTACCATCGTGTTGAAAGGGTTAATCATGTTATCTATATAACAGAATCAATACGTTAACTAATTAGCGACAGTTGATACTGTAAGAAGGTGCCTTAGTCTCAAGTTAAACAATTTAAACAATCAACGAAAAAAGTCTTTAAAAATATCAATTGCATTGATCCGGCTTAAGAAACCTGAAGTAATTAACATTGCCCAATTTAAACAGTCTAAATTAGAATCTTCGCCTTGTTCAATACGTTGCCATAAATAAACCTTCCAAAACCGCCTTTGTTCGTATCGTTTCGGCGGACGAAACCACACGGGTTGCTTGTCCTCGCATTTTTTATCCAACGCCCAGCCCAATTAATCTTCCTTATCGCTCCATCGCCGCCAGTTAAATAATCGCGGCGCGGACGAGTTTAACATAAATTAAGTTTTCCACGACACCTGAGATACCCCCCTTGTGTTAAGAGCCTCGGCTAAATTCCAACTACAGATGGAACAGATGATTTTGATCCTTACAATAAAGAAATAAGACTGCTTAAGGATGCTTTTCAAAGTTTGTTGGTCAGTAATAATGAGGCTTCGTCGAGAGATGTATATCGCAAGCCAGAAAGAAAGGTTAAGTGTGAACATTTGTTTGTTAATGCCCTTGTATAATGGATTCGTGGTTCTTTTTCGGTTGGAATGATAAGTTGTTTTACTTTAATTGATCGATCGCTTGATTTCGTTTGGGTTTTGTAAACGGTAAACGAATTTCTCTTAGTTGTAGACAGCTCGATAAGTGAAACCGTACAGAATGATTGATGCCAGAATTAGTATTCAGCACTCCAGCCGCTTTGTTTTTCAGTTATATCGGTACATATAATATCAGGATCAGTATCTTTATTTTTTATATTGTATAGTTTAGCGCAAAAAAATTAGCGTTATTTACGCCCATGGTAGACTTATTGGCTTAAAATTAATTACTGAAACGTGAACTGGAGAATTTTTCAGAAAGAGCTTTCTTAATTGTTTGTCCTCAATCGCCACCTTCTAAAAAGTTCCTACGATAAAAAAGTGTCCTCACGTAGGCCAATTACTATATTTACGATTTAAGTATACAAATTAATTAATTAAAAACAGGACAGGTCAGAAGTACCCTAAACATAAGAGCATGCATGAGAAACTTGATGGGAGTGAATGAAGCAAGAGAGGTATGTCAGGATCGTTGCAAATGGCGTTCCGTAGTCTCTGCCTACCCCTCCGGGAAACAGGCGTGAGTCTATGTATGTATGTGTATAATTATTAAATAATAATTGTCTAAATTTATCGCAAATAAGTTTTTCCTGATTCACCTTAACACAATCTTTACCCTTAGTAAAACTTATAGCAATATAAAAAGCAGAAAATTATAATCAAAGGTAGTATTGGTTAGTGTAAACGGTTTCTTAACAGCACGTAGCTAAGTAGCTTATAAACTATCTGTAACTTAAGCGCCATCGTGATAGCTACTAATGTTACTTTGAGTGATGATAATGCAATTTATATTGATGTCGCTTGGCAATTTGTAAGCCATTTTGAAATTATAAATGGATAGTTTGATGTTGAATATTGAAATTAAACTACAGTTTACGGATTCTATCGCGTTGGTTTCACTAAGTTTTTACATTTGAAACTAAAAATCTAGAAACTATATTTTTAATTTATTACTAGCCGACGTTTCGAATTCTTTACAGAATTCATGTTCACGGCAGACTGAGGTGATATTTGTCTTTTTCTTGAATGTATAAGTTATCTCAAAGTACCCGAACATTTTTCAACTACTGGTGTTACTATTTACGCAGAATGAGCTCACAGTGTCCTTAGGTCTTCTGGTGACTTTGTCCTTCTTGGGTTTCAGTAGCCTTATGACAGGGTCCCAAGCTGGAGGAACATTCCAACCATCTTCCCTATTGAAATTAGGGTGTTTTTTAATTTCAATAGCCTCGCGTATCATCCTTGGAAGAAAACGATGTTCTTTTGCGAGTATCTGTGGTTCATCAAATCGCAGGTAGTGGTTGGGTCCTTGTTCCACATGTTCACACACAGCAGACTTTGTTGAGCATTTATGTTTTATGTCAGCTATATGTTCTTTGAGTCGAATGCCTATGCTTCTCTTGGTTTGTCCAATGTATGAGAGCCCACATTCACAGTCAATTTTGTAGACACCGGCCTCTTGCAAGGGTAACTGACACTTGACAGATGGTAATAATTGACTGATCTTCGTTGGCGGCTTGTAGTAAGTTTTGATAGAAGCTCGCTTCAAGATGTAGCCAATTTTGTCGGTCACGCCCTTGATGTATGGGAGGACAGCAGGTTGTCTTTCTACTGTGGCTGGCTTTTCTTTCTTCTGGGATCTGTGACAGTGGCGCGGCGGTCGGAGTTTGTTGTCTTGCAGAACTTGCCTGACATGTTGAAGCTCAGCGTCCAGGTGTTTCTTGTCACAGATCCCGCGGGCTCTCTCTGAAACAGAGACATTCCTACAGTAGCTAACTGTTTAGGATGGTGGTGAGATTCACCGTTTAAGTACCTATTTGTATGGGTCTTTTTCCTATACACAGTATGGCTTAAGGAGTTGTTTTTATTCCTGATGACAAGTACATCTAAGAAAGCTAAAGACTTGTTTGCCTCTAATTCCATTGTGAATTGTATTTGGTTATTAATAGAATTAAGATGGTTTAGGAAAGCATTAACACTATCTGTTGGTAAAATTGTGAAAGTGTCATCTACATACCGCTTGTAGAACCTCGGTGTGATGGTGGCAGTCTGCAGGGCTCGCGCCTCGAAGTCCTCCATGAAGATGTCAGCGACAACAGGCGATACTGGAGAGCCCATTGCTACACCGTCTACTTGTATGTAGTATTTCTTGTCCCATAACAGATAGCCCGTTGTCAGGCAGTGTTTGAGTATTTCTGCATATTCCTCAGGCATGTTGTTTTCTGTCAGCTTCCTTCTAGTAATTTCTACACAGTCATGTACTGGTATGCATGTGAATAATGACTGTATATCGAAACTAACCATAGTTTCCTTGTCAGAGAGATGTAGGTGTTTGATTTCACTGACAAAATGGTAGGAATCTTTCACATGTGCTCTCGTGTTGCCTCTGAGGGGTGAGAGAATCTTTGCCATGTGTTGAGCCAGTCTGTAAGTTGGTGCGCCTATCTGACTAACTATCGGGCGCAGAGGAGCGTTTTCCTTGTGTATTTTTGGTAGCCCATACATTTGAGGAGGTTTTACACACGATGGTATTAAATATTTCACGTCCAAATTAAGTTTTTCAGAGTATTTCTTAACAATATCACAAGTTTGCTTAAGTTAACTTTAATTTCAATGTGTAACATTCGCGTAAACCCAAGAAGATACTATATTGATGTTGAATATTTTGTTTTGGAACCTTATAAGGGATAAGTAATTTTACGCGCAATTTCATTTTTGCATTTTTTAAGATAATAATAAGTAATAAGCAGTGTTCAGAGGCTTCTGAGAGACAAGTAGTACTTGCTTGTAAGTAAACCTGAAAAGAAATATACCTTACATATATTGTATACAGAGAAGGATAAAGTCAATAATTTCACTTTTCAGTTGTATTTTATTTTCAACTAATTTCGGATTCTCGCGCTCTTCGATCTGTCCCTCTCTCTCTCTCTCTCTGCTCAGTATGTCGTGTCGTTATTTTGAAAAGCAAGTCTGGTACGCATAGATACTCTATCAGCACATGTTAGTTGTCACTCTATCAGCGACAGTGTAGGACTTCGTCGGATCAGATTGATAGCTCACCAAAATTATTGAACGAAACTTTTTCAAATACAGCTTTAAAACCTTATCTGAATTTTGCAACAGTTCTATTACAGCAAAAATAAGAAAAGATCTTTACACTGAATATAAAATATAATTATTAGCCAAGTTCGTCCGGGGTCAAACAGAAAGCGCCCCCGCAGTTGATAATCTGAACAAACGTCAAGTTAAAAGCCGCGTAAATCTTGCGGTGAACAGAGGTGCGGCGGAGACGCATTACGAAATATTTAAAATGTTTTTAATCGGTTAAATATGTAAATTGTTGAGAAAACTTCGCTAAATTGGTGTCTTATTCGTAATTTATTAATAAAAAATGATTTGATAATATTTGATTTGTTACATGTACACCATATTCTTTGTCAGATATATGAAAAACCGTATACAGTATGTTAAGTGTAGTGCCTATGAGTTTGAATAAGGTATTGCCTGGACAATACCACCATATGGCTTCCACATGAAACAGTATACAGAGTCCAGTAATGGTGTACTTAAAAAAAAATACAAAACACTTGTCACATTATTCATACCGAATATGGTCCGATTCACCGAGCTCAGGACGCGACGGGTGTTAGTATTAAAATTATGTATAAAAGCTACTAGGCGACGTATCATAAAACAGCCTTCATCTTTTTACTTCCAGACGGAGGACAGAGCCAAATCCTGTGACCGAGGTCCAAGACACGAAGAGGTAGCGATAGCTGCCACCGCCAATCGCTGTACCATAAGCCATAATCAACCGTAAACGCAATGGAAAAATATTAAATAGTCATTAATTCACAAAGAGAACGACACACATCTTGGCATAGATGTTTAAGCACTTACGATAAAATTAAAGTAATTGTGATTAAATTATAAACACGGTTCTTAGATCTCCATGATGTTTCTGTCTCAAGGTACAAGGTACAATCTATGATACGCGCCGCAGGCGCTGCATTTTCAATTATTTTATCGTTTTGTACCTGTACTTCAAGTCACGTTTTAATATAAATATTATTTTATGTGCACACTCATTTCCTTCACAATTTGTAAATTTAAGTGTCGATATACGAGAAGAATACAAATCAACAAAACGTGTACATCAAGTTTTGAAGGTAAGTGTAGGCGTCCATTGCAGTCATGATTAGAGTTCTTCAATAAACAAATAAGTATGTCAATAAACGCTACATTCTCGCTTCTTCAAATAAAGAGTTACGAAAATTGGCCAAAGCAAGTATCGCTATTACCCGTCTAGTTGCGCTCGTGCTTACTTTATTTGAGTTGCCATACCAACGATAGTTATATCAATTTGGTCGTATTAGCATCGTCATGTTGTTTGCTTCGTCTTGCTTGCTAAGCTTTGGAAATTAGATTTCTCTTGTGTGGTCTGTTGATGTGTTAAGTAAGATAACTGTGACGAAGTAATTTATGAGAATTGTCGTAAGTGGAAGGTGACGTTCTAATGCTGAAGTTTCCTAGTTTGGCAAATTGATTGACGTCAATTGTTTAGCGAGTATAATAATTCATCTTTTGATGCCATCATGCTGTCTCAAAAGATTAAATTGGACAATTTATGGTTCATTGTAAAGTAGGAAAAATAAATGTTCAATCCAAATGGTGTTGTCTGTAAGTACTTGTCATCAGTCTGTAGTAGATTAGACTTCATAAGTGCGTGCCCCACTCACAAAATAGCATTTCATTGTTGTCTCGGCCAGGATACAATAAATATAATAATATGTATAATTATATTTGCTTATTCAAATTTGTTTCAAGTTAGGCAACTACCTACAAATTACCCATCGATTAGTAAAGTTGCATTATCTACGGTAAATTTCCTTTTAAAAGTACTACAAATTAGTAAATAGTAGTGAGACGTTTTATTACGAAGATATGAAGAAGAGATGAGATGTTTTCCTGAAGAAATGTTTTTCTTGTCAAATTCAGGACTATAATACCAAAAGTGCCAGAGTTTAATCGGGAAGAAACGGACGACGACATACTTCTTGATCTACAAGGTAGCGATAAAGTTTACTTGAAGTTATCGTGGTATCAAACAAATTCCAGAATTACGAAAACGCCAA
This sequence comes from Euclidia mi, assembly GCA_944739405.2. NCBI lineage: Eukaryota > Metazoa > Arthropoda > Insecta > Lepidoptera > Erebidae > Euclidia > Euclidia mi. The sequence continues at coordinate 20,303,797 of OX123184.2, read as the reverse complement.
TAAACTACGTACATTTGTACTTGTTAATCAGGTTGCTAAAATGCCAGTTATACACTTAATTATCACCGCAAGTCGGTCGTCGATCAGTTAGTACGTTTGATGGTCTGTTTGTTTGTTTGTTAGCACGTTTCTAGGTGACTACTATAACTGGAGATTTTTGTTCAATTGTGCTAATTTTACTGCTTGGTGTATTCATTTTGTTAGATGCTATTTTTAGTCTGTATGTATGCTTAGTCGTGACATGCTGGTGATAAATATTTAAGAACACAAAACATATATATTACACAGTATTTTGATTTACGTACTTGCCACGAAATATATTAACATTCTCAGATAAATAAAATCATTCTTATCTAAAGATAAGAATGATTATGATATCAAGCAGTAAACTGCTTGATATCATAATGACTTTTTGACCAGTTGTAAGTTAATTCTTGCTGCTAATCCGGAAAGGGTAGTCGATCCTCATAAAGAACTAACATTTGTGTGATGCGATGACTATTTATTATTATCTCCTTTATTTCTTATTTTTCAAATTAAAATTACATTTTTAAATATATCATTCACTAAAAAAAAAACATTTAAAAAGATTATTATTATGTGTCTCTTTTTCACGGCTATTCTTCTAACATGGTGTTAGAGGAATAACCGGTCCTTTGGGAGGCTTACACGGGGATATGGATCCAACGTGCAGAGGCCCGTAGAGAACTTTAATCTAAAATGGGATGGGACACATGCCGCGGAGCCTCCACAACTGCACTGCTGAGTACAGCTATAGACTAGCCGCAGCAAATGTAGGACTATTGCAATGATGTGGAGTCTAATTTACTGGTTTATGGGGATGGGTGTTAAATGGACTGGTAATAATGATACTATGGATAAAAAACGGCACCTGCCAGTGATACTCCTATAGCATCCGTCCGCGTGGCAGGTGGTGACTCGCCAACTCACTAGATGGGCCCTCTCTAAACAGCCGGCCAAAGCAAACACACTCTGCCATAAAGGCAGCCAGAGGGCAACACCGGTGCGAGTGGCTAGGGGTGTCGAGCGGTGCGGTACCGGTTTCGCCATCGCGGGCCTCGTGACAACGGAGGCCCGGAGCGGGTTTCCCCGTAGTTACGCCCTTGAGAATGACACTTCCACCCCCGAGCTAATAGCTCTTGCGGCTTCCCTCTGGCCGGCCGACCAAGGCAAGCCAGAGTTGAGAGTCCTGCGGGCACTCTTGGAAATCCACTCCGGCCAGCCAATAAAGGCAAGCCGGAGACGAGGCACTGACCGACCCTCTGAAGCATTCGGTACCGCAGTGTCGCCACACACATTCAGCTCGCCACAAAGCCCTGCGGTTGTAAGCTTTCTTTTCATCTTGTAATACATTTTTTGTTTATATTACTCGATGAAGGTGATGTTTGAAAGCTGTTACTCTGCCCTCTGAGATTGCGTTAGTCTCATGATGAGATAATGGCTGCCCCAGAGGGGTTTTATTATTATTATCTTTATTTATCATACTTTTCATAATTCATTTTATATTAATAAACTACATTTATAAAAACAAAAAATTAAAATTATTATTATTATTAATTATGAGGCAGGCAGTTGATACAACAGATAATTGCCTATATCCTGCGATTGCCCACTAGTTCCTGTTGCAGTACTAAGTAGGTGCTTGTCCAGTTTGTTCTTGAACTGATTAACATTTTGGGCTGAGACTACTTCTGCTGGGAGCTATTTGCTGGCTGATTGGAGTTTATTCCTAAAAAGTATATTATTAGTATGTTTCTCGGTTATCTTATTACGCTGCAGGCACTGCCTAGTTTCGGATCTCACGGCTATGTGTGAGCGACCCAGATTATGATCATTCTCCATGAACATGTCATAAAATCTTAATAAGAATGCTACAGGAATTATGTATATCCCTAATGCACTATACATTGTACATTAGGGATAAAAACTCTAGCACGGCATGAGCAATTTAATTTATATAACATAGCAACACTGTAAAATTAAAAGATTTTCCTTCTTAGTATTTAACAGCTCTTGCTGAGATTTAGCAAGATTCAGGAACATTAAAACGCTATCCTCTTACAAGCTTCACATATAAAAATAAATTTACCTGAAATACTCTCGGAATTAACTAACCCCAGTGCACAGTGGGCACTCAGCAAAACCTGGCTAAGAAATAAAAAGCCGGATCGAGTCGTTACTTCGGACGCGAGACGCCGTTACAAACGAGGGGAGATCTGCGATAGCATCCTGAACTTGTGGGCGGGACTGCACAGTGAGTATGCGTTGTAATTCTGAAAAACTGTATTTTTTTACTTTTGATTAGCTGCAGCATCCACCCAGTACATACCAAGTAGGTACATTTTAGGCCATTCTAGAGTATCCAGTTTAACAATGATGCCTAAGAAACTAACAATAGGATTTATTATATTATTATATTTTGATACCGTTGATTAGACGGTCTGTGAAATTTTCTTCACACATAGGTCGATGACATGTGAAGTTGCCTACCTGAATAATTATAGGCATTTTATTTGTGTGATACTCATTTTATTGTTATCAAGACAATATAAGTGTAATGATGACTTAATATTGAGTACCTTATTTCTACTGTCACAGTTACTACTATTAAAGTGCAACTTAACACTCTTAAGGCTACTATTCTCAAATGTATTTTAAATAAAAATATTTTTCCACAGATTTTTCTTCTTCGCCCACTATGCACACAGAGTAAGAGACAATCAGAGGCGCCGGGCGTTAACGCTACGTCGTAACGATCTCCGGATAATCCCCGCGATCGACTCGACGAATGCCGATCCAATTTACCTTGTGGCGGCCCCGGACCGATACCGGGTCGAGTTCACATCGTGTTATTTGAGACAAGCACTCCTGGACGGCTACCGCTTACGGTTTTAATGCCGGTGTTTTTATATTGTTGGATGTAGTTTGTCTACAGTTTAGTTAGTGGTGAATAAAAGTATGCCGAGTTTTTAAAGGCTAAGTATACGAGTACGTAAGATTTTATTTGCTTTGTGCAGATTTATTTTTCTTCAATGCTTGAGGACATAAAGAAAAAGAATAATTTCTTGAGATGGGCTTTGCTTGAGAAGATAAAAATGCTTGAAAGAACTCAGTCATGCTTGAGAAGGAGAAAGCAATCATGTGCTAGGCCTGGGTTCATGCTACTAGCCATATTGAGAGATCGAACTAACCTCGCAATTATGTGTTCTATTTGAAATTTTACCATCATCGCAGTGTTTAATAGACTATTTATGGTTAATTTTCTTTTTCAATTACGGGATGGCATTATCAACTTAAATAGTCATAGGATAACTAATGCCTAAAAAAACCGCCTGTCTTGAAATTATCACTCGATTTCAAAGGGTTTATCCAAGCGGACCCTGGGCTCCAAGGCGTAGGTTTTGGTTCGCAACCGGGACAGCGCTAAGATGATGATGACGATCAAAGACTCTACCCCTTGCTGACATCGGGAAAGAGCCTTAGGATTTCTACTTAAGAAATTATATCACTTGACAGTATTCAACAGTGTATAATCTGCAACATTACTAGATGAACGACGGTAAACTGTTTATTTTAAAGTTAATTATCATTTAAAAGACAAAATATGAGTATCAGAGCGTATTACTGACTGAACTACTCCTCGGGGATTAGAGATTATCATGTCGTGAAATGTAATACTAGGTACGGTCTAATTAGAATAGTTACCCCTTGCCTAGCTCACGACCGCTACAGCGACTTTGCTTTTAAAAGTAGAAACATAAAACATGTTTTAGAGTTTACTTTATGAATTCAGTATTATCAAGATGGAGCTACAGAGTAATTTACACTTAGCGTGTCTAGTATAAGCAAATTGTTTTAGTCCAACGAATACCACTAACGTAACTAAAGATAAGAACTTGGTTTTCCACTTTGGTTTGTTAGATCTAGATAAGGAGACGAAAAATTATTTTATGCCTGTCTAGAACAAGTAAATATTAAAGTTTAACAAAAGCAAAACTAGTAAACATAAATTCCAAGATTTTTATTGGTCAAAATGCCGCTATTTGTTGTGTGCTTTTTCTAAGTGACAGAGTTAAATCAATATGTACAAATAGTAAAAATATAGAAAGAAGAAAAATGTCACGAGGTTAAAAATATAACATTTTGTCGGCATCTTTGTTACTAGTGCACATTAGCGAGACACCACTAAATTGACCAATCGCATTGCTCCTTTTACGTCGTGACCGTCCCGATAGAAGTCGACTGAACCCGAACGGTTTGTTCAACAAATTTGAAATTCGATTTTTAGAACGCCATATTTACAGTTAGTCCTTCTGGGAACGTGTGTGAAGCAAGGGCAAACGCGATTTTAACGTATCCACGCTAAAGATTGCCGACGGCTGACGCGCAAAGGAAAATAAATATTTATTTATTTAAGTCGCCGCGTTCTAATCACTTTTGTAATTCTATGGAAAGGGTTAAATTTTTCGTGTTTGCAGCTACCATTTTTGTTAGTTTTGTTCATGGTTTGTCAGTAAACATTGAAATTCCTTACAAACGTTGAGCTTACCTACTGTATTTTTAGATTGTGGTTATGAAAATTGTGTCTTTTAAATATTTATGTTGCGTTCATAAAGTAGAAAGTGACCATAACCAGATGCATTACAGCTAGACGATTAATTTACATGGTAATGTGGACTGGCAATAAAAATGGCGTGCCTGACAGGTGCTTATCGTCTTGGCAATATTGTAGACTTATCTGATAGGAAACGATCATTATAGTGTCCATAAAATTATTAATGGAAGTGAAATTATTATTAAACTTGTTAAGCTTCTAGTTTACGTTTGATAGGTCCTGATCTTTATGATGATAATCGACTTTCGTTAAACTTATTTTATATAAAATTTGTTCTGTAATAACGACGAGGCCCCTGTTGTAAAATTAAGCGTAATATATTGAAACCTTTAAAATTATTAATAAGTTGTCATGTAGTAATTTTTTCTTGTTGCTATCACTTATAAAAAGTTGTAACACAAGGCGATGAGTATGTACTGACAATAAGTATTAATAAAATCATTAAATAATGTCAATAGCTCTTAAATCCTTCTGAATAATAAAAAAAATCTTAAACACGCAATTGTTTCCTTTTACCGAATTAAAAACTAAAAAAACTAGTAATTGATTTTACATTTTTACAACTTCGAAACTAAATTGACCCATTTTACCCTCTGCCTTATAATCACTCAAAAAACGTTTATTTTACTAGTATAATATGTAAGAAAACATCTCTACACTCAATCCTGAAATAACTTCATGCCTTATAAATAACCTAATCAATACATGTGATGTCCGTACATAATTCACAAACAAACACATACTCACACTATTTGCCGACAACTTAACGCCAAGTTTCTTTTCTGATTAACATTGCCACACTAAAATGCGTGAGCAAATAAAGTTGCCGCCCGATAATATATTAACACGCCTAAACGTGTTGTTTGAACTTCAGTTTAACACGCCAGTACTGGAGAATTTCCAAATTCCATCACTGTTTTTCAATTTTCAACTGTAATGTAAACAAAATAAAGACACTTTTCAAATGGAGGTAAGTTGATAAATGAATTTGCAATATGTGCCAATGCAAAAATGATTTGATCAGCAAACAATTGCAATGAAATGCTTTGCTTCAGCTTGTTTTGACATACGTCATGTTATTATGATGTTGATGTGTATGATAGCGACAGAAATGTGCCGGTTAGATGGCAATCGGAACGCGAAAAAACATTGCTGTCCCCAAACAATACAATAATATTAGTCGGTTACTTTCTTTTAGTCATCATCATCATCATCCTCTTAGCGTTATCCCAGTTTCAATCTGGGGTCCGCTTTCTAGTCTAACCGGATTTGGCTGAATATTAGCTTTTCCACAGAGCGACTGCCTGTCTGACCTCAGCAACCCGAAGGGATAGCAATATTCCATGGTTTAGACTAGTGTCAGTTTATTTTAGAGGTACTGACGCCCTGTAACGACTGTCAAAGATCTTCATGACAACCGGGACCGACGGCTTAACGTGCTCTCCGAGGCACGGGACAAGCGATAATTAACAATTCAATACGCACATAACTCCGAAAAGTCATTGGTGCGCGCCGTGGATTCGAACCCGATACCCTCTGCATGGCAGTCTGTTGGTATATCCACTAGGCTATCGCCGCCTGTTTCGGTTACTTTCTTTTAGTGTCATGGCATTTTTCTGTCCTAGCAGAAATGATAAACAAGTAACTTGAAAAACAATTTCGTCTTATAGTATAACAGAATATTGACTTTTCCAGAATATTAGATAACGATAGGCAGCGATAGCCTAGTGGAGAGGCTATAACAGAATGCCACGCAAGAGAGACTCGAGTTCAAACCTAAGACGAGCATCACTACCTAGTCACACACTGTAACGGAAGAGCGGTGTCACGGGCTCCTTTTACTGTGAAAACACCTATTTACTGAGTGGACAACCAGTATTATGATTGTATTAGGTATGTTATCACCCGAGCCTTATAGTAGTTATGAAGTTAATTTTGATGGAGGTGCAAGAAACTTCGGCATCACCATGTCAAACATAAAATACCAAATCGATTTTCTACATATTTTTTATTTATTTTTAAGTTTCAGTCCCATATTGCGTGACAATAAAAACAGGATCAAGAAAAACGTCCATATAAAACAAAACTTATTCTCAGAACTATCATAAAACGGTTACATACGAATTTTTATTTGATTTGAACGGCGATAAAAATAAAAGCAATAAAACAAGTACAAATAGGCCGAGGGTCCAAAACTGCGAAGATATAACAAACCAGAAATCGATTACAACTTAGCCACTTTCGAAGACTGTCATTTACAGACATCATAAAATTGAAGAAAGTCGTCAAGCTAAGCCCGGATACACACTATAGTTTTCTGGCAAATGTGACTGATTTGCTATCGAAAATTTTATACCAGGGCAGTAGCTATTTGGCCCCAAATTTCTAACCAAAAGAGTATTAGGGACTAACAAGTTGACGACGTTGACGTTTCGTATGGTTATTTTATAAACTTTGCGTCAGTTGAATTGCCTAAGACTGGTGTAAACAAAATCTAATTTATCAGCACCTAGTGGTGAATTTATCTCTATTAGGTCATAGCTCGGGTAAATTGTTGCTAGAATTAAAAAAAAATTAGCCTATGAAAAGTATTACAAAGTCCACCGCTATGATGATTATTGCATAGACTTATAGAGCGATCCTTTTGGTAGGATAACTAACAGCCTATTTTAAATTGTCTTTCGGGATATATACCACTACATTCGTAAACATTGCGCTTGCAGCAGTGCCGAAATATCGGTTACTCCAAACAAAGATACGTGGTATATATCCCGAAAGACAATTTAAAACAAGTTTAAATGACCACGAAAGTTTAAATAACTAACAGCCATTTTGCATTCCTCTGTTATTCTCGATTGAGAAAAAGCATTTCTTTATCAATACGAAACAAAAGTCTACTCTGTAATATAACAATGTTTACTGTTAAAAACAATTTGACTATAATATTAAACATCTTGTGAGCATCAAGCCTAACATTTTCATAACATTGTCTGTTCCATTTAAACCTGGTTCTTGCTTGACTGGCTACAATTGGTGATCAGATCTTGAATATTTATCGACACTTTAAAGTGACAGTTTAAAGGAGCTCAATTGAAATGTTGCTATATTTGTTAGCTGTTATCACATTCTGTTGACCTTTTACAATGAAATATACGATATACTTCCAGACAACTGTTTATTTTTTACGAGTGATTTGCTGCCCATTGCGTGGTCTTACGTATGTTAAAGTGTAAGTACATGAAGGTTTTAGCAATAAAAAAGAAGAGGGTTAGGTGTTTACGGAAAATTTGAAAATAAATTTTTATTATTGGCAGAAAAATGACTACGTCTGACCATTATTAACATAATAACTACTGAAATAACACCCGCTTATTAGCATCAGAATCACTACGATGACAATGATACATTTCAGACCTCGCATACTTTCAGAGAAAATTTAAGTCGGTTAGTCAAAGAGACTATCCGTGTGGTGACGGATTAAGAATACGGATTGTCACCACCCCATATCATCACATGGTTGTCGTAAGAGCCGACAGAGGGAGCACATTATGCAGAGAACAGCACTGTAAGAGAAGGAAAACTTGATACAAACCCCTATACCAACCCGTTTGGCCAGCGTGGTATAGTAGGCCAATTCCTCCTTTCAAAGGAGAGGCCTCGTCCAGCAGTGGACTGTTAAAGGTTGATGATGAGTCAAAGAGAAAGAAGAGTTTAAGCTCAAAGTTTCTACCAAATCATGTGAAGCTTTGTAGTGAACATCGTTGTCCTTTTGAATATCCAATTCCATTCTGCTGGACTAAATATACCCTACACGTGTCAGTCAGACATTCAGACGTGACTAGCTGGCAAACGTAAAACGAGTGATCGCAGAGGGCAGCACATTCCCAACGACACATAACTGGCCACTGGGGAGCCACTGCATTGACCATTCCGTATAAAATACGTTTTTACGACTCTCTGTTTTGGTAGGGCTGGCAGTTTAATCGAAATGTCGAATTGGGAATGATTATCTGGATGATTTAATGATTTGATTTAGTTTCCTGAACCATTACTATGTTTGACGATAAAGTTGTAAAGCCTTGATACAATTTTCTAGTCTATGACTTAAAAACACTTGTGTTAGCTACTACAAAAAGCCTGTACTACAAAATCCTTTATAAATATAAAGCCATGCATTTAACAAGATTCAAAGGTACGTGCAATAAAACAAACTACACATAAATTCGAACGCGATTTAAATTCACGAATATTTTATCAGCTAGCTATTAAAGATAGTTTGACGCGCCACTGGATTTTCAAACCAAAAAGCGTACTGCGGCAAAACCTACGAACGAAAAATAAACAAATACGCTTCCACCACATCAAAAATTTCATTTCCACGTCACGAAATTTACTTTGTCCAACAAAAACAAAAGTCGTGTGACACCCCTACACCGGAAGAACTCAGTTATAGTTCAACGATATTTACGCGGAACGATGTTGCTGAAAATATTGTCGGCAATTTATTGTACAGATTTTGTGTTTTCGATTTATTGTGGTGAGGATAAGGATTCAGGAGTTAGATGGGCTTATTTCTTTGTACATGGAGGAGTGATGGATTGAGTCTAAGTCGTGTAGAGTTTTGAGTTGGTTTACCAAATGGACAATTTAATTTATTGAACTAAGGCCCATGACATATTGATAGCGTAATTTATACACAAACGAGTTGCCTTTAGGCCTCCCTCAGATTGGGCATGAGCTTTCCTCGAACGTACGGTCGGCGTCTGTTCGGCGTGCGCCTGGCGTTCACTTTGTACTACAGAGTGAACGCCGAGCGCACGCTGGGCGTACGCTCGAGGAACGCTGACGCCCAATGTGAGGTGACCTTTAGATAAATGGTTGGGTGAACGGAAGTAAAGGTATATTTATAGAAAAAAAAACCTTGCTTAAGTAAAATAATTAAGCTACGTATTAGTTGATTGAATGTGTGGTGACATATATTGTGAATGAGATCTTTTTTATAAAAGGTCGCAGTTTTGTGTTTCAAATAAGGACTTTGGTCTCATTTGATAGATGGCTTTAAGCACGTGGTGTGTCACGTTGAAATATAAATTAGCACCATTTGAAATATCCATGGACCAAACGTAAAATGGTAGAAAGTGCAGTGTAGACAACAACATTAGTATTCTGTCAATTCTATTGCACGTTTTAATTAAAAAAGCATACTGTTGCATCGCTCTTTACTAAACCTGAAATAATATTTAAAAACCTTATTTTTAATGCAACGCAGTACTTTACGTAATTTATGTAATAGAATACACCAAGTCGAACTTTGTGAGAATATAATCGTTATTTGTTTCATGTATATCTTACCTAAACTCGATCACAGTAAATAGCCTTGCAGTTTCTTCGTATTTATCGATACAACCGTTTCGCCCAACTCTAACGTATCCGTCAATTTATCCGAAGCGGAGTGTAACAAGGCGTCGGATTTGTACCGACGCGCGACGTGATAGGTTTCACGGCGAGACGACTACGTTGATTCCCTTCCGTCTGCACACGAAATAATCATATGTATTTATATGTAAACAAGTCTGGATGTAAAGTTCTGTATAACCAGACATGTAAAGAGATGGCTAAAAGGGTTTAGTACATCTTTCTGTTATTTGGATTGCAAAGAGATAAAGCAATGGTACAAATGTTTGTATTTATTATGTGACCTCTTGAAACGCTTAATCGATGACCTTACGTGACGCCGCCGCCGAAAGCCTGATACAGTGGTGGAAAACGTTTTACCGAGGGAAATTTAAAAAGTAATTTGCTTATGGCTGTTTTGGCGTGGCACAAGTCCTACTAAATTAAACATAATTTCGTCAAAGTTAAACAATCAAATTTTTTTATCGGTTTAGTGATATTGCTGTTACAAATCATAAGAGATAATAAACCATTAAAAATGATATAACACACACGGTTTTTATGAGATGTTATATTATTATCAAAGATTCACAAAAGTGCATGCAAAGGTTAGGTCCATTTTAAATATCCCTGAAAAATACACTGCATTCACCCGAGGAAACCGAGAATAAAAATTCAATCACGACCCACCCTCAGCTTAAGCCGCATTTTAATCGAAAAAGCGACGACACACACTTTAAAGCATTATAAAAGCACTTGTCATAACCAAGCGTCGGAGAAAAAACAGCAAAAGAGGCAAAAATTGGCAAAAACAAAACCAGCGAATCGCCGCAGGTGTCAGTTTTTAATAAAGGCCCAATCAGTCGACGGCCGGAAGCTACGTCGGCGGCGCTCTTCCGCGCCGGAAATGGAGCTCGTGTTTGCCTGCGCCCTCTGCCGGCTTCCCCCGGAAACGGCGGTGTCGCCCCCGGGCGCAAGAACCCGACAAAATGAACCTTGCGATACGTTCCCCCATCAGCTCGCTACGGTGAATAGGGTTTGAGAAACGTTTACGGGATAAAAGATTAACATGTCAGCTATGAATAATGACGTCACTAATTAATGTGTTACTTCAAACAAATTGTGTACGAAAATTTTAATATATTTATTATACTTTCATGGAACATTCACAAGATATTAATCATAAAGCTGAATTCCCTTTGGGACTTAAAGTTGCAGACGTTTATCGTAATCAACTGACCTTCAACTTGTCATTAAAACTACGGTTAATGAACCGAAAACTTGGGTCAAAATAGGGGATGATTTGGAAACTCCTCAAAGGTAGATAAATATTGGTCAAAAAACCGACCACTATCCTCTGTAACGTAAAATTACTGTCAACGGAAAAGTCTCGGAAAATTCGGACAATCCACATTCCTTCCTCATGCCTTGCCATAACACAGCCGCAATAAACGTATGCCGTATTAAAATCGTTTGAAACGCTTTTTTTGTTTGTCTGTTTGCTTTGTGCACCCTTTGATGACGTCGCAGTGAATCTGCAGTCGGTAGTGCGATAAGGGTGGATAGCGTGCGGTGTGATTGTTGTGTTTTCGGCCTGTTTAAGGTGTCACTATTTTTATTTGATTTGTTCCCCTTTGTCGCGTATATTGGATTACCTTATTCGAAAAATGATTTTGATTTTTAATGCAATTGATACTATTGTATCAAAATTATGGCTTGTTTGAGAAATTAAACTAGTGCTAAATTATGAAATAATGTTTTTTTGTAATTTCTTATTTCAGGATTATAGAGAGTTCTAATAATTCGTACCAACAAGTAACAAAATTAGCTGTCATTTTTATTTATATAGTTATAGTCTTATAATACTTATTCCTCCAAATGATTAAGATAACAAATTTAAATTTACAACATTGAACAACTCCAAGACATTGCATTTTACAAGATAAAATGTCCCACAACAATTACTTTACTGTCATTCCGTCTTACAACGTTCAGAGAGCACGTCAGTCGACAAACAGCTACACTTAATCACTGAGCATCCGACGTGTGAACACCGAGAACCGACCCCCTCGATATAACAACGCCCACAGACTAGAGATGGGACGAGAAATTGGACCAAGTGACAAAACGCCTTAAGATTTCAGGAAACTCTTAAGTTTTTTTACGTTAGAGACGATCATGAGGCTCATCCTGAGTTGGTCAAACGTAGCCTTCTTCAATTGTAGTCGTATCTTAATTTATGCTCTAACTCCTTAAAAATTTCTCATTAGCTATGTTAGCTTCTTAAAGATACATTTTGCTGCCAGAACGATTCAGCGTGAGCTTCGTCTTAGGCACAGCATGTACTGATTCGTAGGAGACCAACACTTTCAAGATTGAGGATCTCTTTAACGTAATTTAATTCAAAGGAAAGACGCGTAGATAAACGTCTTCGTACTTACAATATTATTTTGAAATTTAAATATTAATAAATCCAGAGGCATAAGTAGGCATGTCGTCGATTTGTATGATTTACACGACCTCGCGATTATGTCCTCACTCACTATCCCGATAACTTATTGAAAGGATTTTATTCTCAGTTTTAGGCATGTATTTCGGTGGTCAGATCTTGTTGTATATTTTCCTAGCATGATTTGATTATTTCAAACCAGTTTGCGTAGGGAATAAACAAATAAAAAAGTACAGACAGATGCTGAAACTTGCATTTCTAGAGGACGCCGCTAAGCACGCACCAGTCTTCTTACGACCAAATATGGTACTTGGTCAAGTGAAGACTGGTGTCTTGCAAACCGGCCGTGATTTTTTTCCCATGGCGAAAGTGAAGGCATAGAAAAGGTATAAAAAAGTTTAGTAATCTATAATATAAAGATCATCATCATGTTGCTAAGCGCAAATCTCGAGAGCAGCTGAACCGATTTCGATATTTATTTTTTATCATTTTCCTTGAAGTACGAGGATGGTTCTTACGGAGAGAAAAATTTAAAAAAGAAAATAAAGTATCGACTGTTAGGCGGTACGAAGATCGCAGGGCCAGCTAGTATAGTATAAAAACGAAAGTATACCTTTGAAATACTTGTCACGGTTTAGACCCGTTGTCGGTTATCATATCATGTACACAAGCTACCTAAATATGTAACTTTGGCTCGTGATCCAAAGTAACCACCACCGCTCACCACTAGTGACAAATGTTGGTGTCGCGTTCTCCCGCTGCCGCTATCACTCAACGCGAGCGAGACGAATGCCCGCTGATTTGTCACGCCAACGCCGTCACGTCAAACGTGACGGAAAAATTGTGGCCATTTTGTATTTTAGTACTTATTTTCTGTAATTACAGATAGACTGAAAGGTGAATAGAGTGAGTATGTGGTATCTTAAATTACGTGCGTGGTCATGCTATACATAGGGTGCTTCTATTCGTAAAAAAATAATTATTTTCTTTTTTTGTGATCTGGCAGTGCCATATGCACAAAGTTTGATTAAATAACGTTGACTATTGTAGCCTAATAGATTGCTACGCAGAGGGCCTTGGGATCAAATCCACGGCGCGCACATCTGACTTCTCCATAACATTCTTGAAAACATATAATTGTGAAGGACTATGCTTTCAGCCTTTTATAGTGAGATCATATCCTAAAAGTGAGACCCAAGCCCAGCAGTGGGACAGTGTATGTACACTGTCACAGTCATGACTCATGATGCCGAAGATTTAGGCCTGAAGTTACATTTTGGGACATATTTTTAAATATATGCAGCAGTAAATTAAACTACGGCACATGTTCATGTTTCTTAAAAGACTTTCTCGGTTGTAGAGTGACCTTTACAAATAACAAAACATCTAATTGTGTATCACATCATTTCGTCTCGTGGGAACTGAACCCATAATATGCACATAAAGCTAAAAAGTATGGCACCAATTCATACTACAACCAGCTTGACTTTAACTTTACGCAAAACAGCAATATAAAACGATTCATTCACAACACGCCTACGCACAACACTATGCACATAAACAGCTTATAAAGCCAAACTCGTCACATAAAACTTTAACAATCCACGTATAACCATATTATCGAGAAAGGCCAACACTAATGAGTTACTAAGCCGCTGAATTAGTCTATTAAGCATAATTTACAATCATTCCCACCACTCACTATAAAAACTTTATTTTCAATGCAATATTTTTATCAACTTTACATCTCTAATAACTTGACATATATATCCGATATGTCCCTAACCTCTACATGAGTTCTTATTCATCGGATCATAAATATTTTCACATAATAGTCACAGCGTTCCCCTACACAGCTAATCCGAAAACATATTAATAAATTCAAAATAAAATTGTAAGCTAACTTTATAAATACTAAAGTCACTATTTAAAGTTCGCCGCTCTCGACTTTAGTGCTGTCCGAGACGAGTGTCGATAAAATATCAATTTGAGAGTCGATACGATGTTAGCACGACATGGTCGTAAAATTTTACAATCAATAAAATGCAAATAGACACCGCATGGGATGATGACACAACGATAATCGACAATCGTTATACATTCATTAGCATTAAGGATCGCGTTTCTTCAACGCAGTTGACCATGTCATATTAATTGGATAGTAAAATGCTGCTTGCGTGGGCGCTTTAGCAGCAAGAATTATAATGTGTTTAGTGTGATAATGATTATTGCTGTCATTGATCTAAATTTAAAAAAAATAGATAAATTGTTTTTCTTGAATTATTAAGCTGCCTCTTTAGGTCAGTGATGTAAACAGCTGCAACTTGATCCCAGTCGGATTAGATTACATAGATGAAAAAATATTGTTTATATGGAAAACATTTACATTGATGACATATATTTTATCAAAATACTAAATGACCATATTCTTTATAGGTATGTAACAATATGCTATTGTGACACAAATTAGGAGGGTCATATGTTTAGTAGTGGACTACAAAAAGCTGATGATGATCACAGAAATAATTTAGTCTGGCCATAATTTAATTACTGTAAGATTTTTTTACATTTGAACCTCCTTACTACTTTATTTTGTATTTGATCTTTGATTAGTATTAACATAGTAGAAGCAACTGATACTTAAAGGCTTTCAAGGGCCTTTAACTTTATTATAAATTGTCCATGATATGTGCGGTTTTATATTCTTATTTCAAAGCTTCGTTGTGCAAGATAAGGCATTGCTCATTGTCAACTAAACATACTTATTGATGAAATAAAGGAATAAGATTTTATTAATTTATAAGTGAAAAATTGCAGTGCAGTAATCAGGAAATATACTTTTTTGACCAAATTGACGCTCCCGTTATGACGATTAAGGGTTTAAATTTAAATCAACGAAAATATTGTCAACGATACCGATAGTCAAAAAGAGGTTAATTTATTTTCAAACAGCTTAAAGTACCTATTCAACTACCTGTCGCCATTATTGTCCGAATAATATAAATAAAATATGCCAATGATGTGTCGATAATCCACTATCAGAACATAAAAAAGGAAATTTAATTACGAAAAGCATTAATACTTGTAAATATTCTGCTACTTTATCTGCATAAGCAGTTGTTGCTCAAGTCTAGAATTCAATAATCATAATAAGCATTTACTTGTCTTGTCTGACCTTTAACACAAGACATTAAACAGTTGCATATGATGTCTAATAAATACTTGATGCAAAACAATGATAAAGGGAATTTGCATAAAGATATAAATTTTACAGCTACATAGTTGAAAGCTTACTTAGGCTTACACTATTAAACATTGATAGTACTGCAATATGTAAATGTTAAAGGATGTATCAAAAGGCATATTAAACAATACATTCCGGGTTTAGTGAGTGTCAGTGTTCAAAACAAGTTTGCAAAATGAAGGAGTTCACACATTGGTAGTAGCTTGACCATGTGTCTCAGAAATGGGGGTTTCTGTAATCACCAATAGCACAACAGCATAATACGAACAAAAATAGTTTGCAGTCACAAGCTGATACTCTTTTTATACATGCTTGCTGGTTTCGGGTATTTCGGACCTTTCCGTTTCTTAGGACGTCTCCAATTTTCATGCATGCAAAGAGTAATGAGTGCCATCGGGATAAGCAGAAACAACAGAAACAAGTGGCGTTCTATCGTCTCTACCCACCCCGACGGAAAAACGGCGTGAGTATATGTATGTAGAATCTGATATCTACAAAGTAACAAGCTTAAGGCATATTATATGAAAGATTTAAAGAGAAAAAAGCTGTTTTGGTATTGGACTTCTTGACATCGATCCTTACAATTTTTTGACTTCAGTATGGGTGAAATCTTGCGAGCATTAAAACAACAACATAATTGTCATTTTACGGAGACGAAATAATGTGACTGTTCGCTAAATTCGGTTGATGAAAGGCATGAGTAACTCATGGAAAATTCACTAATGTAGAAATGTGAAGGAAATGAGAAGTAAAAACCGTGTAGAAAACACAGGTAATAAGTAACCATTGGAGTAGCCGCCCTTTGTCCCGTATAGGTGACAACCTCACAACTAAATATGTAACGAGGTGACACCAATTACATTAAGCCTAGCGTTAATGACAGGTCAACTACTGATTTAGTGAATTGGTTTACAGATTCCTGGGTCGGGCAGTGTTATTGGGTTTTTCTGTCACGAAATTCTCAGTAGCAGCACGGAGTCTGGATATGTGCCCGGTACGGCAATAGGCTCGCCCCTTATTACGTGGGACTAAAGTATATCTGGCGAAAAGTGGGTGTAGAAATACACCTCTGCCTACCTCTTCGGGGTTATAGGCGTGAGACTATGTATGTATGTATGTTTACTGTTGTCTGTTTAAAAATGGTGTTGACATTTCAACATTTAAATACTTAAAGATAAATCTTTGCAAACGTTTTTACTGCACTACGCCTGGAAACTTACGTGATTTAGCATAGGGCAGTTTGTGGGCAGAAGAAGCAATCAAAGCAAATATTGATATTAAATTGTTCGACTTTTAACCTTCTTTTTTTGTTGTCTACGGTAGAAACTCTCTTTATCAGCCATTTCAACTCGACGCCAACCCAGAGTGTGTTCGACCGGGCCTGGGACTGGCGGAGGAGGTATGTGGAGGCTCTCCCCTATAACACGGCATACCCACAAAAACCACCGCGGTGTCCCTATGGGTCTCGTGTAGTGGCGAGGCCACGCGATTCGCGGATAGCATACTTTTCCGTTACCCCGCCCGGGATTGGCCCGCCGTTGGTGTTGGCTCGCCCCGTCTCTTTATGACTTGGGAGGCGACGCAGACACTACGCCACTTCCTTGCCTTTTGGCGGACGAGGAGCAGCCCCAGCGCTCGCCATCCGCAGGCACTAAAACGGCCGCAGAGGCTAGGGAGGACGGCATCCTGACAACACCACATCTCCTCTTCCTCTGCGGCCCCACCGCAACGCAACGAATGGTGCACCCCCATTTGGTCACGGGAGATAGGGCGCGTGGCAACGCAACACCGACACGCCTCTCCTCCTGCGACCGCGTCCGACTGCGAGGGACAGAAAGAACTGTCCCCACACCCGCGCCTTTGGACGCATCCTGCGCAGGCCTCCATCAACTTCCAACCGGAGCGTCCACTCCCGGGATCTCGCTTAGCTTCACCGTGGGTGAAAACTAGGGTTACTGAGCCCCCTCACACCACGACAAGGTGGAGATCCCACAGGGGGGATCGAGTTTTAACCTACCAATAAAATACCTCAAATATCTCTCTTATTTAATTAGAACAGTGAGATTTTTTTAAATACAGAATGATCTCTTTTTTCTTTCTGTGGAACAATAAAAGAGAAAAATATAATATTTAAAAATATAGTATCTAACAATTAATATTATATATACAAAACTGTATGTCGTTTTTTTAATTACCACATTAATTGCTTTTAAATTAATAACCATAATGCCAACAATGTAACCTATGTATTTTAAGCACTAGTTTAATTTTACAAGTTGATATTTATCTACATATATTGGCAAATATTTACTACAGTTTTATGGATCATTTCAACATAATTTATGTTACATAAAATTATCATAATTAATGTTAGCTAAAATATAAGCTATAAAATATAACTTAGTAGTCATATTTTAACTTTCTTCATTTTATAGGCAATATCGTTATAACGCTTAAATTGTGTGTAAACATCATTTTGTAATGTCATTGCTACTGTTTATTCTTGATGGGTTAAGCAGAATCTCAATGAAAGGTCACACATAATAAAAGGTAAGTCATTTTTCAGCAATATATTTTACCACTAATTAGACTAACCACCACAACATAAGTTTCACAAAATCTAACATTTTCCAATAATGGCATGGTATAATAAGGACCTTATTGTTTTCCAATGTATGTACGCTCACTATAAGCTCTTTACCAAGCGAATGTTCGAAAATAATTGGGATTCATACACTATATACTAGATATAAAATAAGAAACATTATCATCTCGTTGAATTTATTGAAAGAAATAATTTACAAGTGCTATCGAAGCGAAGCGTAACCTTTAATTCCGCTGTTTTTGCTATCGATTTTCCAATCACAACATGGCCATTAATAAAACCCTGCATGCATTTAATATTCAATACTTAGCTTTCCATCGATATCTATAATCAAAGCAACAAGTTTCTCTAACTAAAACGTTTACGTAACTCGCTATCGACAAACGAGCGATCAAACAGACAAACTTGTCGCGTAAATCGACAAGTTTCGTCATTTTAATATACACACCGAATTACACGGTTGCTGTATTTATAAGACAAGTGTTGGAATAACGAAAAATGTGGAGACTTCCTGACAAAATATACATTTTGCTAGTATTAAGTAATTTCATTAGAGAGTCCTTTATCCAGCAGTGGATTACTAGGCTGATGATGATATTGATGATAATGAAGTAATATACCTATTTCAACTTTTTCTATTGAACTACATTGTATAATATACCTAAATGAGCAATATTCTAGTGGAGAGACAATCAAATTGCTTCGCAACGCACAATATGGGCTTTTTGAAGTTAAGTACACATTAAATAAAGCATAGTCAAAATAAGCCAAATGAATATTTCCAATCACTTATTTTCACTTACACATTTATCATGCTCATATACGTTTTATTTAATCATACGAATCCCAAATATCTTTGTCTTCGAACACGTAATTAATTAATCTTCTTACCTTCGCACGGTTAGCTACTAGTAATAGATAACTATTATAATATTAAGAGCAAGTTGACAACTCTATGCTTTTCTCTGTTCTGCAATAACACCTACAGGCGACAACAAGAATAAATTAATATCAATATTTAAATCAACAACCGGTTGTCCCATTAAAACACTATTACGATATTAACATATTTGATAAACAATCGATAATCGAATGACAGGCACAACACTATTCATTCCGAATGTTTATTAGTGACCTTTTACACTTGGTTATTAATTTACTGTCAGCAACAATTAAGTTGATATGTTGCTATTACAAAATGTATGGAGATTTCATTTTATTATGTTAATTTGGTCACATTTATAATATACATTTATTTTCATACTTGTCAGATGTATCATGTTTATGCAATATTAGAAAAATACTAATAGAAAAGTGACTAGGTTCTTTACTTAATTAGGTATGTACAGATATTTTATAAGCATTATGAAAGACCAAATAAGTGAACATTTGCTTTGATCAGAAACTACATACTTATAGAACTTCGATTATACAATGAACTGATTTTGCAACAACAATGCCATTGATCTGGGGCCCAATTCTCTTAAATTAATTTGTTCAAAATACAGTTTCGATATAATTTCAGTGTCATACTCACGTCACAAATGGTATTCTCGTAAATTAACTGGTATTTGAATGAAATTGTAATGTGATCGAAAATTGAAACAAGTGTCAAAATATGTGTCAACGACGCCGCGACGGGGCCCAATTCTCCTAAATAAGTATAGTTTCGATATCACGTCAGAGTCATACTTACGTCACAAAAAGCGTATTCTTCAAAATTATCTGATAATTGAACGAAGTTGTAACGAGATCGTAAATTGAAACAAGTGTCAAAATATGTGTCAACGACGAACTGTTTACTTCAAATTATACGATAATGATAATGACATTAGGTTAGCAGAATACCGATTCTCAGTCAATTCAAATATAATCTCATTTTGTTCAAAATATAATTTCAATGTCATAAAAATACGAGAATTGGGTCTATGAATTCTCCTGGATTTGTTTTGAGATTGTTTCTCAGATTAAAACTTACGTACATGAATAATATGCCTAAGTATTATAGAAAAATGTCAATTTTGATCAGTTGTAAAATTAACAATTTTGAAGATCTTGATCATGTCTTAGATTACGCTTCATAGCTATGGTGACAATTCTTGTTAATTATTTAACATACACTTAGTTTGAGATCCGAAGCTCTTAGACATAGCATTGATTACATAGATTGGCATATTGTTGTGTTCAAGTGTTTTGTAAATCGCATTGTCGCATTCATCGACTTTTGTAGTCGACTGTATGTGACATAGTAACAAAGAAAGAAAAATGTAAAAGAGACTCAACTCAACTACTTCAGGACTACATTTTAGCAAACTAATAATAAAATACTTTTAAAATTTTCACGACTTGTACACGTATAACTGTCACGAGATGACTGTCATCTCGAGACCACGGCTGGTGCAACTCATGTCGAAACGTCGTGGGTAATATAAGGTACTTTAACAATATTTTTAAATAAATTCGGGATATAAGACCTGTTACTAAATATTGATTAAATAGTCTGTACATCTAACTCTTAATGAATTAGACACAAACAATTGATTCATTTTCTGAGATTCCTCGCTATGCCAGAACTCAATGCTTTCCCACTCAAATATTTTATAGTAAAAGTAAGTACTTCCTTTGCCTTCAGAGTGAATGAGAAACATTACGACAGTCGTGTTCGCGCATACAATTATTTTTTAAGCCTCGAGGTAAGAAAGAAATCACTTAAGGCTTAGAGCCCCGCGTGTCAGAATTTTAGATCAAGAATAGTTTTGCTTGAGTTTCTATATGTACGTATGGTTTTAAATCATTTCTTGCTTCAGATTGTTTCCGTGTTTCGTTGTGATCAAGTATAATAAATGATAGATTTATCTAAAGGTCGATTTTTGTATTTTAACAGCCACCGACACTGTATTTTGAATGAACTGTGATTTGATTTTGAATTGACTCACAGTGAAATTGGTATTCTGCTACACTTATTGTCATGATAGTCTAATTTGACCATAGTTGGACGTTGACACATAATTGAACACTGTAAAATTTTTGGCTTAGTTGCGATTTCATTCAACGAGAATACAATTTATGACACAGACTAGACCGAAACTGCATTTCGACCAAATATTATTACGAAAATTGCCTTTCTGAGCGAGAGCTGGAGCGACGAAAGCACTGCTATTTTCAATTGCAAATTAAACAATTAAGAGCCTACATAAACAGTCATTGTTTGTATCATCAGTAAGGTTAAACTTAGGCTTAGGGTAATATAAAAGATTTTCAACTGTGTCTTATGAATAATTATTTAAATATAAGTGAAAAAAGGCTGAAGATTATGGAATACAAGGCACTATTCTATCTAAGTTCTGTTAGTGCCAATAAAGTAATTCTTAAATAAACGTAAAATAATTTCGATCACATCATCAGGAGTCGTACTCGAGACTTACACCACAATAGAAAGGTCTTATATTACAACTCTACGACGAATAGTTTAATAAAAAATCAAGCGCAGTAACACATCATGCACCTATCCAAGAGCATTACCATTCTCATATTGCCGTATTATACCAAAAAACCGATGATTTTTATTCACCGAATCTTTTTATGAATACTTATCATAATTCTGATCTCCTGCGTCTTAAAGAGCCATTCACAATCCGTAAAGCAGCCGATATAAAAATATTATGTTATAAAATATAAGTATATTAATATAAATATATTGAACATGTATTGCTTGAAGTTATGAGTGGCTATACGTTTCATACAGTTGTTCGATCGTAATGGCCTCATAGTCGGCCGTAACTCGTTCGACACATAAAAGCCTTATAACTACCTCATTATATATACAGTGCGTAAACAATTTCGATACAAAACAAATTACCATTTACGACAAATAAAAATATTTATTAAATAAGCACGGAACGACTGTAAAACGCGAAAATTAAACTTCAATAACATTTTAAAGTCGCGTCGATAATCGTAAATTTTGTGTTTTATGGTTAATTCGTGTGTAGGTCGTATAGTCTAGATATACGGACAAGTTTGAATGTTACTTGCGCTGTTATGACTCGCAGCTGACAGTTTGACGTTATAAAAATAAGTGTCTTCACTTTGACGGTTAAAGAACTAAATAATAACATGGAGACAAGTTTCGTTCTATGTTAGTTTGCGTGGGTTCCATACGTGAACTTATTTGAATAAATTTTGTTGTAATGGAAACGAATTATTTCATAACATTGTAACGTAGTTTCAATCAGATCAGATTTATATAAGATCCCTTGGTATAGAAGTAAATCGTAGTGTCATTTAGCAGACATATTTTGCTTAAGTCATGCATAGCATAGTAGGCTAAACAAAGTTATGGTTTGTCGATATCGCTGGTTCAAATCCTGCCTCATTTATTAACTGTACCCAATTGATTCATTTAGATATCAAGAAATTCTTACTAAATACAGAAACAGCACGTGTATCCCCTAAATTGGCTATGAATGGAGCCGTAACCATAGTACAAAAAGAGTAGTACGATAGCTTACAACAAATCCGCCGTCGCCGGTTTGAATACACGCGTGAGTCGCCGGCGCCGTGTACGAACGCACTTTTCACGCATACAATCTCGTAGACGAGCGCGGCCCGCCGCGGCCTCAGTACGGGATTCACCGCGCGTCTGAGGACGCAAGAGTAGGCAATTAACTCGCCGATCGGCCTTAGCTAACCTACTATTCTTTTTATACTATGCTGCAACGAAGCAGATACAATAATTTTTGTCCCTATTCTAATATAAATTAGATGTTTCATTTATTAGTCCATCCACAATAATCTTATTGCAAGTACTGTCAATTTGTAGCCCACCCTTTGTGTTTCGAAACAGAATCAAGTTTATCTAAACCACTTAGTTGTTGTCACCCTCTCCTATCTACTGAACTTAACCCGTTTAACCTACAATAGTCTGTGATCGTAAAGCTTTTAACATTTGATCCCAAGGTGCCTAAGGTCAGGCAAAAGTGTTATCTTCTTTGTCGCGAAATAAATGGTGATACGAAGCATTCGTTATAATTTTCAGTATGAAGAGACAGCTATTTGTCAATTTTTGTTCTTTAATGATCACGAAATTGCTGCTTGTGGCCACTAAATAATAAAATAATGCCAGTATTCTCAATTATATATTTTTTTTATTATTATTAAGCGTAATGGTAACTTTATTTACATCTTCGTCAAAGCCTACTCTGCAACCCAAAGGGATAACGATATTCCATGGCTTAGATCAGTCTTCGTATATTCAAGGTGACTGACTGACCGTAACGTCTGTTTTTCTTGACAGCCGGGACCCACGGCTGAACATCTACAAGACACGGGGCGTGGTTTATTTAACAATACGCACATATCTTCAAAAATTCAGTAGTGGTGGTGGATTTGAACGAGGTGATTTTGAACCCGGTACCTACACTCTGCATGACAGTTTGTTGGAATAACGCCTAAATCAATATGAGTCTCACTTTTCATATATTTAGATTTATTTTACATAATTTAAAATATTCGTTTATTTTAAACTTCTAAATCATCGATATATATTAAAACTAACTCTTGTCAATCACTAGACCTACAAAGTAAATTGTAATAGTAATATCAATTTATTACAGTTATTAAATAGGAACTTGCAAGAAAGTGGCGCCATCTATCCCATAAACACTGAACTAGGTGGGTTTGAAATAATCAGTCCAAGATCTATAAAGTTTATAACCGCCGTTTAAAGTATTGATAATAAATTTAATAAGTAGGTAACTGTCTTTAGAAACCTTACTGACAGACCGAACGATATTTTATCGAAAGCTGTTTTACAGACCTTTTTAGATAAAGCTACAAGTCATACAAAATTAAATGGGCTCACTGTACAAGTCAGGCCATGCTGTAGACGCATTTTATGACGATAGTTATTTTATTTTTATGTGGCCAGTTTTTATTGCTCGCCAGTGTAACGTGAGGCGAATTAAATTGGCTTTTGTGTATTGATAATGTTAAATTTAATGGTTTTGTTTAGTTGTAAATACGTACGTGGGTTTCATTTGAAATTGATGCAATTGTCTTCAGAGTGCAATAAAATTAAAATACCGGTGACAAATTATATTCTTTACGAGATTTTATTATGAAGTCTTTACTGATTTTTATTCAGTAGCCGTCTCTTTAGGTTTTATTTATTTTTTATCTAGCGGATTTATTATTACATTAAAAAAACATACATTAACAATAACCGGACAGATAATAGATTTATAAATTGCATATTACACTTTTGTATATCTGCTGAAGATTGACTCCAGTAAGGTCTCAGCCGCCATTGTAACAATAACTCAACACATTCATTTAATTATACTGATTAAGAATAGGTAAAGTTCATCATCATCAGCCCTTTATACTGTCCCACTGCTGGGCACGGGCCTCTTCTCACTATGAGAAGGGTAAGGCCATAGTCCACCACGCTGCCCAAGTGCGGGTTGGCAGACTTCACATGTCTTTCGATAACATTATGGAAAACTCTCAGACAGGTTGCCTCACGATGTTTTCCTTTACCGTTTAGTAAGCGATAATTAACAATTTAATACGCACATAACTCCGAAAAGTCATTGGTGTGCGCCGGGGATTCGAACTCGGACCCTCTGCGTAGCAGTCTGTAAGTCTCTCCACTAGGCTATCGCTTCTATATATTCTTCTATAGGTAAAGTTATTAATAATTTAATCTACGACCCATGGTGAGAAAAATAATTTTACGCTGTGTGTCAGACATAGGTTTTGGTAATATTGTATCTCGCTATAATCAAACTTACAGTTGTGACCAATATTTTAAAATATCTTTAGCATAGCCTTTCAACGAAAAATATTAATTCATAATGTGCACAAAATCTAGGTACTTACATAATGACAAGAAAAATTCAAAGTAGACTGCTAGACGCCGAAAAAACGCATTTATTCTTCTAAAAGGCAGACAAACATGAAACATTTATACGGACACTTGACAAATGTCCCAGACGCTGCACTATTTAGTGTCACTGTCAAGTATAATGCGAACACTAAGTGACCAGACACATATTTAAACTGGAGACCACTCGACACCGCAGTGAAAATGGTAATATTATTGAAAAGATCGCTATAAAAAAATGTTTAAGACGAAGTTTGGATAAAGATTTATTGGTTTTGAAGTTCATGAAAAATTCACAGATGCATTTTATAGTGTATGATCTAATATCGACTTAGCAACTACTGATAGAATTTGTTTTATATTTATTGATGTTAAACATTAGGGATGTTTATCAGTAAATACTGATATTGGATAAAATTACTTGCTTATTTGTCGAGACTAATTAATATGTAAATTTCACTAATCTCATTGTGGCATTCAGAAAGTAGAGTTAACTATGGCCACTTCAAATTATAGTCATCCAACTCTATAGACTATAGTTACATTTTATGTCATGTAATTAGAATTGTTAGCTATATTCAATTTCACATCTATCCATACATTCATCACTATTAAATCATTATAATTTAAATGAACAGCATAAGCCCAATCACTTTTCTGATAGTAACCAGAATCAAAACAAACGTCACGCTCCATAATTTCTATGTCAAGTTGAAAAAACAAGTCGAAGGTCCCGAAAATGTCCAAAAATATAAGACACAGGTATCGGCAAAACCTTGGGGCTTATTAATGATAATATTATACCAGAACGAACTGAAGCAGCAAATAAAATAGTCGTATAATCTGTCGTACATCAGAATATATATCTTGACAACCGAAACGTGATGGATGTCGTTCTTTTCGATTAGATGCAGTTGTCTGCAGCTTAAGTATAATTTGGCAATTTGACTGTCCAGGTCACCGTTGCATAGCAAATGATTTCCTATATGTGTTATTCTATGTGCATGGGTTATTGCGGTAGTTTTTAGTGTTTTGTATGACAACATTTATTATTGTGGTTCAATTTGAATTTGGTTTTCTCATTTTGCTACTATTTTAGGTATTTGGCTTTTTATGCTGTCCTTGAATAATATAAAATTTGAAGTCACTGTTCTGGTTGCAGTTAATTTGTATTTAACACAAAAATATTATATCATTTACACATGAAAGTGTATGGATAAAGGACCAAACAGCCGTATTTAAAACTCATTCCGCCTTGTTACAGAACATAATTACATTTAATGCAGTACAAAAATTAGTCTGAGCCCCATTTGTATAAATTTTATTACGTGACTAGAGGTAGATTTTAGTGAAGCTACTGTTTCTAGCATTATTTCTTAACCACTAACTGTAAATTACTATGCTAACCGTCACGCAACTACAAATAATACATTGCCTAAAGTCCATTGCAATCGTAAAATGGTATGAGTACGCAATAAATACGAACAAATAAATATTGTTTAGTATACAAATTATATATGCGCAAACAAATTTAATATACGATAGATGGCACAACCCAGCTCTTATTTGTAGACAGAACCTATATTGTGGTACTCACTTAGATGAACATAGCACTCACAATAGTTTATTTATGGAAATTGAACATCAAATAATATGTAAGTGTAAGTCCACTTGTACTTATAGTAACAAAAATAATATGCTTAAGACATTTATGTCAAATAAAAATAAAACAATTTTTTTATTACATAGATTTTCACTAGGTCCACTTTATCATTCAAACAAGCGAATTACACCTGCATGTTCTATTTTCGTTTAAAATAATTAATTTATGATAATATTCACATTTGTATTAACCACAGCACGAAATCCCACGGTGAGAATGATCATATTAATTAAATCCTACTCTTTATGTCATCATTTTTATTTTATTTATTTTATTATACAGTAATAAAAGTTTATGTTAATTTTAGACATGACCCTAGGAAACTGTTTTTAAGTGTATAGCAACTAATACCAACTGTGTATTTTAGAAATATGGATCGAGTTACACTAAAAATTTAAAACAGGATTTTATGTAAACATCATCGTTATAGAACATTATTTAACGGGTCTTAATAACATATTTTATTTAACGAAGAAGAAATTATTTAATTTAATACCCGTTAAATGATTAAGTATGATGTATACAAATCGCAAATCTTTAAAATCGATTATCATTTTTATTTCCAGCCATATTGATTTTTACAGGTAGTAGGGCTTTGCTGATTTCAGCATGAATGGGCCGGCTCGACCGGGGAAGTACTACCCTCTCACAGAAAATCGACGCAAAGTAACAGTGCCTAAACTGTTGCGTTTCGTTCGGTGAGTGAGAGTGCCGGAGGCCCTATCCCCTATTCCTTCTCCCTTATCCCACTCCTCATCCTATCCCTTTTCCCAATCCCAAGAGGCGGCAACGCACTTGTGACTCCTGTGGTGTTGCTTGTTTCCATGGGCGGCGGCAATTGCTTACCATCAGGCAATCCGTCTGCTCGTTTGCCGCCTATTTATAAAAAAAAAATTGAGTTTTCAGCAAATATCCCAAAACAAGAAAGATACCAAACAGGACAATTCACTTTTTACTTAACATCCAAAGAAACTGTAAATGTATAAAAATTCAAGCGCTGATTTCCATCAAGTCCTTCCACACGTGAAACAGTCATTGATTCGACTGCCCATGATGGATGTCCCAGACAGCGATCTGCAGTTTTTACGCATAATAAACGTCTGGCTCCGTGTCACCGCTGCATAATGCAAGAACAGTCTCAAATACTATATTTTAAATTTCAAGTATTTCGTCTTAAGATTTTTTGGTGCTCTTGGAGATTATTGGTCCATTTCAATTGAAAATTCTGCAATGAATGTAAACTTATTAAAATTCAAGTATATTATATTATGCGTGCAGTCTGTGGTTTAGCATTCGTAACGTTAGTTTCAGACACTTGAATTTGCGATAAAATATCTTTATTTCGTTTCTTTATACTATAAAATGATTTTCTAGAATATAAAATACCAACATCTCTCTCATATATTCCGTCGCGTTTTATGCTCAGTAATATTTTTGTGTTTAACGTTTAAGTCCTGTTTGAAGTAAATTCTGTCTTAAAACTAAAACTTACCTCGTTTCACATTTTAGCTCGATGTGATACATACACACATACACATGGTCCGTGTAGTGACGGATTAAGAATACGAAATGTCACCACCCCATATCATCCCATGGGTGTCGTAAGAGCCGACAGAGGGAGCAAGAGAACGAAAACTGGATACAAACCCTATACCAACCCGTTTGGCCAGCGTGGTATAGTACGCCAATTCCGCCTTTCAAAGGAGAGGCCTAGTCCAGTAGTGGACTGTTAAAGGCTGATGATGATGATACATACATTAAAACTGTGATAAGTATAACATTTTCTACAGTCCTAGTCACCCCAATCTTGAAAGTAAGTAATTCGAGAGAACTCAGAGAGTATCAAAATTAATTTGCATTTATTTAATAAGGTATATCAAACGTCCCCACTGTGTCCCAGATTTGTTACAACACTTTGATTGATAGCCCCAAGGTGTTCGTTAATTAGTTTGACAATTAGCTCCCTCCTTTGTTTTTGGAACGTCGTGGCAGACTCCTGGTTGACGTTGAAGATAAATTTTCTTTTGTTTCCAAATGATGACAAAGTTAGGACAAATCATAATAATATCGGTCTTAGAAATTAATTCAGTTTCTTATTACAGATTTTTGTAATGGGTAAATTTACAGACTTTTTTTTAAAAGTAATGTAATCTTTATTATATCTATTTCTTGTGTGCCTGTGTATGTCACTGAACTCCTCCTAAACGACTGGACCGATGTTGATGAAATTTTTGTATGTGTTCAAGGGGACTTGAGAATGGTTTAAATTCACAATTTATTCCAAAAAAAAATTAAAAATCCCAGAGAAATAAAATATGGCGGTACGAAGTTCGCCGGGTCAGCTAGTATTATTATATATTTGAATATTATTATGTTTTTTCCCCTATTCATAACTTAAAATTTTGGGGACTTCACTGTAACTTATGATACTTTTACCAGATCAGTCAAAATTAAACTGGGAGAATATATGTATGTCAATGGTTCTCCGCTTGAATTTTTTTCAACAGCAGTTAATCTAGTATGTACTAGCATTGGTGTTCGAAGTTGAAATTAGACTTGAGCGCCAAAATGAACAAATAACAAAGGAACTAGGAGAAATTGTGCATTTAATAATGCTATATTTTTATACTCTTATTTTTTTACTTTCGCCTACTGCACGCGCCTAAATGTGCCTATACTGCTACACTTCAAAATTTGCACAGCTGCATCTGTATATATGTAGTTAATAGAAAGAGTTTCAAACTTTCATAAGAAAGTAAAATAATAAATATCATCCAGTTGCTTTCGGTACGCAACCAATCCATCGTTTCACATTCACTTCTGTATCATTACCACCAAATGAATAATTAAACCATCCAAACTAAGTATCTGTTACTTGTAACTCGTACACTGCTCAACAATAGCCAAGTTTAACACAAAGCCAATATTGTATTCGCAAGTACAGCCGGCGCAAATTGCCAGTACATTTGCATAGCAGATAAGGCTAACACCTCGCTGTCTGTTACTACTGACGGCTTGATTATCAGATATATAGTACTACAAGCTTACGTTATCGTTCTTATAAAGTATCATGTACAAGATACATATAGGCACGTTTTGCACTACAGATTTGATCCAAGCGTCTTGTGTGATCAACACATTATTGATTTGAAAGTACCTTATTATTGTCTGAAAGTACCTTATGTATTGATATTTTTTTATAGACTCACGCCTGTATCCCCGAAGGGGTAGGCAGACGTGTAAGATTACACCCACATTTCACCATTAATTTTTAGGTCCCACGTAATAGGGGGCGAGCCTATTGCCGTTACCGGGCACATCACCAGACTCCGTGCTGCTACTGAGAATTCGGAGAAACCCAGTAACACTTTTGCCCGACCTGGGAATCGAACCCGGGACCTCCGATCAGCAGTCACATGCGTTATCGACTGGACCACGGAGGCAGAGTGTTGATTTATTGGATGTTTTTAAAGTCCTCCGTGACATAGGATTTACGCCCGAAATATATACCGCTCTTACCAATATAGCCTTACAATTTCAAACATATTCCTTAGCACTTGATTACTTACTAGACATCATATTATACAAATCCTGCTGTAATTTTGAAGTTTCTAGATAATATTAATAAAGAGGTAGTTAGATTGACCCGAGATATTCTTGGTATCTAACTTGATAATAAATTAATAATTGATAGTTGTTGGTGACGTCACGATGACTTACATATTTAAAAAATATAATCTTTAGTTTACCCCGTTGAAACTATGTTAACTCGATAAATATGTACAAAAGTACATACAGCTGTCCACAATCAAAAGATTGTGGACAGCTGTAACATGTACGGAAACAATAGCAGTACATAAGATAGTAGCAATCGGCTCTCTTCCTGTTTTAAAGGTCGAAGTCAACTGATGAACAAGAGTAATAAATCTGCCCAATTTTGAGAGACGATATTCACAAGTAATTAGCTTGTATCTTTATTAAGAGATAGACATACATATAATGACGTGTTCTGATAAATAAATCGTTCTTTTGCATCTTACGTAACAAGAAAGTAATGTGATTCCCTTTCTTTCGTTCCCCGATACAGCAAATATATTCTAGAAAGCTTTCTCTTAACATTTAAAACAGCAACTATATATTCCAATGGCCGAATCGACTCATTTCACATAAATGTGTACTAAGAATCAACGCGCAAACCACGTTTCGTCATACTAAAATGGCGTGTGAAAACACCATCTAAAATCACTTCACAATGCATAGTAAATCGTTGCAAGACATCGCAACAAGCAATCGGATGAATAATGCAAGTACACGCTTGAGTCGCAACGATAAATAACGATTATAATTTTATCGCGATCCGCTATAAATCGCGCGATTGAATGCTAGTGTGCGCGCGGCCTTAACGTCAACGGAATCGGTGTACGTAATTTTCCTTTTACGTGTGGGTTTTACGACGCAATATTGCATCTAACAAATCCTAACAGATCGAGTGTTTGAGTCGCAAATCATAGATTGCCGTTGCAAAGGCTTCAAACTAACGTGTAAGTGCTTTACAAAATGGTTTAATGGCTACACGCCCGACTGTTGTTTGATCCAAAGATACAATACATAATATGTCAAAATATTTGCCAAGGATGGAAATTTCGTTTTGGATGCCTTGCTATAATGTCTTAAACACATAAGTTAAAAATGATACCTATACTAAATTCAAATACGTCGAAAACTAAAACTTGTAACAACATATTACCAATTATCATCGTTTTAGTTTAAAAATACTGAGTACCCGATCACATGATCTTCATAGCTAAAAAAGAGTTCGACATATTAGTGCGCTAAAGTATCATTTACAGGTAAGAAGCTGTAAATTAAAATATTATGAGTAAACAATAGGTCAACAAGCTCTTTAATTTTATTTTAAATAGACTCTCTCATGTAGAAAACGTCAAATTGTTAGCATAAAAAGAATACATGCACACTTTGCAAAATGCCCACATTTGGTATAATTTCAGCAATTTGGATATTGCCAGTTTTGCTGCTGAGAATTTCTTAACATTAAACCCCAATAAGCTTTCTCGCCTGACCTCAGGATGGCCGCAAGCATGCGATGTGAATCTCAATTGTACAATCAGCAAAAGATGTATCGTTGTACAATTTATATCCAAGATTTACTACGATGTACATCTGATTTATGAATGATAATACAAATGAATAAGTACTTGATATGTAGTCAGTGAGGTAATCTGGTTATGTGTAAATGTTGCGTGAAGAAACTGATTTATTGTCGTCATGCATTACTTGAACCATGTTATTAAGTAGCTTATTCTGTCTGAATTCTTCGAAGTGATGCATATCTGATTTGATATTTATTTTAGTTATTGTTAATGATTTGGATCGGACATGAAAATCGTTGCTTATATAGAAAGCCTAAATTATTTATATAATAATAATGACTTCATTTTGGAGCTCTTTTGAAGCCTACTAATATAATTATTGTTTGACATTGCTACAAAGCAAGAGTTTTGACATACATTGAGTATTGGCTGTGTAAATTACAGTATGTACATTCCCACAGTAAAACTATAGCTAGCATATCGTCCAACAAGCTCGCTAGAAAACATTACCTTGAAACACAAGAACAGTTTTTGCGCGTTCTACGCTCAGGATTTATTACGTGGCGATATTGATTTATGAGTGACAACGTGTGTACAATGTACACTTTAATTGTGGTCTTGAGCATCTAGCAGATAAACAGACACATTGATGTGAGCGAATGCCCTGATGCGTTACGAAGAAAATGGGATACTACTCAAAACATTCTAAAGTGCAACGAAGAGGTGAAGAAAAGGAGTTTACTGTGTTTTTGGTTTGCCTAGTTGAAAATTAAGTTAAGGTCTTCTAACCACGAGTGCAGACTGATAGGCGGTAACTGTAGGCTTTTGACTCCTTCGGTAACTAAAGAAGCTATATTATGTAGTATCCGTTATAGACAAGTTAACGATTTATTTAACAGAAACCACAGCTCATCCCCTACTTCTAAAATATCACTTTATTAATAATTTGCAATCCTCTTTGAATATAAAGTGCTCTATCTCTGTCTTTATCTCATCATCGGCCTTGCATATAAACTGTCATACTGCTAGTTCTGCTAATCACAGTTGGACACCAGAACCGTACAGTACCCTACCGATCATAAACTTTATCATATAAAAGCTATCGGATCGGAATCAATAAAACAGATTCCGTCAACCATGAAACGTAAAACCTTAAACGAGAAGCAATTATATCAAGAAGTGCTATAAATTACTCAATAAGGTGCTGTGTGTTAAGACTCCTGTCCACACGCCGATTTTGACTCGTTTGATTTTTCATCAAAACAGTCTTGGCTTGAAGATCTACGGTAGACCGATGGGCAAGGAGCACAATGATATAACTTAATCCACAGACACGAATTCCTGATCGTAGCGACGTTTCTTCTAGAAGACAGAAACTAGTTTTCGTGTCGGCTTATTTACTATTTAAATTATTATATAATATACTTATGTTAGTTAATTTTGTTTTATAGTAAAAAAATCATTTCATTACATCAAGATTTGTAATGCGCATCAAAAATGAACTCAAATGTCTGTCCTTTATCTGTCCTTCACTTGGTCTGACTGTTCACCATGTATAAAACCCTTTCGCCACCCGGTTCTGCGGCATATGACTTTTACTACCGTAGTAAAAGTTACCGTGGTTAAACTGTGCCATGTACAAGTACCCCAAGAAGTTTCTTAAACCAACAAGTAATTACTTAGCCGTGTAAAGTCGTTGATTATAATAGTTATCATTACCATACCTCGGAACGTTACTTTTCTCTTCAATGTTGGCAAATTGCTGTAACTTTCGAGAACATTCAAAGTTATTTTATTGGTTACGAGGTAATGAATGGTGATTGGTAATGTGCGAACGATTTAAAATTAAACTTCAAGTTGTAATATAGCCGGAAATTATCTATATAAGGGTATCTTAATAGGATACCTCGGCAGTAAGATATCTTAAGAAGCTTTTTATTGCACATATCCGTCAGTAGCCAACAGTTCAACGATCTTAATTGATTATTTTACCATTTTGACAAGTTCAGATAATTCACGCAAATGACTTTTGAATATTTTTGTAATATTCCAATATTACCCATCACCATAATTGCTCTCGTATCTCCATTGGACTGCAACTGCCACTTCCTTTTTATGCAATTTAAGTAGTTACTAAAGCCACTAGGTATATTTGTGCACCCCAATAAGTCAGTAAGCTTAGAAAGCTGCCAATAGATGAAAAGTAGGACATTTCGAAAATATCACTTTTTACGAAGCCCTAAATCGAATAAAATGTTTTTATTTTTATTTATTTATTTTTTATAGACTCACGCCTGTATCCCCGAAGGGGTAGGCAGAGGTATAATATTACACCCACATTTCGCTATGAATTTTTAGGTCCCACGTAATAGAGGGCCGTTATATTGCCGTTACCGGGCACATCACCAGACTCCGTGCTGCTACTGAGAATTTGGAAAAACCCAATAACACTTTGCCTGACCCGGGAATCGAACCCGGGACCACCGATCAGCAGTCGCATACGCTATCCACTGGACCACGGAGGCAGTTTGTCAAATGTATTAATTAAAATCAACTATTTTAGTTTTGTGTTATCTTTCTTGTCATTAAAAAAATGTTGCTATGAAATGAATCTGCATTGCGTGACTACACGTCACTCTAATTCATCCGCTATTCACACGGGCTTTCTTCGACATCTGGCTTTAAAGATAACAAAAAGAAAAACAATGTAAAGACAGCGCTGTAAATTGTACTAACAATAGCAATTAAGTAGATAGTGTTTATAAATCAGCAGTTACCGATGAGATTAAAAAAGGAAATAAAAAGTGCTAATTGTCACCTTCTCAATGCACATATTAAGCTATACATTTCTAGTATAAGCAGACCTGAAAATCTAAGGGATTTCTATAGAACGATAGGTCAATTTATACTAGATATATGCAGCTTTGTATGTTGTTGTTGCATTTATGCTGACACTCCTATCACTTCTCACATATCATGTAATGATGTAAACAATAACGCAATAAGGAAGCTTAACTTCCACTTAAAGAGTCTCACACATGCACATTAATTGTTGTAGATTTATGTCAATTGTACGTACAATTGACAAAAAACTGTAACGTTACAGTTTTTATGGTTTAGATAGGTAATGTTATAAGATATAAGTTTTTACAAAACATATAATTAACACATTTTCAGAACGGATACTAAGAAAACTCGGACTGAAAACAAGCGTAGGGATTAAACCCAAATACACCGCACAGTGCTAAACGGCGAGTCAGCAGATTAAACCACCTACTGCTCATGTATGCCATATACTTAAATTTTTATAAATTACTAGATGATGCCCGCGGTTACACCCGCGTTATTTAAGGCTACTGCTACGCTCTCGTCGCTCATAGTGCGATGTTATATAGCCTATAGCCTTCCTAGATAAATGGGCTATCTTACACTGAAAGAATTTTTCAAATCGGACCAGTAGTTCCTGAGACTAGCGCGTTCAACCAAACAAACAAACAAACTCTTCAGCTTTATATATTAGTATAAGATTCTGTTGTCTACGAGCCTTCACACGCGGCTCCACTCGCGTGAGTACACGTAAACCTTCCTCTGTGATCACTCTATGTATTTGTAAATATCGTACCAAATTGACTGCAAGATTGGCGTAGTGGTTTATGTGGCCGCCTCGCCGCTTGACACTACGCCGAGTGTTGTGGGTTCGATCCCCACACGAGACAACACTTTGTGTAATCCATAAAAGTGTTGTTTCGAGTCTGGGTGTTCATTGTATCCGTTAGTTGTATGTTTGTAAAGGCCCCCGCGACACAGGATTTAGTCCTACTGCGGGAGTTGTCTTTAAAAAAAAATAAGTTTAAAAACTATAACCCGACTACGTAAAAAGGGGGTCTAAAAAGGACGAAACAAGAAAATAGCTCAGAGCCGTGGTCGCACCTATTGTATACTTAATGTTGGTGTCATGTGATGTACCTACTTTTTACTGTTTCTACGGGATATATACCACGTACCTTTGTTTTGAGTAACCGATATTTCGGCACTGTTGCAAGCGCCATGTTCACGGATGTACTCCATACATCCGTGAACATGGCGCTTTTTAGACCCCCTTTTTACGTAGTCGGGTTATAGTTTTTAAACTTATTTTTTTATTTAATCCATTTCCGTATGCCAATGGGGCATGTAAACTAACCGATTGACATTTACATTGTCACATTTAAAGAAAGAAAACTAAGTACCTAGCTCAAAGCGTCTGAACCGCGCGAATTGTAAGTGTGTTTTAAACTTATTTTTTGACTCAAACAGTATAATATATGTACATATTTGTAATGTGCTCACCAATACCTTTCTTTTGATACCAAGCACGTAATGATTATCTCAGTTTAATTTTTTTTGAGTTAGATATCTGGGGTATAAATTCCGTAATATAAAATTTTGATAAAACTTGTATAGCCTATGTCACCCGGGCCATTATTACGAATCTATTGACACCCCATTTATTAAAATCGGGTTAGTAGTTTAAGCGCTACGGTGGAACATACAAACATATATACATAGACTGCCAAAAACATTACCCTTCCTTTTGGCTTCGCCGTAGTCGGGTAAAAAGAAACAAAAATCAATAATTCATTCGGCAGTTTTTATTTTTTTTCATTTTATAATAATAATGTGAACTTGCATAGATATTACACAACTTGTAAAAATGGCTACTAGAGTAATTCCAGTTTTCAGTCGAGGCATCACTAGTAGTTTCGAAAGTCATTAAAACATACTGATATCCCATGTAAGTCTTACTTTATAAATTGTTCACACACTCAAGTATGTGCGTACAAATATGTTTTTCTTGCAACAAATACTCTACGCATTCGTAAGTTACAAGAATTATACGTGTTTATAGTTGACTCGAAACTAATTACTTGCTTGATCTGTATACCAAAAAAGTACATTCTGTAATGGTGTAAGACACATGACTTAACAAATAATTAATAAAATTAATTAATTAAAACAGCCGTATCCAACCCGTTCTATGAATCGTATAAAAACCGGAACAGTCTTGTTTGTAGAGTGTGATAAAAAAATAACAATGTCTCTATGTCACTGTTGCGGTATGGAATCTGGTATTTCATAAAACGACGAGTGAGAGCACTGATAGATGAGTGGTTTAAATGGTCATGTCCGTCATGTCACTGGTAAACACCGAGTCGAGGACTCAATCTCCACAACCCCATACATTTATGCAGCAGCAGTGGTGAATATGGTACGTAGGTTCAATGATAATGGTGTTCGGAAACCATTTGTTTTCAAAAGTAATACTTTTAAACCATTTTTACTACTAGTAGAAATAATCTTAGTAATAGCAAACATGTTCTGCGCAATCATAATACCCTCGAAACCATGCTTTAATTAATGTAAGAGGATATTAAACAGCTTGAGATGAAGCAATGCCAATCCATCATTTTGCGGACGTAACTCATCACCATCATCATCTGCTGTAGTCCTTAGCTGCTGGATACAAGCTTTAATGGTGCAAAGGTGTGCTTCTGAGCTCGTTTCCGGCGCTTGTACTCGAAGCGCACGTTACTGTGCATAAATCGTCATTCCATCTTGCGTAACCTAATCTACAACATGACTATCTAATAACAGGCTAATTACTTCAAATATAAAAGTGCCAAATAAACGAAGAAAAGTAATACGAATCACTGTACCTATTTATTCAAGGTGCTATAGTTCAATGTCAGACAGATCTATTTAGATGACATCACTTGTTTGAATGTGCTCAAAAGACACAGCTGTTTTTATTTCCTTACTGATGTTTGATTTTACCGTGATTCGACATAAATGAAGATGAAGGCGATGTATGCAAAGGTGTATTCACTATTACTAATAATTATTAGATAGTAAACATAATTTGTTTCACATACATACATACATGTATAGACTCACGCTTGTTTCCCGGAGGGGTAGGCAGGCAGAGACTACGGAACGCCATTTGCAACGATCTTGACATACCTCTCTTGCTTCATTCACTCCCATCAAGTTTCTCATGCATGCTCTTCTGTTCAGGGTACTTCTGATCTGTCCTTTTTTTTGGATGTCTCCAATCTGGCCAGAGAACGTCCGCCTAGTCTTCCCCTTCGTCCTGTCCCATTCACACTTGCCTTATATATCTTCTTTGTCAGTCTTTCGATTTCTGTAAAAGTTTTACCTATATACTCCTTGAGCGAATGAGTAAGTTCCTTAAAAGAATGAATGTCATCTTAATACGGACGAACAACAATCAAAATTTGTAACGAACTGAATTTTAAAAAACGATTTTATGGAAAGATAATAGTCGGTTATGTCCTACATAGTTTACATTATCACCGTCAATATCCTGCAAATGGTCACGAAAAGAAAAGTCTTAGCAATTTAAAAACGAACACGTTTCCAACAAACAAGCATTTGAAAAACTAAAAGCACATTCCTATTCCAAGTTAAGATCATTCTGTCAAAACCAAGAAACGGTACCATTAAATTGAAAATATATTTCCACCTTCACTGCACCGTAAGCTATATATTCATTAGCACCATCATCAGAGTAAAGTAAGGAAATACCACCTGTCTAGTATTTAGAACTCATTAAGAGCCATTCACACATACCAGAGGGCATTCTCGGGATATTTTTTACGTTTGCCTTTACATGAACCATCCGCATAGCTGATCTTTATATCTGTGAATGAATTTTCTCATAGTTTACTGTGTTGTTTGATATATGATAGCTACGCTTCCGTGAAAGTATGCCGACGAATGTGGTAAACCGTTGCGTGGTTGACTGTTGAGTTTTTATGATTCTTACGACTATCATAATTGTGATGATTGTGACGATCTTATTAACTGTCATATACATAACCATCTAGAAGTATTATAGAATGGCTTTAGAGCCTAGAGAGAGAGATTGGTGAGTTTGGAGAAGATTAGAAAATATTTGCAGTATTTATAGGTCTTCATAGAAATTATGGTGTCTCTACCATCTTTAGCGGATTCTCATAAAAAACATTTTATGTCATACGCATGTCAAATGTAGGTCGACATCTTAATTCACTTTTACCGCCATCCAGTTGGTTTATAATCTATAAATATGCTTGATGAACTGGAAGGATTCATCACCTTATTTGCCTGCAAATTATTAATGATATAAGTGCTGGTCTTTACACGAAGATCGAACAACCAAGCCAACATAACATTTAAGTGGGAATTGCGTAATAATTGAGTAAATGCCTGTCACGATCAACCTCTCAAGTAATCAATCCATTTACGACAAAAATTGCCTCAATTTTATCTCCCAATAACATATTTTATAGCACCATGTAAACAGTTCTTAATACTAACAACCTGCTCGACTCTTACCATATAATACAACTTTAATTAACAGCCATAACCCGTAATGGACAGCGTCAAAAAATTTGTCTCCACAATTAAAAGGTACTCATATTAAGGATGAATGCCAACACGTATTTATGGTAATGGAGTCACAAGAAAGAAATATTATCTGTTTGTTCAACAATAATTATGATGGACAATCCTGTTATGGCGAGATGTGTAGTTAGCTACTTATGGATTTTGTAATTGAAGTTTTAATTGTTGTAGAGTTGGTTTTATATGCAGTGTCCTTTGTATATGGAATAGACCACCCGTATGTCATGATAATGGTTATGATTGATTGTTGTTAAGTTATTTGTGGCCTTAAATATAAAATAAGTAGTAGTACTTCCTTAAAACGTCACAGCTGTTGATACATAGGTACTATTATATAAACCTTGTAAAATTTTCAATAATTATTGTCTTGACAACATTTTGATTAAATTCATTTATAATTTTCGCAAGGTAAAGACCATAAATTTACTCTAGTCTAGTCATATTAAAAAATAATAACCATACCTTCTTCTCTTTACGAACAGTCAGCCAAAGTAAGTTAGTGTCGAAATAGATTAATTATTCGATCGTTTGGAGGACCATGTTTGGCGGGTAAACTAATAATAAACAAAATTTGAATAACTACAAACTGATAAATAGACAGGATAGCTCACGGCGACGACACAAATAAGTGTTAAATAAAGAGATCATATTACAAAATTAAACGTAACTTTTGTATGACTTGTGTCACAAAATCTGATGAGCGTAAACATAAATTAAACATGACTTGCTATGGCAAATTACGATTTCCAGACAGACCATGGTCTGTCTGGAAATCGTTGAATAGACTCCGTATTCAGGTCAGCCGGTGCGAAGAAAACATGTTTAGATGGGGACTCTCGGACGGTGCCGATTTGGCTTGTCCGTGCGGTGCAAGACAAACGATGTCCCATCTTACATCGTGTGCCCTGCGTGCCCGAACCTTGCACGCAGAAGGAAATCTTAATTGCCTCCGACCATGCAGTCAACGTGGTTACTTTTTGGACCTCAAAAATATTAGTGTTTGCCAAC
Organism: Euclidia mi; assembly: GCA_944739405.2. NCBI lineage: Eukaryota > Metazoa > Arthropoda > Insecta > Lepidoptera > Erebidae > Euclidia > Euclidia mi. The sequence continues at coordinate 20,263,355 of OX123184.2, read as the reverse complement.
GAAATGCTAAGAAGAAAAAAGAAAATAAGTATATACCTATCTACTTTTACGGTGACTTAAATTTACTTGTCAGCGTATTCTTATAACAATGTAACAAACGTCTTAATAGCATACAATAAACATTACAAGCATGTCTCATCCAACCATTTATTTTCTCATAAAGATGTTATCATCATCACCATCAGCCTTTAACAGTACACTGCTGGACTAGGCCTCTCCTTTGAAAGGAGGAATTGACCTTCTATACTATGCTGGCCAAACAGGTTGGTATAGGGTTTGTATCAAGTTTTCCTTCTCTTACAGTATTTTCTCTGAATAATATGCTCCCTCTGTCGGCTCTTACGACACCCATGGGGTGATATGGGGTGGTGACATTCCGTATTCTTAATCCGCCACACGGAATAACATCTCAATAAGAAAGGAGAAAAGATGTTATGATTGACGTTAATAGCGCGTAAGCACTCTTTCATTTAGGTGTTGGTCTGTCATTTGTATCACACAAGATCTTTTTGCTCAAGAAATTCTATTATCCCTAGTCTATTCTAGCTATCTAGCATAAGTGAAAGCAACAAGTTTTATCGCAATCGGATAATCGATAAGAGAACTCATAACAAGCCAACTTAATAAGTATTTTTGTATATGAAAGTTATAACTTAGTAGACAACAGTGCGTAGCTAATCTGAAAACAAATAGATGTTTGTTACACCTTGTTACACATAACATATTTCATGCTTGGGAGTATTTTTTATATTGAATATAAAACAGCACATCAAAGGTAATATACAAAAGGTCAACATAATCAATTATGGCACATATTCAAGCCATAACTCATTATTTAAAGTCATCCATATTGAGATGTTATTCAGACAGTTGACAGCGTAATGGTTTCCTTGCTTAAATTATTCAGTAAGCGTAGACAAGTGTAATTTTTTATCGTATACGTATGTTAAAATAAATATCGCTCGCAAAGGCGTACGAATTATAATTTTACTACGCAACAAAACTAAGTGATATTATCTTTAATATGCATCAGAGGAAAATAGTATTCATGTTCTGGAGGATAAAGATCATAATTAAATACGAAAATGAATCGGTAAACATGTATATCGATTATTACTCATTTGCGAAACGTGCTTTCAAGAGCAAAAGAAAAACTGTCCCCTATTTTCTCGACGTGCATATTCAATTCTTCAAGGGCCAAAAAATTTGTTACATAAAATTATCGTCTATTTAAAATAGAATATGGAGAAGTACAATTTATTATAGCAAGTGTTTAAAAAAAATTAGATGTTCCTATTCAACCATCGGTAAAGGAACAACTTGTATAATTTAGTAACCAACAAAAAATTAACTGACATCTTTGTCGACGAAACAGTATAACTGAACGGAAATTATACTGCAATTATATGTTAATAGTTATGTGTTTTCTGCTACAATAGCAGAAAATTCCACGCTTTGTTCAATCGATTAATGTTTTACGTTCATCGCAAATGTATCAAAATGATAGCTAATAAACTTGTAATTTGAGCATTTAAATTGCCTATACTTTAAAGGAAAAAATGGGCAAAAACTCTGCAAATCGTCTGTTGTGTGAAGAAATGAATTGGTTTTATTTTCCAGTTTTAATAATAGCAACACCATACTTAAGATAAGGTCGTTTTGCCGAAAATAATCACTAATAATATGTATTAGCAAAATTACGGCAACAAAATGTCGTGTAAATTCGTATGTGCTAGTGACATAATAGACTGAAGAAGGGATAAGTAATATTGTTTGAAAGTGACAGAAGCTTGATCGTTCTTTAGCGTTATTTTGGATACTTAGCTTGTTTTGCACATGTTAGGCAGAACCTTTTTTCCAGTAATAAGCAGACTGCGCAGAAACATGATCAACTCAATAATTTTCTGTCAAACCAGCATTCCCTCACACAGGACAAAGTACTCCGAAAAACACAAATATGTGTACATTTACAAGCGGTTACATTCAGTAGAAACAATAACTATTGACATTACAACACAACGGTAATAACGGTGACGTGATGCTCCTTACAGGGATGGTTGTCATTCAACATTCACGCTACGGGCTATGGGAGGTCGCTACTAATAAATAAAATGTTACTGTCCGTCTGAAACAAAAATTATGCATATTCGTTTATGATACGTTCTTCGTATGGTGTCGGATGAAGAATAGAAAAGTGTGACCATCCCAATTTGTCGTAAGAGACGAAGCCAATAGAATCTTTGAGAAAAGTCGGTAAATTCGAATTCAAATTATTATACCAACCTGCCTGACCAGCGTGGTCTTGTAAACCAAATCCTCTTATTGACCCAAAATGCTATTGCGATGGAAATTAGAAGAGGCATACATACACCAGTGTACTGTGAAATTATGTGTGATTATGACTTCATAACCATATTAAAAACCGCCTGCCATTCAGTTACGACGTAGAATATTTTCAACGCTCCCTATATACTTATTTTTCTAAAACCTGATACGAAAATTTGGGCTCTGGGTGTTGGAAAATAAAATAAAATGATTCGTAGTCATAGCCAAATTCTCCAAAACAACGTCTATGTACAAATCAAAAACATCGGATTAAAAACAAACAGGTGAGATGAAATTACTTACTACATAGTAGTGAAGTTTAAAAAAGGAGAACTAAAATATTTGTCCCATTCTGTAATCGTATTTTGTCCGCTGATTGGGTACTAGTGTGCCTACTCGCACTTGACCCACGTGGTGGCTTTTAAGCGAGGCTTGTGCCCAGAAGTAGTACAAATATGAAACAAGGGTAATAATAATACGAGAAGAACAATAAATTTAGACCAAAGCTTACTTGGAAGTGAATTAAAATTACATAGATAACCCAATTTTTCAATTCACTGTTACTTTGTACAGACAAAGATGTGTTGACTTACCATAAATAATTAATGATGAAGTAATAATAACCTGCTTATTTACCGACCAATCTGAACGGTTGATCTATCGGCGCCATTTTCGCATATTTATGTTTATACTTATGAAGATAAGAAACACATTCCTATTCCATCTAAAGAAAAATAAAATACCCAGCCAACACAGAAGAAGTCAAGCACGCTACTCAAAATTCAACAAGCAAACTCGTATCGCATTACAGTATCGCTCGCAATGACATCATGGAAGCGTCTTTCATATAAATTAATAATTAAAAAGGAGTGTCGTGCAAAACATGTCGTAATGGCCTGGCATTCCTCACAATCAATTTCTTGCCATTCCCGCGAAGAATGCCAAAACGGCAGCCACTGGCATGACAGCCACCGAGAAGTTGCCAATTATAATGGCATTGCCAGTCAATTCATTTTTGACTGCTACCTTAAAACGCTTGCTTAAATACCGAGCAAGACTTCACATTGTAAAGTAATTCTTAGCAGGTTTGTGCTAAAATTGAATTTTGTATAACTTCAAGTCCAGTCCAGGTTTAAAAAAATTCTTCATTCGCAACCTTAATTTGTACTGTGTTTTAAATTATGACAATTTTTATATCATGTATTTTTTAATTGAATTAAAGATGAAGACACAGTTTTAAGAGTAATTATTGTTTTGTAACGTTCTTGCACTGAACGTTGCAGTTGTAATTAGTAATGCGAAATCTTATTTTATAAGGTGCAACATCTTTCATCAAAGATGAAAGAATCGATTTATTACTTTGTTCAGATGATTTAATGAACCTGTTGAGATTGTTGAGATCTTGTGTAGTATTCATTGTGTTTTACACCTTATACTTATTTATGAAGGGTACAAATTAAAAATAGTTTTAATTTAAGATATTTGTTACGACTTTGAATTTTATTAAAATAAAATATATTTCAATCACCATATTGTTTTATAATTATGGAATACCTAGTAAGTACTGTACCTATTTAACTCCTCTTCTTCTTCTTCTTCTTCAGCCTTTAACAGCCCACAGCTGGACCCTAGTCCAAAAAAAAAAAAAAAAGAAAAAAAAAAGGACCTATCCTTTGAAAGGAGAAATTGGCCTACTAGGTATACCACGCTGGCCAAACGGGTTGGTATAGGGTTTGTATCAAGTTTTCCTTCTCTTACAGTGCTGTTCTCTGTATAATATGCTCCTTCTGTCGCCGAATGGGTGTCGAAGAGCCGACGCTCTTACGACACCCATAGGATGATATGGGGTGGTGACATTCTGTATTCTTAATCCGTCACCACATGGATACTTAACTCACACAACTGAAAATGACGGCAACAAGATATTACATTCAGCACTTGAACAACAATGCAATTATAAAATTATTTACTGCAGCAATATAAAACGATTATTTTGTTAAGGTATCAGTTTCTAGTTAGAAACATTATAGGAATAATTATAGACACTAATTGTAGATCTTTTTCCTCACGCGACGCAAAGTTTTAAACACACTATTTCAAGCCATATCCCTTAAATGACGCAAACAATGAAATGTCAATAATTTTTACCAAATTAATTTTTATTGGTCACTTAACATTTTAACCCTACAAAGGGCATGGCTTGCAAACTGACTATATCCTGTTCCAAGCACGTCAAATATTCCAGAGCGTGTACTTACAACATGTTTTAGTACTTTATTTTTATTTTCGTTATTTCAAGAATTTGTACATTCAATTAATTAGTTCTCGGTATCTTCGTGAACACGGCAAAACAATGTTGTCATTTGAAATGACATCTTTCTTTACATTCATGTTATTATATGTATGTAGGTACGCAATTAGCATACAGCGCAGTCGGTTACTGGAAATGCCTGTTAAGTGTGAACTAAGTAAAATGCATCATCATCATCAGCCCTTTATACTGTCCCACTGCTGGGCACGGGCCTCTTCTCACTATGAGAAGGGTAAGGCCGTAGTCCACTACGCTGGCCAAGTGCGGGTTGGCAGACTTCACATGTCTTTCGAGAACATTATGGAGAACTCTCAGACATGCAGGTTTCCTCACGATGTTTTCCTTCACCGTTTAGCAAGCGAAAATTAACAATTTAATACGCACATAACTCCGAAAAGTCATTAGTGCGCGCCGTAAAATGCATGATAACAAATAATGACTTTATTATTATTATTTCATAAATTTAGGACAAAGGTCTCTCTGACAGCTAAATAGGTAGCACTTTGGTAGTAGACAAGGTATGCTCCACAACATGATGATCGAGGACAACAGTTGACTCAAGATCGGTCTCTTTGGAGATCCTCGGGGAGGTCTATGTCCAGCAGTCGACCTCCTTAGGTTAAGGAAGATGATGGTAGCACGATTTTACTATTATTTTTAAAATATATCATTTTGTCTAATCTTCTCATAATAATCTCAAACATCATCGTATTTTTTATTCAGCATTACAGCAGGGAAGCTTGACTTCTGGTACAAAAAGGCTAAGAAAGAGAGAGCAATTAAAATTCTCATCGACGCCGTGGAGCGGTGGCATTGTGGCTACGATCGCGGAGCGTTTTTCAATTAGGGCCGTTTCACGGGAGGCGTAGTGGCATAGTAAGCGCCAGCCTTTGTCGCACCGACAGGGTTGCCATCTAAAATTAATATTCGTGGACAAATTGTTGTGCTCTTTTTTGCAGTCTACTGTGGAGGTTTATTAGAGAATCTGAAGATTGGTGATGAAGAAATATTTTACTGTGGGAGAATAATTTTTAGGTAACAGTGACGAGATTTTGAGTAGTGTTTAAATAAGTTGGCACGTTAACCAATGATTCGCATATTTTGTGAATTTGAAAGTTTAAAGGCTACTAGAGTATATTTTAAAGATACTTTAGTAGCCTTTAAACTTTTACACGCGTTTAACAACGTTTATTATTTCAGTACTGTAAAATTTGTAAAAATATATTAATCAGACAATAGGGTATTACACCATTTTTTGAAAAGTGTCTCAAGATGATCCTATGACTTTAAGAAAGTAGTAGAAAAATTACAAGAAATATATTCAGTTGATAAGTATTTTTTAAACAACTTTTAAATTTACATTTCAAATGTTCGCGGTTTATCAGACAAAAACGTTGGAAGCCATCTTGCTTACGCAACATATTAGTAAACAACGTATAATGCTTGTTTTTTTGACAGTCACGTGGTTTAGTTGTTTAAAATTCTACTAAGTTTATGACGTCATTTGACGTTAATGAAATGTCATTAACGTCAAATGACGTCATAAACTTAGTAGAATTTGATTTGATGACGAATGCGTCATGGCGGCTGCCGTTTTGCGTGAATATATCACAGATACTAAAACGGAATTCTTTAAAATGGTTTTAAAATTCTATTTATTCATTTTATGAGCTGTAACTAATATATTCTGTAAGTTTTCCGGTAATACTATCTTAAATATATGTTATTATAATTTTTTTCACATGGGGTAAAATACCCTATTCATACTTACTGTCTCTTGATTAAATGCATAAGACAGCAAGAAGTAAAATAACTTACCACAGCGCAAGTTTTCGACTAGGCTGCAAATTTTATAAGCTTGCTTTAATTATGTAGTAATGTGATGATATTTTTCTTAACAAAATGTAACTATGAAGATCAGTCTCTGCCTAACCCTCTGGGAAACAGGCGTGAGTCTATAGTATGTATGAAGATCATATATCCTTAGAAAATTAAAAAGAACTCATTTTTATGAACGTCTTACAATATCTACTCCCATCGTATTGGGACCAGCAACATATCATTAAAATAACGACTGGTAGCTAACGTCATCTTAGCCGAGAAATCACAATCAAAATTAACCAAGCCAATCAAATCGTGACAGAACTGTCAAGATCAACTGTCAACCCTAACGTCGCGGGTGGCTGACGCGTGTTTTCACCATTAAAAGGGTTTGACACGTTACGACGGACCAAAGGAATTAGTAGTAATGCCGCTCCGTTTGAAGACATATCACGTTGCAACCTAATTGTACACAACTTTGATCTCCGCGGGTATTTTTGTAACGGGTTCTTGGGTACCGTGAGCATTGGGGTGTTAAAGCCACTTAAATTTTAATCTCGTTTTTGTACGTATGATTCAAATTATCGATGCTATTGTTGAGATTTAATTATAGATAGTGTTGTTATAGATTTGTTTGATATAAATCTTGCACGTATTAAATTTTAATATGTACTGCTTTATGTTGAATGATTTGACGAACGTTCTCTCAGCAATATGAACAATACTAGTCCTGGAATTTTTCTTTTTTATCCTACTTCGTACAACCTTAACTTGATAGAGCCTGTATTATGATAAGCAGGCAATTGATAAACATATTCATTTATTCTCGTTTAGATAAATAACACCGAGACAGAACAAATCATCATGCTCATCAAATTGATTTGTCCTAGATAGAAATCGAACCCACAACCCACACCTTAGAACTCAGAATCACTTAACGTGAGACGAACAGGCCAAAATAAGAAAAAGATCATCTAAGTCATAACAAGGCGTTACAAATGAATTTTTCCACAAATTATTTTCCATAAATAGACCCGAAATATGAAATTTAACTCTTGATTTAATCATACTCTCATCATATCCATAAGACTGCAACAAATATAACCAGTTTTTTCATACGGATCCATTCGTATGATTTTCGATTTCCGCTTGTATTGTACACAACGTTTGAAGGTTGATGAGAAACAGTCTTGCTGTAATGGCTCTGTCACGTATGTTAGATCAGTCGCCTCAGATCGTGGCAATTAGCGGTGATTCCACCAAAGTGAAACGGGTTAATACATTAATATGTTTATTTTGTAAATAAGTTGAGTGTTCGTTTTAATAATAGTTGTAGTTTTATTAAACAAATAAGTATGAGATGTGTTAAGGATGTGACAGTTTTAAAATTCAGTTTTAAGATTTTTAAAGGAGCGTATAACTTAGCTCATATTGCTGTTAGATTAATCTTTGAATGTCAGGATGGTGCTTAGAAATATCAATATGAACTATATTTAGAACTTTTTTTTTTTAAATACAATACGGTTTTGTTTATTCATCTTTAGATATTGTCAAACAACTTATAACCCATAGCATTCTTATAACATGTATTACAAAAAATTAAACTACTTAAAAAACTTAACTATCCTAAGCTAACGAAAAACAAAAGAGGCAACACAATTATGAAGCGTCCAAAAATTCCTCCGCAACGCTGTCGACTGGTAGCGTGCCCAGAAGGCTGGCAGCATTGCCACGTTGTATGGCAATGCTTATTCTCTCTGCGAAATATTTAGAACTGTATTTTAAATCCTAAGTATGGTTATACTTATGACATCAGAAGTCTTTAGTACATCTGAGGTGTTCGTCCTTACTGGTAGCCTTCATTACCTATAAGAAGGTAGTTATTGCTGGTAGTCTAAAGATCTGTGCACAATTTCATCGGGTTATCTGACAAGTACTAAAAGCAACTGTTTCGCTGCTAAATACTGCAGCAAATGTGGTGTGTTTAATCCAATTTACTAGATTTAGTAATCCTCAAATAGTTATTTTGAGTCTGGGTATTTGTTATGTACTTTAGTTTAATACTTGTGCTCCCGCACTATAAGTCATTTTCCTTCCAGCCTTGATCAATTCCTAGTTTACACTCGTTTTACCGTCTCACTATACTTTACTAAAGAAATTTAACCTTTAAAAAGTAATGTATGACTACACAACAACAAAGAACATGAAATTTTATTACCAGCTAAATATACTTGAAATAATTTTACCAAACTAGTTACATAATGTATTAAATTAATAAATAATTTTACAAGCACAATAGCATTTCAGCAGACCATTCATCAAATTTATCAAGGGCATGTGTACAACAAGGGTATTTTACACGAACTACTGAAGTCTGCTTTATGTGAGGTGAACACGCGAAACTTTTGGATGGTGTACATAGGTATAACAAGTTGAAAATGAAAGTTTTCTTTATATTGTCAGACATGCGTTCAACACAGGCTAGCTGCTTAGAGGTTGTCTCAACGCCAGCGAGGAAGCGATAAATATATCTAAATATCGTGTAAATAAAATAAATGCATATATAAATAGTTGGTCGCTGAGTATTCACATCGCCAGCGACGATCCTTTTTACTTTTTTGTTGCTGATCGACAAGCACTAACTTTACTACCTAATCGCCATTGCCGGCGGTGGTACAGCTGCCTCGAATAACTGAATCTAGCTTAGCACTTGGTAAAAGATGGGCGGGACAAGGTAGTAAATATCTCACGGTTATTAAGCTGATATAACTCGAATAGTGTGTTAGTCAAAAAACGCCGCCATTTTCGCTTATTCTGACTTTGATCCTAGGCTGAAATGCTTCAGTGGAAAAAGTATATTATGTATGCCCGTTTGCACGTATAGATTATGCCTTGCTGACTTTTTAAGATAATAGTGCGGTACTATAGCAAGCTTTTAAAATTACTGTCCTTTATTTACAATGATACCACAACGCACTCGTTATTATTCTAGAAATGCGAAATGAATAAATACGATTTTGTTACGACAATCTATATATTTTTGATCTGTGAGGGGATAATCTTGTTTTAGTCTAGGATAGTGTAGTGGCAATATAATAGCATTTTATAAACAAACTTGTTTCCGAGCTCTTAAGGCATGCTACTGGTGACAAGCCCGCAACAAATCTGTAAGCGCAACTGTACAGTATAATAAAATTATACTATTAAATTACGGCTTATTTATAATTTAATTTTAGCTGTTCTATCTTTTCAGGATCTTGTCGACTATAAAGCTGGGTTGGTATTAAAATTATGATGACCTCAGCACAGTAAATAAAAATATTCCTTTGATTTACTTCTCGTTTACCCTAGCTCGCCATACGTTTAACCCACTCCCATATTAATTGGATTCACTACTAATATTTGCCCGTATGATTGATCTCCAACATAAAAAATAACCACCAAAGACGGCGCCCGACCAAAGTAAGGTTCTTAAAGCAACCGCAGGTAAGTATAAAAACATTCTTCATGTGTATAATTAAATAATTTTGCAACCATAACGTCGTGACCTAATGTGGGTGATCATAAAAAGCAATCGTTATTCATCACTAGAGCTAAAGCACCGGATATGGTCGTTTGAACCACTTGAAAGTGACCATAAAATGGTGTAAAATTAAATATCAATTATGAGTGTGCATAGTGATGTTCTCGTACGCGGTGGATATCGAAAAATAATTATTTTATATTTGAACAGGCATTGTTCGAATTAAAAAGTTGACAACACTCAGACAATGCGATATTATTAATGCAGTATTGGTCAATTGTTTTGCGTTTACCAATCTGCATACTTGGTGATTATTTTGGTTAGTTAAGCATTTAATTTGAGCTTGGGTACATATTGTTTACTTGGAAAAAAGTAACAATTGTCATTAAAAACACTACGCCATGCTTTTATTAGAATTGACATACAATTTGTTACCAGTTCTTTATAATTGCTGTATAATTTTACCAGAAAGAACGAAAAAACAGCACATAAGTATTTGTATCATACTGTATGTAGACTTCTAAGGGTTTTGTGGTCCTTCTAGGTACAAGTCACAATTGCTCAGAAAGCAAAAAGATAACAAAGTGCGTTAGCACCACCCTTCACGGCAATATCACACGTTGAACCTATTTTTATCAATTTTGAATTTAATTTCTTAAGCGAAAACTTTATGCATTTGACTTTGTGTCAAACATAATTTAGAATACCTATTCGAAAATTAAAGACCATAATGATGATGTCGAATTTAATAGACTATATTTAATATCATCGATATTTTAAATCCACATCCTCGGTCAGCACTATTCCACCTAGAGTATATCATTATTCGTATTAAAACGTGCATTTGGCTGACCGTATCAAAGGCCTTAGTCAAGTCCATTCCTTTAAGACACCGACAGGCGCCACTTAATTGATAGTTTGGGGCATCTCATTAAAATAATAACAGGCCTCCGGCGTTGAATAAATATTGTATTACAAGCAAATTGACGGAAGAAGCTGTAAAAAAAATTTTGAGCCCCATCCGTTTGTAAATAGACGGGGTGGGGTAAGATGCAGTCGGATTCGATAGCGATACTTGTTTTCGAGATAGGAGTCGGCGTCTGTGTATCGATAACAATGTTATTAATGACCCTTACTAATATTAATAGTTTTATCATATTAGGTTCTTATGAAATATTTTGAGATTGGATGGATTGTGACTTACCTATTTCGATGTAAGCAATGGGCGCTTACTTCGAAATAGGCAGGCATTTTTTTTAATGATTAATACTCAGAATTTATTGGTAATTTTATACCGTTGCTTAAAAATATTCATTAATACGCAAATAAACTACAATTACTAGAAATAAAAAGCTTGATGATGAGGAAAACAGGATTAAGTAATGTTACTTACATTACTTAATCCTGTTTTCCTCATCATGTTCGCAAAATGTATTTGCGAACGTCAAATACTAACTATATTACAGCTTCTTGGAAGGTTATCTGTTTAGCTGATAGTGTATAGATATCTATGCAAATGTTTGCACAAGTCATATTTTACGTATGACTAACACATTATTTATACTAACAATTATAGTAAATATTATTCCAGAAAGTTCAGAGTACAAATTAAAAAATCGACAGTATTGAAATCGCTTCGTAAACAGACACCGGCCAACCCCGGCGGGCGCGTTTGATGTTACGGTGTGTTTACACTAACCTAACTGAGAAACAAGTCATTTCGTCGGGCGTCTGAGCTCGCCGCCGCTTTGATCTTACCGCGGAGTTTTTGCCCCCTTGACTTATTGCCGACATGTTTGATGCGTCAGGGATGGCGGGTTACGCTAGCATTTTTGGTAACTGTCTGTTTCGTGACTCGAGTTTTTACTTCGTTAATGAGTTGGTGATTTGTGGTTGAATTGCATTCGGCGGTTTTCTATTTTTGTCGTGCAAGTTTTCGGTGGGGTGCGTTCTGTTCAAATATTTGTTGAATACCATATTTAAGCGCTGAATACTTCTTCCAATATGTATATCGTTCTGTCATTGACTATGTTTTCGGATAATTAGATTCACGGCCAATTCTTTTAAAAAGTTTTTCGTTGAGCATTTAAGCTGTACTGTTTAATAAGCTTATATTAAAACTTTTACAATATCGAAATATTTTGGGACTTGTGAACGCCTGGAGTTCCGCGTACTCATTTTCTGGTTGGTTGGTTGCGGCTTTTGAGACAATTCTCCATCTCTCTCTATTTCTGATACTGTGTGTCCATCCAGTTAGGGAACACTTCATGGATGACTTGATGAGATTTTTCCTGCTTGTGGTAGACAAGCCGTGAGTACTTTGACCTTAACGTAGTGCCTAATAATATCGACACTACTAACGATTACTACAAACGTGAAATACCTAGGTACCTGAAATCACTAAATCGCTTCTATACATTGCTAAACTGCTCCACCGTTTCTACTGGAAAATATCATATGAGGCATTAATAATTGAATTAATGGACTTTTTTCAGACTATACTTATAAAATTTAGTGTCACATGATCAAATTTTATTCCTATCACGGTGCAAATAGTGGCAAACTAACATACTTTACTTGAGTGGGATAACGATACCTGATAACTCGGAAAAATTGTGATGGAGAAAACCTTTTCAGAAGCCTTAATCTAGATAGAGTATAATATAAATCATTGCATGGTCGACCCTAAATATTCTCAACAACTTTATCAGCTCAAAGATAATATGAGTCAGCGCCGATAGACCTTCCTTTATGATGAGCACCTTAAAAACTGTTTATATTAGATGTGAAAATAATTTAATTTTATCCAATAATAAATACATAATATTATTCTTTAAATTGTTAATTGTCGCTTGCCCGTTACCTCGAAGAGTTTTATTTAAAGTCTATTTTGCATTAACATCAGCTTCTGCTTACATACATGGAGCAAGTAGGACAATTAGGCTAGAAACAGTTATTTGTTGATTTCGCAGTTGTGTGTCCCATGCGGGACCAAATCCTCAGCACACTATCTTAAGCTTGCAACCATTCGTGAGTGCGTTCAATTCCTAAATTCTTTTCTTATACGCTAAAAAAAATTTGTTGTAATCATCTGATGACGATTCGTACTCGAGTTTCATGAAAAAAACTATAATAGATAGCTCCTCCCTCAGTAAATTGACTATTTACCAAAATTAATCTAAATTTAAACCACAACACTTAGTGAACTGGAAGTGTGTTAGCGACCGCAAAAACACCGCCACGCTATCGTCATGTATGTCAGCCAGGTTTTGATGCTTTTATATTATTTGTTATATTTGTTGTAATTGTATCTTAATTTCAAAGTATGTACAGGCTACCAAACTAGTAGGTATTATGTTTATGTAAATAAACGATTTCGATTGAATAAATTGTAAGTGTTTACTGCAAACTATTTACGAAAATATTTATGTTCCGCAGATTAAGACTAATATTATAATTACAAGAAAATCACTACATGCTGTAAAATTAAAAACTCATCATCTAGATCTATAACACTGGCCAAATTCAAAACTAAAGTCAATGAGCAAAACATAAAATTCAAATTCAAAACATTGGAACTTTCGAACAACTCGCGATGCTCGATAAAAACAGTTAAGGCGGGCGCAGGGGGCGGGGTTACGGGCGCCCCGCCCAATGACGTCACGAGACAACATGGCTGCCTGCACTTGCAACTGCACGACAACCTCCGTTACGTCCGTGAACTTGTCAGTGTGTTAAGGGGCATGCTGTTTTGTATATTTGTATTTTTTTTATAACAGTTAGTACTAAGTAGTGAATGGATGAATTGCGCACTGGTGTTGATGTTGGCACCGCCAATGTTACTGCGCCTAGTAATGTGGGTTTGATATATTTATGACTTTTAAAACTTACATCTACAAACAGCGTATAACAACAACATGATAGGCAAAAGTTGATATTGATAATAAAAGAAACTTTGGATGACCTACGAATTGTTTTGCTGTATAATTGATGTCTCTACACTTTATTGGTATTCATTGTTCGAATCTTTGTAAAGTCTGATAAAAATTACAAGAACAGATACTATTACTATTCTTATTGTAATGAGAGTAGAGTTATCCTTTAAATGGATGTCGAATAAAATAAATAAAAGAATATATCATTTGGAAGACGCATAGACTTGCCTAAAACTAATCAAAGAAGAAATCTTCGTATTCTTAGTAGCAATAGGTACTTATTTTACACATACATACGTCAAGTAAACGACTATACCTACATATTTTACGTGTAACTACTTTTTGAAACAAAACACACATTCAAAAGTACCTCAATCTTTGTAGTGTCTTTGTTCTGAGTCTATTTTTAATTTCACGAAGCTTCATATTTATTGTCGGAGTTTAACAATTAATTTATGTCTAATGGTAACTTTATGCTAAACTTACATTAACATATTTTAATGAAGATCGTGTTACACGTGTCCTTTCGAATAAAACCTTTTTATACACAACTTGTTTCTGCTCGCCGTTCTCTCCTATGTGCTATTCGGATGTACTATCGTATATATCTATCATAAGTTCCAAATAACATATAGATAGAGTTGATGGATATAACGAGTGATGACATAGATGAAGCAAGAAAGGAGTTTGTTAGGTCAAAAAGAATTGTGAAAGAAATTGTTAAAAGGAAAAAAGAGGAAAAGAAAGATGAGTTTGATAGCAGACTATCTGAAGATTTCCGTAGGATTTTCTGGAAATCCGTTCGTGCAGTTCGAGGAAGAGCTCAATCATCAGAATACACATCAAACAGAGACAAGAATGGAAAGATACTGAATAGTGAATCACGCGTGCTGAAGAGATGGAAGGAGTATTTTGAAGGTTTATTTGAAAGAACGGCGATAGAGACATCGATCGACGAAATGAATGGTAATAATAGCAATGATGAAAGCGATATTGGTGTGGATGAGATTGTGAAGGCGCTGGCAAGTATGAAAGTAGGTAAGGCTGCAGGATATGATAGGATTACAGTTGAAATGCTGAAGGCTGGACAGGGCATCATAGTTGGTCAGCTGCAGCGCTTATTTAACTTGTGCTGGAGCACCGGCCGAGTACCTGATGACTGGGCCACAGCGGTGGTTGTGCCTCTTTATAAGGGAAAAGGCTCGCAAGACTACAAGAACTATAGAGGCCTTCTCAGCATTGTTGGCAAATTAGAAGCGAAGGTACTGATGGAAACAGTTATGAAAGTAACCGACAAGAACATATGGGATGTACAAGCAGGATTCCGAAAGGGTATGGGGTGCACGGATCAAGTCTTTTCCTTGCGGTGCATAGCCGAAAAATTCTTGGCCAAAGGTCAAAAGGTCTATTGCGCATTCGTGGATTTGGAAAAGGCTTACGATAAAGTGGTGAGAAATGAAATGTGGTCGGTACTGTCGATGTATCGGGTGAACAGCAGCCTCATATGAGCTCTGAAATCCCTTTATGAAGATTCTAGAGCTTGTGTGAGGATAAATGGATCGTACACTGATTGGTTTACCATCGAGACAGGTGTTAGACAGGGATGTGTAGCGTCGCCGAAGCTGTTCAACCTCTTCATGGACAGTTGTTTGCAAGATTTGAAAAATAGCGACTGTGGATTAAGGATGCATGAGTTACTTGTCAAATGCCTCCTTTATGCTGATGATCAGGTAATACTTGCGTCTTGAGCGGAGAAGTTGCAGGAGATGGTGGCAATCATCCATGGTGCTTTAGGGAGGAAATGAATGAAAGTGAATGTGAGCAAGACGAAAGTTATGGTTTTTGGAAAGGAGGAATGTGTTACGGCTTGTAATGTTATGATCGATGGACAACGTGTGGAGCAAGTGAATGATTTTGTATATTTAAGTACGCTTTTTACTAGGAATGGTAAGAATGAAGAAGATATTGAAAGAAGAGTTAATGCAGGTAAAAGGGTGAATGGAGCTTTGAAGGCTTTTATAAACAGCCAAAACGTGTCCAAAAAGGCACATTTGGCTGTAAAGTACCTACACTTATGTATGGTAGTGACAGTTGGGTATGGCAGAATAGACATGAAAGTAGAATAAATGCCGTAGAAATGAGACCACTGAGAAGTATGTGTGGAGTGTCTTTGAACGACAGAGTAAAGAATTGTGTGATAAGAGAGTGTTGTGGGGTTAAAGAAGATGTAGTAACAACTATTGAGAAAGGTATGCTAAGATGGTTTGGACACATGGAAAGGATGGATGACTAAAGACTGACCAAGAAGTTATATAAGTCAAGTGTGAATGAGACAGGAGGAAGGGGAAGACCTAGACGGACGTTCTCTGACCAGATTGGAGACATCCTAAAAAAAGGATAGGGTAGAAGTACCCTTAATCGAAATGCATGCATGAGAAATTTCATAGGAGTGAGTGAAGCAAGAGACATATGTCAGGATCGTTGCAAATGGCGTTCCGTAGTCTCTGCCTATCCATCCGGGAAACAGGCGTGAGTCTATGTATGTATGTATGATGGATATAAGTTAAGAAGAGGCCCAAAGAAAAGATGGACGGATTGTGTGAAGGATCACATGATTGAAAAGGGAGTGAATAATCAGATAACGACTAGGAAAGAAAGGAAGAGAAAGACTTTCTGCGCCGATACCAATTAATATGGGAACAAGGGAGGTAGAAGAACACGTTCTCAATGACAAACATATGATTGCAGAAGTCAAATGTTTAGTTATTGAAGGTTAAGCTATCATTACTCTGGTAATAACTGAAGCGATATTACTCCAAAGTTTCATCAAAATCCATTCAGTAATTTTTCGAGTAGGTAACAGAAATATTCATCTACCCTAACAAACTTTCGCGTTTATAGGAATGTCATTGGACAATATATAACTCAGTACAATAATACAACATACATACATATATATACATACATAACGTCACGCCTTTTATTCCCGAAGGGGTAGGCAGAGGTGTATTTCTACACCCACTTTTCGCCAGATATACTTTAGTCCCACGTAATAAGGGGCGAGCCTATTGCCGTACCGGGCACATTTCCAGACTCCGTGCTGCTACTGAGAATTTCGTGAAAGAAAAACCCAATAACACTGCCCGACCCAGGAATTGAATCCGGGACCTCCCGATCCCACGCGCACGTTTATGCCGCGAGACCAACGAGGCAGTCGTATAGGGTTTGATGTCGAGTTTTCCGTCTCTACGCAAAGATGGTATTTGCATCGTGTTATCCCTTAGTCGCCTCTTACGACACCCACGGGAAGATAGGGGGTGGTGACACTTGTATTCTATGCCGTCAACCACACGGCTATAATAATACAAATAAATAAATAACTTGAATGAGTCATAAAATTTAATGACTTTGTGATATAGAGACAAATTTATTCGTGGCTGGATAATTTTATGATGTAATTATTCAATTGCGTCAATAAACATGTTACATGGTTTAACTAGTTGAGCCTCGGGGTTTTCTCGCTTAGTACAAAAAATATTTATGTTCTCTGTTTGACCTTAGTCAATCACAAAGTTATTTTTTATGCTACTGCTACACCTGCGTTAGCGTTAACGTTAATGGCAATGGTTAACGCGTGAAAAAATCGCGTTGGAAATTAGTATTTTAACGCGTTAAAACGTTCGCCACATCTACGTAGTGCCTAAATTAACGCGCTAATTGACGCGTTAAGACGCAGGTGTAGCAGGAGCATTACAGACAATAAGGTAAGTGCAGCCGGTAAGGCCTAGCTAAGCGAGAATTGAAATAAATCTAGAACTATATAAAAGTATCAACAAATTTTACTATAAATCAAACTTTTATAACACTTACTATTAATTGTAAGTGAAAAACGGCAACTACTGCCATAAACTTAGTCTAAATTAAATTCGTACAACGCAGGCCTCTAAAGCATGAACTAATAAATAGGTAATTAAACTGCACAATAATGCACAAACTTGTAAAATTTTAAAATTTACTTACGTTTTATTCGACCTTTATATTATAATTCGAGCTGAGCATCCAACAACCACGACGAAAGATGGAGCTACGGTGGCAGCACGAGGGTAAGCGACACGTGACAAGTTTGGGGTGTCATCTAAAATGGTTAGCTACCTATGACTGTGACTTCGGTTCTTCTTGGTTGTCTGATACGTAGGCCTTATTACCTGACAGGCCTTATTTACACCTACCTAACTATGGTTTAATAAAAATCTAAATCTAAAAATACATAATTTAATAGGATACATCTCTGGTTGGAATTAAATACTATGATTTGTAAACGTATACTAATATTAAAAAGTTAAGACCTTGTTTGTTTGGTTTAATGCGCTACAGGAACTACAGATTCGATTTAAATTTTGCTTTTGTTAAGGAATATAATATCACGCCGTGATTCAGCCGGATGCAGCGCAGTATTCCTAAATAACGCAGGTGTAACCTTGGGCCTAGCCAGTAAACTATCTATTTACACATAAATAAAATTGGAGAGTCTGTTTGTAATATTAAAATAACCGCTTTTTACGTAATGCATATGAATGTATACACGGTACATATACCGAATTGTCATTTTTTTCAATTTTTGTTTGTCTGTCTATTTATTCTCGCTAATCTCAGGAACGGCTGGACCGATTTTGACGAAACTTTCACTGGCAGATAGCTGATGTACCAAGGAGTAGCTGAGGCTATAAATTAACCGGGTACGCGAAGTAGTTACCTCAGGACGCGGGTGAAACCGCGAGAAACAGCTAGTAAATAATATGATGCTGTACCTACTGGAAGTTGTTATCATCATAATAATTTCATCTGAACGACGACATTAGGTACTTACCTCCTTATAGTATGATGTTGGTTCGTTACACACTTCTATATACGCCTCTACATTGTCAAACTAAAAGAACACTTGAGATGAAATGTTTGAGAAATACTCCTCAGTTGTTATATCAAAAGGATGAAGAAGGAAGTACGTCTAAAAAAATTGATAGATAAGGATCTTATTTGAGGTATTCTTATCCACAATAAGTATATAGGTACTAACCCCATTATTACCAATAAGTGAAAATATTCAAGGTAATCACGTAATTCTTTATTATTATGGTTACCGATGGAAAGCAGACACGTATTCAGAAATTCAAAACAAAACAAATTGTATAGAGCCAGTATATTTATGCGCCGAAATTCCCTCGACAGCTTTTTTTTTCTTTTTTTGGTGTAACTTTTCCTATTTTTTCTTGTTTCGTGTGCATGAATAGAATAGAGAGAGAGAGAAGAAGATAAGTAAGAATATTATACGGAAATTTTATTATTAACTGTCTGGTTGTGTTAACTACTAACAGATTTTATCACTACGGTCAAAAACCAAATCAGTCTGGTATGAATTAATAACTGTTAACACTACACATAATTTAGACGTTTCAACATCATGTTCTCGTCTATCTTCTGAATAAAAAGAATCCTTACTATAAAATTTATGTTTGTTACTTGACATACCAACTTCTTAGGTATGTGCACTAATGTTTAAACTCGGCGTAATCAATGGTCAACCTGTCAAACGTAGTTAGGAAAGTGATACAGTGGGCTCTCTGTTGAAGCTTAAGTTTGAGGTCGAATGAGGTTTATTTATAATTATTATAATTATAAATAAACCTCATTCGACCTCAAACTTAAGCTTCAATTTTCAATTAATCATTCAATTTAAAATTAAATAAGTATCTTGTCCGTGTGGTGACGGATTAAGAATACGGATTGTCACCACCCCATATCATCCCATGGGTGTCGTAAGAACCGGCAGAGAGAGCATATTATGCAGAGACCAGCACTGTAAGAGAAGGAAAACTTGATACAAACCCTATTCCAACCCGTTTGGCCAGCGTGGTATAGTAGGCCAATTCCTCCTTTCAAAGGAGAGACCTAGTCCAGCAGTGGACTTTTAAAGGCTGATGATGAAGTATCTTCAAAACATAGTGCCAGATTTTTTTAAATCAGATTGCAGTATCTTGACATTCGCTGTCACTTGCTCTGTAGTTTCTGAAGATCAGCTTTAATATGACCATAAAGTGTGAACTTATGTAAGTTCACACTTTATGGTATCATGCATGCGCACGATTTCACAAAAACGATGACATACAAGGGGTTCCATATGTATATTTATATATTATTTTCCAGATACGTTTCTCATCAGCTTAGTTTCTCATATAGTCTAGAACACTATCGTCATCATCTAGTCTTGTAATCAGCAGTCTTAAACGTCTTTTATATTTCAACTTATTCTAACTATAAAATAGCGTTTCGCTACAACCCTGAATAGCTTCTTATATAAAAGTTTGTCTACATTTAGAAATCGCAAGTTTCTCAAATTTTCCCCCACGATAAAATTTCCAAAATTCTTGTCGGGGCCTACCTGAGTATGTTACAAAAAAAATCTATACTCCAAATATTAATTTACTACAATAAGTAATGCTATAACTGAATCATTATAATAGGCGTTATAATTTTGTTTATTTTGCTTTATTTATTATTTAGCTCATATTTATTAAAGTAATCAAAAACACTCGAAGACACGTAAATTTAGTCTATCTTACAAGAAACAGGAAAACTCTGACAAAAATACAACACATTATCATAATTACTAGTATATAGACCGAGTAAAATACAATGGCTCTGCAATAAATCATGAATTTCCGCTCTAATTCCATCCCTGTCCACCAAATCATGATTCGGCATTCCCTTCAATAACATAATGACCCATTCGTCCAACGAGGCGCCAACATTTTCTTTCGGCTTTCGGCCTCAACCAAATAACATGTAATTTAACCAAACCACAGACACAATCACGCTGCCATTTCACGATGCCAATTAGAAAAGCTAATTCTTTGCGGCCATCGGCAAATTATAGATGTACAACTAAAATTGGTCGCTTAATCAGTACCCGCGTGATGTTGGCCCAACCCATTCATCATCAGGTTATTAAGGCGAGAATTTGGCAAATTTTTGTGTCAAATGTTTGACGAATGGTTTCGTAAACAATTAGAGTTGGGCGTTGGCGCCAAGTTGGATGTTGGCGCCGGAAGAAGGTAATAATTATTACCTGAGCTCTTTTGTGTATTTAAAATGTAATTTTCGGTTACATCTTGGGTGGCAAGGAAGTATGAATGGAAGTGTTTTAATGGACTTTTGTTTCTTTTATGGACAGCAATTTAACTAGAGTTAACGCCTGTAAAGATAAGAGCCATTGTTCTGTTGCCATGTAATTGTTTATGGCATAGTGGACCTTTTTAGGGTTCTATAGCCGAAAGTTGGCAACGATACCCTGTTACTCACACGTCCTCTGTTTCGGCCATCTGTTAGCGTACCGTAATAGTAAAATTTTAATATGACAACAAAATAGAACAGTGTTCCTTCTTTCTGAAGGATAAAAATCCTGAGCAAGTTGGTAAAGAAGTGAGTTTAAAGTTACGAAATAATAAACGAAAGCCATTGAAGAGATTTATGTTCTTTGAGAGCAGGCCTTTACTTTATGTTTAACAGAGTTAAAAGGCTGTATTTAATAGTGTGCACAATAAATCTAATTAAAGTCCCGATAGAGACGAGAGCGAATGTCACTGACGTCTCCTTATTGAACTTTCAAACGCACGTTCGACTTCTATTCATGCAACCGAACGCGTCCGATGTCGCCCGAACGTCTTCCGACGACGATTTGAATTTCAAACGATTCTAAAATCAAAAGCGCCGCGCGTTCGTGACTCGCGGTTACCAATCAGCAATTCCATCGCTTTTTACGGTGACAAGTGTCCAATTATCGTTGATTGAAATAATAATAGAGGTCTCGAGATGAAAGCGCTTGCAGCATGCGAAATTAGGCCTCGAGCACTGAAGTAGGGTTAGGTATGCCTGGTTTTTGTCACTCCCCACCCGTGAGGAGTTTGGAACGCGCAGTTGACATTTTTGGACGTGGCGGCGAGCCTGTCGGCGGTATCGACGCATGCTTCCGACGTGTTTTGTCCTATTATTTATTTGGGCGGCACTTCTTTAACCGCTAAATCGATTCCCGGGAATCCAGTGGCCATAGATGGTGGAATTCGCGAATTTCTCTAGCAGAAACCGTTTCTTTTGTCAATCTTAATCATCCGTTGTCGGGGAAGTTGAGAGATTTATGCGATGCACAGTCCTATTGTCTTATTCCGACTTTAAATATAAATGCCGAATAAAGTTTAAGTATGCCCGTAACGGTCCCTGTCAAACAACTTTCAAATATATTGCTTTAAATTACATTAGTTTTCATTTTGTTGTCAAAAATATATTACCCACTTTCTTTGGGCAGAACTTTGTTTAAACTTCTATATCAGCATTTTGAAGGATGGTAGTCCAATGAAACACAATTGAATTTAATTTTACGTTACGCTTAGGATCGAATTTCTAATGATAGGTTAAAATCAAACTCTAATAATACGTGGCCATATTTAATGAAATGTCAAATAAAATGTCTCTTTTGATGGCTACCTATTTTTCATTTATCAACCACATTGAAATTAAACAATTAAAATGCACCAAATCCTGCTGTTGTCCTAACTTTACAGATCTTATAATGATCTAATCATATCTCTTTATTAATAAGCTTAGGAATATCCTTAGCGACTATCCTATTTCGATTGATGTTGAATTGATTCAATTATTTGATCCCACAAAGAGCACTGGCACTATGATAATTTATTGGCGATTCAACATTCGCGATGCAAATCTGGCGTTTGCATGCATATTGCATGACGTCCTGCCGGTAAATGAAACTAATTAGACTACCTGCATAGTGGGCGGATTCATTCTAATGTGAGTCATAGGAAATGATTTAAGAGGACCCTGCTATGCTTTGTTAGAATAGAGAAGCGTAACGGAATATACGGCATTTATCATCATCATAACATAAATAAAATTACTTGCTCTGACTCTCAGATTATAGAAGAAGATTATAGAAGAATTCTTCTATAATCTGAGCTCTGACTGACATATGATTGCAGAGCGCAAACTACTGGAACTAGGTACATGAAATATAGACAGTGGATACATTTTACGACGTAGGCACCTACTTACTAATAATTTTTAATATTCCGCCTTTAAGGGGGTACAGTAAAGGTTGAAAGGTTATGGTAGGTGAAGTCGCGGACAACTGCTAGTTTCAATATAATTTATTTATTTATTTATAGACTCACGACTGTATCCCCGAAGGGGCAGGCAGAGGTGTAATATTATATCCACATTTTGCCAGGATTTTTTTATGTCCCACGTAATAAGGGGCGAGCCTATTGCCGTACCGGGCACATTACCAGACTCCGAGCTGCTACTGAGAATTTCCTAACGCAAAAACCTAATAACACTTTCAATATAATTATGTATAGTAAATGTAGTGCTAACTAAAGAAACGAAAGTTTACAATACATTGCTATTTTTTCTTATTGCTAGTCATCAGAACGCTTGGCGATAAAACGCAATGGAATTTAAACATGGCAATTTTCTTTTGCAGATGGAATACATTCACATTCATGTTGCTACCGCCCGAGCCAGGCAGGCAGAATAAACAAAGAGCAATATTATGGTGAGAGTGTTGGACCAAATAAGCTTCAACTGCTCTCATTGACCAAACAACAATACCAATATGAAGTGCGCACCAATGTGCATTTGCTTATAATATGTAATGAGCCGTTCCTAGAATTTCCTATAATCCATAAATTACTAATACTCATCGATAATTGCATTACCTTTACGTCAGAATCCATTCCTTCTAAGAAGATGAGACAGCATAATACAATTCAATGCCTTTGTGCACCTGATTATCTCCATATTGGATCTGCGACTGACATTGTAATTAAACGGCTTGGGTCGCGGATAAATCAAATTATTACATAATATGCAATATACAGTTGACAGATGATTTTGATTTAGGTAGATTCAGTGGTATATGGATTTGGGCTTACTCAATTGTTAAACAGAATTTTACCAAAATTCTAGATATAATAATTATTCAGTGGCACAGCCCTCCCTTCTTTACCTTATACGATAAATAAGTGGATCTTATGCTACTTAGCATTTTTCAACACAAGAAGCAGCTCTTGAATATACTCAATTGTCAAAAAGCTGGTTTATATACTTTTCCAATAAGAGTTACACTACTGGCGATTTGCTAAACCTTTCGCAAACGTTTTTGGACACTGCCTCATCCATGTCAATTCCTTCAGAATTTACTCAATGTGACAACTTTAGTAGCACCAGTTCACTCTGAGCTAGTTGTGGTATTTTTTACTTAAGCCATTATGAAACCTGTACACAAACAGGCTCCACATAGACATCAAGAAAAACTTGACTGACACAAATCACAATTACAAAGATTGAAATTCAGCACCTGCAGATAGCATCTGTGATATTTTTATCCAGACTTCAACATACCTTGATTTAAATACGCCATACTTTCATAGCAGCAAAAAGTCCGTATACATAATTGGCATCTCGAACGTCATTCTGTTGCAGCGGCGACTGATGCGATGACGCGGCGACGTGTCCGGTACGACCGCGCACTTTTTGCCGTCATGTGGTACGCGATGCGCATTTATTTGCAAATTATGAATACTTTCTCATGCATTTTACGTATTGGCTTTGTGTTGAATGTTTGGAGCTCTTTCTAACTCATTTTTATTTGTGGAATACCTACCAAGCAGAAGTTATTTACTGATGAAACAATACATTTAAAGATATTCTGTGAGTTTTTTCTTAGTTTCAACTTTGCTAAGATTTCTCCTTTCAATTGAAGTTATTTAATTGATAAAACACTAACTTTGAGATGGAATGGTTATCCTCTAACATTATGAGTGTACTTTAACACAACAATGCTATATTTGCCACTTGTTATGCTATTCTGTATAATAAATAACGCAAAACCAAAAGCGGACCTCAAGATAAAGAGATTTCTAATAATGGGTGCATATCTTCATTAGATATCTATGGAACTAACCAGCCACGTAAAAACAAATTTAATAACCACATTACGCATGACCATTTTAGAATTCATTTTCCAGATGTGGGTGTAAGCTATGACGACGCACTTTGTTTGTTGCATATTGGGTTTTGTTTAACTATTACTCCAAAGAAAACAGATGAACACAATTCATAGCAGCTCATAGCATAATAATTGTATCCAATTACAATATTTATTCTATCTAAATGATCAATACAATATTAGCAGCAGACTGCTATCCATCAATGTGGCAAAAACGCTCAAGTCTTCGTTTCATTGTGTGCTAAGTGCGCGGCAAACGACCCCTTAAATCATCTCGATCTATTTAAATATCAACCTTAAAACTTTAGCACTAAGTTTCATTTTATATTGTCGCATGAAGCATTTCAGAGCAGAGAGACTGCTGATAGAATTTAGACTTAAATACATTGTAGGTAAAGATGCAAATACAATAGATGTTGGACTTTGTTAAGGCACAGCACCACATATCGACGCCAACAATACGGTGTTGACTGAAAAAGTGACATCAATCATCTGTGACGATGACGGACAGTATGTTGCGAAGGCGCTTACACAGGAGTTTATTCGCGTGATTTTTTATAATAGAGATAGCAGATCCCATGAATGTAAGCTTTGAAGAATGTGTAAACGGGGTTGATTTATGTCCTTTTAAGAAAATCGCTACTATAGCTAAACAACATTATAGTCCGAGCAATAGATTTTTAGATGTCTCTAAAGTAAAATGTCTATGGTAATTAATGGCACACTAGCCATCTACTTGAAAGAAGTAACGCTTAAACAAAACCAACCTTACGGAGAGGAGGAAAATAGGTGAGACAAAAACGCTATGTCTCTACCACAGCAGAGAGATGATCAAGCCGGTAGTGCTCTGTTTCGGTGTTAAAAGTATCCAGCTCAACAGTATCGTCAACGTGACATATTTCGTAATACGAATGATTTTTTAAATTATTTTAATCGATTTGCTAGTTTCATCGCTATTATTCAAATTTTTCTTAACTGCAGCAAGCTCCTTACCAATAATTGAGATAAACGATATATTTTGCAAAAATAAAAGATTTCGGTATTTATTTTTTTCATTCAGACTTACACTTTACACCCTAATTTTCAGCAGATTTTTACAGCACGAACTAAAGAGACAGCAACAGAACTGATATCCATGTAATTTCTCATCCATCAAATCAAATTAAACTCATATGCATTATGAAAAAAGCGAAGCTTGCGCTCACGTTCCAAAAACACCTGCTATTGACACTCAAAGTACTGGCACTAAAGGATAAAGAGCACCCATCTGTTCACCCGAGGCGAATGTCAGATTGAACTGAAGGAAGTGACTGAGTTAATGCGCGCAAGTAACCGTTCAATGAGGAAATGTGGCTGTTAATAGTTCCCTTAAGGGTTTTGTACACCTGCATCTGCGATTCACGACCATAGAATTGATGTTTTTGACCTTTTATTATTATGATGTACTTATTACAATGTATTGGCTATTGATCTGTTAAAGCTTCTACAGAGATTATTCAAAAGAAGTGGCTCGGAATACAGAAACTGTTTATAGAATATTGTCTGTTGTGTTCAAACTTTCTGCAGATTCTCATTGCTGGCATACAAATTCTTGGAGTCTTAGTCAAGATGATATGAAGACGTTTTCTATAACTGGAATGATGAGCCAAAAAGGTTTTAGTGTTCACTACCACACACAATCTCTAAGTTGAAACTGATGTAGCGAAAGTAGTACTAGATATGTTATTCAAAATTGTTGAATTCAACATTCATCCGTGGTGGCGCAGCAACCCAAAGTGAGTCTCGGCCTCTGACACGAGATCTCTCCATCTTTTCCTGTCGTGGATGCACTTCTTCCAGTCCAGTTTACGAATTCCTGCTAGATCTTTTAGGAATTCGTCATTCCAGCGATATCTAGGACGACCCAGATACGCCCTTTTTGCAGCACGATCCTCTTCCATCCTCATCACGTGCCCAAACCAGCGAAGTCGTGACGACGGCCTGGCCGCCTTAACGCCTTTGAATTCAACATAATATATAAAAATAAAAATAAGAAATGAAGGCAAATATAGATGAATTTATTATACATATATTATTACTAAAAGCGATTATCCAGAACAGGTAAAAAAAGAATATGTACTTGAGAATATTAATTAATACATCCATTTAAAAATCACTACAATATACTCCACACGTAACAAAATCCGTTACGTACATAAAATGCAAACAGCGGCAGTTAACTTTCAAAATAATGTGGTCGACATATTTTTTATCGATTACTTATCGAGCGACAAAGTGCCGACGGTGAAGCATGTGTCGCCACTTCGATAAAACTGCACCTTAAATTTAGAAATGCCAGATTACAAGCGGCTTTTTCTGAAGTTTTTTTAATTATGAGACATTTAGTTATCTTTCGAGAGCTCCTTTATGAATGTTATCTGTTCAAATTTTAAGATTTTTAATTGATCTGCCCGAAGTGAGATGTGGGAGTGTTCGGATGGCCATGATTTTTTCGATAAACGCTGTCAGTGTGCATTAGCGCAAGCGTTAAATAGCTCAATAAATCTTTTTATACTATAAATGCATCAGGGTTGATTGCATTTATTTGATAAAAATATTTATTAGGATTTCATCAGGCAAGAGAAGTTAAGGTTATCTAAGGTCGTGATAAGATCTATTATCATATCCATTATAAAACTTGAGCATAAATTGCACATCATCATCATCATCAACAGCCCTTTATACTGTCTCACTGCTGGGCACGGGCCTCTGCCCATTATGAGAAGGGAAATGCCATAGTCAATCACGCTGGCCAAGTGTGGTTTGGCAGACTTGACATGTCTTTCGAGAACATTATGGAGACTCTCAGACATGCAGGTTTCCTCACGATGTATTCCTTCACCGTTTAGCAAGCGATAATTAACAATTAAATACGCACATAGCTCCGAAAAGTCATCGGTGCGCGCCGTGGATTCGAACCCGGACCCTCTGCGTAGCAGTCTGTCGGTCTCTCTTCTAGGCTATGGCTGCTTAAATTGCACAATTCAACAAAAATGGCGATTTTAAACCCGCAATTATTCTATTAAATAATTTTATTATGATCGGAAATTTCAAGTATTTAGGAATTTAATTAGACATAATTCCCAAATCATTTATATCGCGTAGGTGTTCCTTTTGAACCACGAAACAAACTTTGCATGCAGTTTGAAAACATAATTTCAAGAATCTGACAGAACATATAATTACAAGATTAAGTGACATAGCAGGTGTACAGTAATAGTCGGGTTTAAGAAAAGCTTTAGAAGTCTGCCTAGTAATCCGTGGCCATGTTCGACCCCGGGTTTTATGCTTGAACTTTCTAATCGCATCTACAACTCTACTAACTTACACTATGTCAAAACTCACAAGGCTTTATCACAAAGCAATAACATAGCATTAAGCTTAATCTTAGGTGCAGGATGTTTAAGTAGGTTTTATGCAGATCATTTGTTTCCTGTCGACGTTGGCACGTATTTCATCATCATAGCCGTAGTCCACTGCTGGATATAGGCCTCTCCAATGGCACGCCACTGAGCCCGATTTTCGGCTCTTCGAGTCCACGTTGGTACGTATTTAACATACTGATACTTCAAAACAATATGTTACCCCCATACCTATAAATATAACTTTTACTAAAACTAAGCGTCGAGCGTGTTTTTAATAAAGCCTAACAATATTTATACCCAAAGTATGTAAAACAGAAAGGTCATTATTGTGCCTTAATTCATTACCATACCTTTTAAGTTATTACTCAAGTATTTTTCATTATATAAACTCATGAATATTAAACCCAATAAATAACTGTTGACACTCAAAAGTAAAATGGCGACTTTTATTGGCATAAAAACTTCGTGTATGTTCTATAATTACTGTGATTCGGATGTTTCCGGCCAATTTATCATGTCTTGTGACAAGGCGGGCTGTGAGTTTTATATTTATTGTTAATTAGCGTACCTAACATGATTATTAGGTATTCGATTTATTATAATCTTATAAAATTAAGTGGATGGATACGCTAATGGCTTCGTGCTTTAAGCGGTCAAACACTGTGACCCCGCAAGGAACAAACCTTTCTATGATCCACGAGGATGTGTTCTGATTCTGAGTATCTTTTGTATCCGCAGATTGAATAACGTGTAGTATTACACCTCTGCCTACGCCACATTCGTCAATTAATATAACATTTTAATTTAAGTTAAACATTACTGTACCCCTACATTTTACAATTACACAATTATTGCAGTAAACTAAAATAAACAAAAACATATAAACTTAATACAAACATAATTACTTAATACCGTTATCAATACGACAATTATAAATTAGTTAATTATAGCAATCAAGAATAACTTATCTACATTACAGCCATAAAACAACTTTATCATTGGCATCAAACTCACGCGCACAATTAATGGGACGGTTTCTAAAAGCGTCGTGTAATTAGTCACCCTACTCGAGCGAACAGGCTTTAATACCAAACTGATGTTTTAGGATTATTTTTCGAGCGGTAATTAAGTCGTTTCACGTTAAAATACATTTTAAAACATCGTAAATTTACTTAATTTACGACAAGCAATACTTGCACTGCGAAACATTTTTGTTCACCGTTTTACTTGAAAGCCTTTTGTTGTACCTACTTTAATTTTACTTACCTATACGTCGCAATGTTGTTTCTTAGTATTTACTAAAGTTATTGTTTCACCAAATAAGCCCACACGTTACTTCAAAATTCTTTGTCTAAGGTTCCCTGCAGTGAAAAAGCAACTTTATTACCATATAACAAAGTTGATTTTGGGTTGGTGGTCAAAAATAAATATGTTTAATTTAGAAGGAGCGTTTAAATCATAGGTAAAAAGCAAACAGTAGCTGGCCACCCGCGGATTTTTAAAATGTCGATATCGAGTGTTGAGTGTGTAAACACGATTAACTGGACGCGAGTCTCGTTCCGATCATCGATCATACAAAACTGTGCTCACTATTGAGTGTTTGTGTTGGTTATGGGTTAGTGATGTGCTAGTATTTGTGGCTGATTTGTCGATAGTGTACCTCCATATTTCATAACAAGTTATTTATTTAGATATTGTTATTATTTTTCCTACACTACTGTGTTGACGAAAGACTGACAAAGAAGATATATAAGGCAAGTGTGAAGGGGACAGGACGAAGGGGAAGACCTAGGCGGACGTTCTCTGACCAGATTGGAGACATCCTAAAAAAAGAACAGGTCAGAAGTACCCTAAACAGAAGAGCATGCATGAGAAACTTGATGGGAGTGAATGAAACAAGAGAGGTATGTCAGGATCGTTGCAAATGGCGATCAGTAGTCTCTGCCTACCCCTCCGGGAAACAGGCGTGAGTATATGTATGTATGTATGTATGTATGTACTACTGTGTTGCATTACAACAGTGTTGGCTGGCGAAAAATCTAATCAAAATAATTTGCGTCATTCGTAAATAAAAAAACTGCTTCACCTCTCGTAACGTCTACCACATGTTAGATATCAAACTCTTAACATATGTGTCTTTAGCGTGGTTGTTTCTTTTTTAACAATCATCAAATCGTACTCTCCAGAGAAACCAGATGGACAAATTGCCTACGCAGAAAATATCAAACCTGTGTAATTTACTCCTTAAGTTTAAAATTAAAATCTAAGGTTTCTTTGTCTTGGTATATTGACACTTCGAAATCACTACACCTGCTTTCTATCGCATCCCTACGTCCTAACCTAACAAAGGGCACAATTATTCACTTGCTCTCGACTGTGTTGGCACAGCAGAGTAAACAAAACACTCGCTACCGTCGCGCAGTCGAGTGACTCGCTCGAGTATACGCCGCATTGTCAACACTTCAAATCGTTTGACAGCTCAACATTTTGTCGATGTAATAATTTGGAAAATCGTTTGAATTTATTATAGCAATACAGTCGTGTAATGTACAACTTTGCTACCTGAATTATTCATATTTAGTAATGAAGTACGGTTTTGTTTGTGGATCAAAAGGAAACATTATAGGAAAGCTTCATCACTACATAGTATAAAACAAAGTCTGTCTTCTGTCTGCCTGTCCATATGTATGCTTAAATCTTTAAAACTATGCAACTGATTTTTATGCGGTTTTTTAAATAGATAGAATGATTCAAAAGGAAGGTTTATATGTATAATACATACATGACGGTAAGAAGTACGCCGGGTTAGCTAGTATACTTATTAAAAATCATACCCATAATATGTATCTTTATATCCATATTTGTATCCCTAACTTAAAAAAGACGATCTTCGTCACCTATTTCAACTCCTTCAAAATTTATTTTCACAGCAAAAATTTGCCATTAATGTCTGCAAGCTTCAATCTATTCCTGTGCTAAAATTCATCCAGTTTAGTTCAGCACCGTATATTGTAAAGGCGTTCCGCTGCTAACTATAACAGGTAAAGACTGCATAGGCTTAAATCGTGCTAAGCTCCCTAGAAACTAATGTACATAACATTACATACCTATACAAATTATTTTCGCAACTAAAACGGAATAAACCCTGAGTTATATCAACCGTATCACTTTAGTCAGCAGCCGACTAAGACCGCTGTCATTAGTACCAAGGGTAATCAATCACTAACCTCTGATGAAGAGAATCAACAATAATTTCAAACGTATTGACGCAAAAACCTTCGAGAAAAAATTAATCATACAGTAAAGTAAGACCATTGCTTCGGATAGGTTTATATGGCGCATGAATACGGAAACAATCTTTATTGAAGGAAAAACAAAGTTTTCATCTATTGTTTGTTTCTAAAGCTTACTGTTACCCAGCGATAACCTTACTATACTAATAAATAAAATGAAGATGAAAATACATATAAATATCGAGTAACTTTGCAAACAGAATCAAAATATGCACCAGACTCAGAATAAACAATCGTACTATACAAGCATTTGTCCTGGGCAAAAATCGCACCAACGCCGACGCGGCACTCTACGGTTTAATCAGAACTACTTACTATTAGACTAGGGGCTAGTAAATGACTAAGAAGCATCTTAGTAGCTTCAACCCGAGTTTAGTAAGGATAAAGATGGTGCATGATACTGTGTGGGCAAGGATGTGAACAAAACGCAAAAGTACTTATTAGTACCGTTAGTTTAAGTGACTTCATGTTTTAAGAGGAGCCAAAACTTTTAATGCAGGAACTCTATAGGCCTAATATACTACTTATAACTAGAACAAATCAGAAGTTCTTCGTGGAAACAGCAATACTTTTTAATTTCAATTAGCAAAGCCATCTATCGGTATCGAATTCAGTTCTATCGTACTTCTCTCCTACACTACAGCTTGAAGTATCAAGTAGTTTTCGGAATTTCATGTTCAATCACTGATAATATTAGGTATAAGGTCACATTTTTTGTCGCCACCTAACCAAATATTTAAGAGAATGATGATAATTATATCGATGTACATCGCAAGGTCCAATGATAGCAATACTACGTGCAATGCCTTCCATTAATGTTACAGGAGGTGCATTATGGTTTATGGTAGTAAGTGAACGATAATAGATGGTGTACTCGATCAAAAAGAAGTGTACAATACCATAAGCAGGATAATATTTTATCGCAGCCATGTAAACCAAATCCACACAATTACAATACGAGAACAAAGAAGTCACTTACAGGTAGTTTTTTGATTACCCATTAACCCAGCAAACGGCGTAATCGCCGAGGCTAAATTGTAGCCATATTACCCTTTAGCCCGCGGCTTGAAAGTGGATTCGCTAATAATATGTTTGGTGGATTTGTGACGCCGTTTCTGATGTAGATTTTTTGGGAGATGGTTTAATGGATGCATTATGTAGGTAGCAAAAAATATTTATCGAGGAGTAATCAGATATAAGTTTTTACGTTTGATATGATAATTGAGAAATAATTATATCTTTATAGTATAATAATCGTGCGTCTGTTTTTAGTTGTGTAACTGCTGAATGACTAGTACAGATAGAGGTCATAATATGATATGTCTATTTATTTTGATAATACTTCATAGTAATGTCAGATTTATTGCATGTAAGGCGGAGCATCAGAGATTGTCTCGGAGTATTGACTACGCTGTGTGATGTGGGTTTCATATCCACATTGGAAAAAAGTTTGTTCCATTTATTTGAGGATGACGCGTGGCCTCATATGATGGCCAAGATTTTTTTGCATCCTGATATTTTAATTATTCTATATTAGACATCAGCTGTCTGATGATACACACTAAAATAACTCTGAGTTATTTTCTCAAAATATTCTCAAGTTGCGGCACATCGATATTGTAGTGTAGGATAAAAAAACTGTTAATGATAAAACTGTTCGCGTATTGCATGTCATCAATGTAAAACAGAAACACTTGAGCGAGATCAAAGGGTGCGTATGCGCAGGAAACGCTCAACTTCGACTATCAGCGATACAGAGCCGCCTTTCAGAACCACTTGACTTGTAAGTGGGGCAATGACGTCACGAACTGCGTTATTTTTATCTGTGGTAATAAATCTAGTAATGTTACTGAACAACATTTATTACCTATTTGTGCTTGTAGCCAATACACATGTGCTAAAATATTATTTAATTATTGTATAAAACTCTTGCGTTACGGAATGATCGGCCGACAACGCATAACCGAAACTACTAGGCGCAAAAAACAAGTTTCAGCTTCTTGTTGATGCACTAGGAGAGGATTTTTATATATTCCCAATATAAAGCGGTAAAATAGTCCGTGAACATGGGTGGAGCCTAGTAATTTTATATAATTATATAACCACATGCAATTCAGTAATTCTCTATTAACCCTTTGTATATCCAGATAGACGCAATATCCAGATTTTTTTATTTATTTATAGACTCACGCATGTATCCCCGAAGAGGTAGGCAGAGATGTAAATTTTTACACTCATATTTCGCCATGAATTAATTTAGGTCCCACGTAATAGGGTCTATTTCCGTTACCGGGCACATCACCAGACTCCGTGCTGTTACTGAGAATTCGGAAAACCCCAGTAACACTTTTGCCCGACTCCGATCAGCAGTCGCATACGCTATCCACTGGACCACGGAGGCAGTCAAGATCCAGTAGACTACGATTTACGATGTACGATTAACAGCATATGACTGGCCTGTTCATAAGATAGTGACTTGGACAGTTAAGCCGAAAGTCATAGTTTCAAGCGTTAAGGTATATATTAGGATCAACGTTACACTGAGTACGATAAAGAAGCAAAGCTTGACATTTTCCTAAAAGATCTAACAGCTAGGAGTGCCACTGGCAAACGCGAAGTTTCTGACAGTGCTCCCCAGATACAGGAAGGCAAGGGTTACAGGAAGTAATTTGATGCAAGCGGCTCTAAGAGGGCTTATTTGAAAAGCCTAGGATGTGATGAGCATGGTCAAAAAAGGAGCCACATGGAACGTGGTTTGACTAATATTATGATGAAGATCGTTCGTCAATGTGGTTACTTTATACCATTAAACATTACAAACCATTTCACGAATGACACTTCTGAGAGCCTCAAACTCTGTCGAAAGAAATTTTATTTTATTCCTTTTTATAGTAAAAGTATATAGATATCGTTGGTCTCGCGGCATAAATGTGCGCGTGGGATTGGGAGGTCTCGGGTTCGATTCCCGGGTCGCAAAGTGTTATTGGGTTTTGCCGTTAGGAAATTCTCAGTAGCAGCTCGGAGTCTGGTAATGTGCCCGGTACGGCAATAGGCTCGCCCCCTATTACGTGGGACCTAAAAAATCATGGTGAAATGCGGGTGTAACAATTCACCTCTGCCTACCCCTTCGGGGATACAGGCGTGAGTCTATAAATAAATAAATAAATAAAGTAAAAGTATAGAATAAATTTCAAATCTGGTTATTATAAAAACATACAGAAGCGGTGGCAACCGAAATATTTAAGCAATTATGTCACAGATTTTGGCTCACATGTACCTCGCCAATGTAAACAGTCTCTTTAAAGAAGCATTAGCTTAGCTAACTAGCCAGATATATTCCTCTGATAAATGCTCACAAGATCTAGATCAGAAATCTTCCAAAGATAAAATGTTGCACAAAATTTACAAGGCAAAACTATCTAGTGTAATGGCGTATCTACATCAATATATCTCATCGTTCGATATGTTGCACCATGTGCGTTCGTTAGCACGCAGTAAATCGTCATAAGCTGACGGCGAATAAATCATGCCTTTGATCTCTAGCAGTTGCTGTTACGTTCAGTTTACTATAACATATCTCGACTATACTTATATATATTATTATTTTTATAGAAAACCACAAACATGGCTTCATAAATTAACCTGAAATACGAGACTCATTAAGAATGAATGCTGTTAAACTTTAGCAACTAGTACACATACATTTATTTATATGACAGGTCTGATTCATGTAATTATTGAAAATTAATTTTAAATATCTAATGTTATCAAAATTGATATAAAGGATTTTAAGATATTGTTGATTTTTAAACGACCATGATTTGTACACATACTAATGATTACGTAACGGGTCTGAATCGTGTTAACTAAACGAAAAGAAAGATGAAATACCTCTCTATTTTCGGCCTCTCCGACGTTTCAGCACGTGTTACACCAGCCGTGGTCAAGGGATGACTGGATGACTGACTGTAACCCATCCCGATACGTCGGGGCAAATATAAAGGTATTTCATCTTTCTTTTCGTTAAGTAACGAATTACACGATTCAGACCCGTTATATAATCATAAGTATTTGTTGATTTTTGTATGATTTTTTTATAATTTTTATTTTAAATTGTCTTTCGGGATATATACCACGTACCTTTGTTTGGAGTAACCTATATTTCGGCACTGTTGCAAGCGCCATGTTCACGGATGTACTGTTGCAAGCGCCATGTTCACGGATGTATTGCAACAGTGCCATAATATCGGTTACTCTAAACAAAGGCACGTGGTATATATCCCGAAAGACAATTTAAAATAAGTTTAAATGACCACGAAAGTTTAAATACCTATATTGTATGATTTTTATTCACAAGAAAAGAAAACGAAGGAACGTTTCAAAAACGTGTCTTTTTTTAAAATGTAAAACCGAACTACTTAAAGTCTCTATGTTTCTTTTGCATGTACTTAAGTCTTTCTGATAGGTATATATATTATACTTTAAAATTGTATCTCTAAGTATAAAAGTATAAATTATAATCTTAATTATCTTACATATTAATATTTTTATCATTTAATGTATTATTCAAATTAATGTTCTTTTCATTGTAATAATAATTTTCGTAGAAAATACATATTCTTCCTGTTCTTGTGTATGAAATCACATATAAAACTATCTAATCACAATACATCTTCTTCTACGTTGGTTAATCTGTGGATAATACAGTGGACTGCAATGTTGCCCTATTTATTTGTAAAATAATGTGGCTGTTTATTATGCCTTAAAAAATTAAATAAAAATAATAATAGCAGAAGCCTATTTTTCTCGCGCATGGTTAGAAGGTACCAATCAGATTTTTATGAAATACTCGTGTCTTAAAAGTAAGATAGTATTAGGTACTTAAACTACCTAAATATAAATAAAAAATATTATAAATGGATATGCTATTCTACGTACTTACTTTAAGCGTAACACCTTTTTTAACTACAATACGGAAGCCCGTGTAGAGTTGTATCATTTGCGTAGTCGTAGAAAATACACGCAATAAGACTTTCTGACGCTTTCTTCTTTCTTTTCGGCAGCTAGCGTTTTCATCAACATTAGTCACAACCATTCTTTGAACTCTCCTTCATTATAATGAAAATATTGTAAAGAAATTATAATTTCTTAACACTGTCACTATAAAAGGTATGGAAATATTCCAGTCAAAGTCAAAGTCAAAATCCTTTATCCATTTGGGTCACAATGTGACGCTTATGAACGTCAAAATAATAAATTTATAAAATAATTACTTAAAGACTCTACATTTACTGCCACGTTCGCAAAGCAAGGGCGTAAAACCATGAGAAAGAACGGGTAATAAAACTCACGGTCACACTTTTTCATCGCCAGGTTTTGCATAATACAAATAATTTACATTTTTTAAGGTGCTGCAACTGTTATACCCTCTATATTACTTTTATATATATTTACTGTACATAATAATACTCAAGCATAATACTTAATTTTATTTTGATGTTCATTTAGTCATATGTCCTCAGAATAGACATGGTGAAACAGGGGTATCCACTTACATTATATATACCTAATAATGCAGGCAATCCGCGAAAGTGATCAGAACCATGATGGAAATGATGCATTTAAATATTAAAATTTAATAGTATCTAGAGTCAGTAATCAGAACGTATATGTGTGTATGTTAATAAGTCAATCAAGAAATTAAAAGGGATCTTTCTAATGTAATAGAAAGCAAAACAGCAGACGGATTGCCTAATAGTAAGCGATTACCAGCACCCATCGACACCATCATGGACATGCAACATCAGAGAAGTCACAGAGATGAAAGAGACTAAGTTGTTTAAGTCCTTTAAAATATGACTTATAAAACTAGTTCGGACTAAAAAGACTATATTTAGACTAATAAGACTACGTTGAAACCTTAAAAAGCTTAAAAGATTGATACGACTAAAACGACTCAGTCCTTTAAGAAAATGCTTACACCTTAGTCAGTTAATAATATCTTATACAGCTAGACTTTTAAGTCAGTGTCCCCATGATAACTATCTAGCGATATTCGTGGTTAAAACATCGCAATAAACCTTACCCTCGCGGCCTCGGTCTCCTGCCGGCCCTGTCGGACATACAACATGTTTATTATAATATAAGAAACAAGTAGGTTTTATTTTACATCGAGTATTTTATGCTAAAAAGAAACTGAAACGTTACTTGTATAATTTTAAAGTTTAAAATATGTTGCACGTTACGTCTACTTTGCAAATATACTTGTCATGAGTAGATTTACTTCTGATTAGACTTCTAAATTAACAGAATGATACAAAAGACGTAGGATTTTTTTTATATTGGAGTTTAGCTAGTGCATAGTTTAGTAGTTACTGCAATGGGGATTAGAAGTTTTGATAATTCTTAAAATATTGAGTAAATTTAAGTCTTTTTCATAACTAATCAATCATATACGACTCCCGAGACGAGTCTTTTTAGCTCAAACTTAAAAGCCTTAAAAGACTTACAAGCCTATAAGACTAACAAGCCTTATAAGCCTGAAACCACTAGTTACTATGCTTAATCTACGCAAGCCTTAGTCGAGAATTAAAAAGACTTACGAGCCAAGAAACTAAGGGCTTAAAGGACTAAGTCAGTCTTTAGCTGTCAAAATGTAGTCTAGTCGCTTCTTACAAAACTAAAACGACTGAGTCTCTTTCATCACTTCACAAGTGCGTCGCCTGCCTTTGGGATAGGAAAATGAGTAGGAGATAGGAGGAAAATTGAAAGGAAAAGGGGATGTGGCCTCCGACACTCTCTTGCATCTTAGGCAGTAACCGAATAAGAAACCGATATAAAAAAAGAATAGAAGAAAGATAGCTGTGCATACTCCAGTGACTGTGACTGGTAACTTGAAAATAAATTTAATCTTAAAGAACTCATAGATACATAATGCATCACAGAATCGGAAACTAAACATATTTTGCAAAATTATTAGGTATCTTATTTAAAAGCAAGCAAGCTGTTATAGTCCAGTCAAATTAGGCTTTGACCTCGGAAAATCGAGATACCCAGTATATTACCACGTAAAAACTTGTATTTTGGCATCCTAAAACTGTTCTCAAAAGTCACATATGATTGGATGTCCGCAAGTTTTAAATTCAGGGGTCACAAAAATAATTATTTTTTTTATTTTTTTGCTAATATCTCGTTTTCTATGGGTTTAACGCTATTTGTATTGTAATCAATATTGTAGAGAATTAAATCCACACCTTTTCTATTTGACATATTTTTATATCTTCAACTGTTTTCGAGATAGAGGGCGTAGAGCGCGCGGTCAGCGAATTATCTGAGGTCAACTGGTAGTCTCGATCAAAAACTCGTAATATTAAGCTTATAATTTATTGCTAAACATATAATTATAATTTTTTATAACCTTTAAGATTAAATTAATTTTTTTTGGTTAATATCTATTTTTAATTAAGTGTCAATTTATTTAATAACACTTACCTGGCCATGTAATTAAGAAATTGTTGAGGAAAATACCAAAATTGTATATTAGTTCTAATCTAATTTCTACTACTGACTTTCTATAAATATAAATAAAGAAGAAAAGAAATAAATTTTTAATTGATATTTTTATCAAACGTGTCATTTTATACATTTATTATAGTCAAAATTAATAAAAATTTCGAGATCAAGTTCTAATTTCAATTCTCTTCTTCTTCATCTTCTTCTTTTTCTTCTTCTTCTTCCTCATCATCGTCGTCATCGTCCCTCTGCTGCAGAATTTCCTCTTCATTACCGTCCCCAACGATATTTGTCTCCAAGTCATTCATGATTTCAGGGTCAAAGGCAAGCTTGTCCATTACAAAACGAGATATTAGCAAAAAAATGTAAAAAAATCGATGTTTGTGACCTTTGACCCCTGAATTTAAAACTTGCGGACATCCAATCATATGTGACTTTTGAGAAAAGTTTTAGGATGCCAAAATACAAGTTTTTACGTGGTAATATACTTACTAGGTAACTCAATTTTCCAAGATTTGCACCTAATTTGACGTAATTTGACTGGACTACTAGATTTTAGTTCTTATTATAATTTTAAAAAATCATACATGACATGTTGAGACGAGATAACTTTATATGCTATTTCAAAAAAGAAATTAAACTATTATTTTACGATTATATAACACGTTTCGTTTACTGGCAAAATTTTATTCAAATAAAATAGTTAAAAACTTACGTCGTAGTAAAAATAAGATGTGGTGATTACAGAAGAAAGGACTTTACAACGAGATGCCACTCTTACGACAAAAATACAAATTATGTAATCTATGCTCGTGGTAAAAGAAAACTGTATTAATTAGAGTATTGGGTTTTGATACCTAAACTGAGTGCCTAGGGATAATTGTTTATAGTATTTAGTTCATCATCATCATCATCATATCAGCCAAACGACGTCCACTGCTGGACATAGGCCTCCGCCAAGGTTCTCCACACAGACCGGTCTTGAGCCGCCCGCATCCAACCACCTCCCACGACCTTGACGAGATATTTCAGCATTCCTTTCTCAATCCTTGTCACGACATCTTCTTTCAAGCCATCTATGTGGCCTGAAAGATCCTCCCGTGATCTTGACGAGATCGTCGGTCCACCTTGCGGGGGGCCTACCTCTGCTGCGTCGTCCGGTACGGGGCCGCCACTCCAGAACCTTTCTGCCCCAAAGGTCATCGGTCCTTCCACTGCCACTTCAGCTTGGCTATCCGGAGAGCTATGTCGGCGACTTTGGTTCTACTGTGGATTTAGTTCATATGCATAAAATTTATTACATAAAACTATACTGAAGGGTGATGTCATATCAAGATGCACACTAATTAGGTCACTGTATTCAAATGTAAATATTGAACCAAAAAAATTTGCAATTAATTTAAATTTTACAAAATTTATTATTACTGATATCATAACATGATAGTCTAAGCAGATAATAACAATTTGTATATTATGTGGGATCCAAAATAGGCCCTAGTAGAGCCACCCACCTTGTTAGATTTATTTGGTGTATGTATACGGTTGTTAATTTATAATCCATGGTAGAACAACCAAATTCTTATAATGAGAGTTGCAGGTTTGCATATTTTAGGTTAACTCAAAATGGACGCGGCCAATGGGCAAGCTGTTAGACTTATCAAACTCACTGTTGCCTTTCCATCATCCCTTATATTTACTTCGATAAAACGATGAATACTTAAAATAGTAGAACAAGTCCTTGGCTGCGATAATTCCTTATAT
This sequence comes from Euclidia mi, assembly GCA_944739405.2. NCBI lineage: Eukaryota > Metazoa > Arthropoda > Insecta > Lepidoptera > Erebidae > Euclidia > Euclidia mi. The sequence goes on along the minus strand of OX123184.2, from coordinate 20,222,393 downwards.
TCAGGTACGTTTAAATATGTTATATACGTTTTTCTACTAGCTAATTAAGCCAATTCGATTCCTATCTCAGTCAGATTTTTGTCCATATTCCCATATCAAATCTACATTACCTGATATATAATGTCATGTATGAATACACCCCATATTATGACATATTAGCAATGATAATGTCATGTATGTGTCATGACAGTTGCTCAAGACCAATGTTTTAGTTTTTTACCATATAATCATCTATCTCATATGGCATAGTGTTTTAATCGGTCACTTCACAATTGAGCCCTGCGCTGAGTGTTGTAGTTTCGATCTTCACACCAGTCAGCACTTTATATGTTTTGAACTGTTATTTTGATTCAAGGTGTACTTTTAGTATCTTGATAAAAACTCTGTTTTTTTAAATTTAATTGATACATATTCTTAGCATATTTATTTATAAAACAGTTTATACATAGTCTTGTTTAATGTAACAGACCCTTCTATGATGAGAAATTCCGTGTCTCTCATGACATGTCGGTCTTGGATAATTCAATGTATCTTTAGATATTTTCTTATTGTCATGCCATGTCATTTAATTAAACTCCAATATCGACCACTCAAGTTGTTAATAAAAATCAATGTAATTTTTATAACGCTTTTATTTATTAAAAACGTTAATGATAAAAAAAGAACTAGAAAAAATTACAAAAAAATAAATATTTCTTAAGATTCTTAAGATTGAATCTCGAAATTATCACGCATAGGTTAAAAAGTCCTATTTAATATAACGACCAACCATTTCCACTGCTGAACTTTGGCTTCCATCAGGGACTTCCACAGAATATAATAATTTTGAGCCGCCTACATTTAACCGCTTCCCGCGATTCTAGCGGGCTTTTAAGAGAGAAAGTGCTGTTTCAAATTATAAGAAGCTATTTAATAATATTTTAAGAATACACGGCCGGTGTACTATAACGCCGATATCGTACCTAGACGATCGTTTTGTGATATTCACTTAATTTTACCAATAATATAAATTCTAGTGAACTTCTATAACTTGAATGTCGTTATACTTCTACTTCGGTACATACTAATAATTAATTTTAGCGTCACCAAGTAGTATTTACAATTAATTGATTCTTTATTCATATAATACGTATATTAAAAACACATACAATACGATTTTTTTATATAAAAAGTTATAGACGTAAAATATTGATTATCTTTAACGGTGTCTTGACGTATAGAACCCTTTTATAAGATTTAAGTAGGTAGTTGAATGCATTCACTCTTTCTTTGACATCACCATCCCTTTCCTTTTGTTCCCATTTCCTCGTGTACTTTTTCGTCTTTAATATTGCTATCATTCATTAATTTAGAATACAACCTGAAAATACAAATATTTATGAGGCACGATGCATTATTATAACAATAGGTTTTTTTCCTTCATCGATACATAAATATTATTTACCTCAAAGTCAGAAAATAGAAGATCTCTACGAGACTTAAGAATGAAAATCCTAAAAACAGTCCAAGGAGTCCACCAATGTTTGCAAAGAAGTCAGTCAAGCCAAATAATTCCGAGCGTCGCATGGACACAAATCGAGGTCGCTTGAAGTACACCTCTAATTTTGAAAATCTTTGCCTAAATAGAAAATAGAATTTTAATAATCTTTCTTGATTTGTATATTAGCAAGATAGGCGACAAAACCAAAATGATTCTTTTGTATAGTGTAAACTTCTTTGTGGATGGCTGTGCTCATGAACAGAAATTGGAACGCGATAAAAAACAAACAAACTTCTTTCCTTTCATCGCCCTAGCTTTATCCCAGTTAAAACCCACTTACTAAATACGTGACATTTAAAAAAAATATTGCTTCCTTCTAAGCTCGTAAAAATGAATATTAAATGCTAGCATAATACTTAAAAAGTAAATTCAGATTTAAGGAATAAGTCATATTTACCCATCCACATTTGGTGGAATCTTATTTATTCTGCTGGATGATGTTAATTGTTCACTGAAACGGTAATCTGTTTTTATAACCTCAGCTTCATAATCAATGCTGTCGCAAGCAGGTAAGCAAGCGCACTCTTTATCCTTTTTCTTATTAACTCGATATGTTAGCATTTCTGAAAATGAGAAAGGAATTACTATACAGTTGCAGGATAAAAATATTATTAAACACTTATAGTAATGTTAATACCTTGTGCAATAAACATGCACTCGCTTTTTTCGTGTGTACAGATTTGCTTCGAGGTTTTACCTAAACAAGAAAACGTAACTAATATGATTAAAATAGTACATTCAACGGAGATATTTAGGATTCTTCTAAATACAAAATGACTTACGGAGCATGTAATATCCAACACATCCACACAGTGCATAAGTGTAGTTTGAGATACATTCAAGTCTACAGTTGTTTGCTGTGTATATTTTAAAATATTGCAAGTATCATTCACCGGGAAAGTAGCACTCTCGTCTATAACAAAGTTTAAACAAAAAAATTATCTAAAACAAAAAATAATCTCAAAGTGCAATAACAAAATAGTCATTATCAAAGTGCCACAAGACAGTATGTTATGTCCGTTTTCTATTAGGTATATTTAACAAAAACCAGTGAGTAATAAAATACATAATTATACAGGTTGTAAAAAGACCCTTAACGAAAACTAAAATCCCATGTTGGACCAATCACTACAAACATTTTTTACTTCGGCACCATACATGAGAAATTACTGGATCAGGTGATATTGAGGCTCAAAGTTATTATACAATTTTTCTAATTAGGTACAAAATCGATGCATTTACCCCGCGGATATGTTCTATAGATGACCTATGACCCCATAAATAATTAGGTATTTTGAGCAGTGCAGTGCTTTTAATTGCGGTTTAACAAAAATAAATGTGTCTACTACTAAAAAAATCGTTCACAGCTATTATTTTTGCTTAATATGACTTGGCATGATGTCCATAATAACGAGTAGACTTCGGCTTGGTTATGGGCCTTTTGAAACACATACATTTAATAGTAATTCTATAGAATTCATAAACTTACTTCTATATCTAAGAAAGTAATATAGCTCACACTTTTGGTGGGTATTTCCTTAAAGATTCAGACGTATGAATGCTGCTGAAGCTCAACGCCATCGACGTCATTTGATGGTTCAATACAGGGTAGTGATATAGAGATGATAGTGGAAAATCTGCTGGATGTTGAACATAAACCTGAAACTCATCAAATGAAATACACTATTTAACAGTACGCCAATTCTCGTTTTTTATCTGACATTGACGTTATATTTTGAACGAAATGCGATGAGATTTTGAATCGATTTACAATTGGTATTTTGATAACTTAATGGCAGTAGCGTAGAATTTGACAGATATAGTTCAACGTTGACACATAGTTTGACACATTGTTCAATTTATGACCGACTTGCGATAGCATTTAAATATCAATTTAATTTAAGAGAATATAATTTGTGACATAGGTATGACACAAAAATCGAAACTGCATTTTGAACAAAAAAATGTAATAATGAGAATAAGCCCTTTGAAAGTAAATAAAAATTAATATACTTGATTGTAAACCAAAACTTTAAATCATTAATAATTTAGGAAGTTAGATCTCTCTAGCAATACAAATCTGGAAAAGCGCATTTATAAATTACTTAAAAATACAATATAGTAAGTACACTTATTTGTTACCTTAAATCCAGTATTCAAAACATTACACATATCATCATGTTCATTCAATTTATCTACCATTATCACCTCTAAATCTGGTTTTACTCCATTTTCCTGGAACGATATTAATGATTTCTTTTTATTATTTATATTTTCAAATACTGCTTTTATAGCATTGTCGACTATTGGAACACATAAACACAGCAAATAAGATACTAACCTTGCCAGATACAGGATAAACTTCAAAACCAAAGTCAGTATAACCGTCCTCCAATGTCCAATTTCTGGAGGGTGTTTTGGCAGTCAGATATGGGTAATCATTATGAATACTGTAATATGTCACTATATCATGTAAAGTATAAAAAATATACCGAAAATTATGTATTTATTAATATTTCAATTGCATCCAAATTAATTATCATGTTCTTTCACATTTGGTGAAAGCATCAATTTGCTCGCTATCAAAATGTGCAGACGTATTATTTCTTTAATTATAAAAGAGATAATCTAAATTATTTAAGTAACCTCTATCATAATTTATAGTAAAACAAATATACATCATAGTCTGAGAAATTGACCTTATAGGACGGCCTTATAGGACTTTGGAACAATATTATATACCTACAACTATTGTTCTCTTATTTAAAAAATAGTTAATACATACTTTTCTTGTCTTAATATATCATCAGCCGACAAGGAGTTGACAATGTAACATAGACCTTCATTAGTGAGAATTTCTGAAACTGAATATTCACAAGCTACATCAAATTCATGTCCACGCCAGTTGCAGTAAACAAATACATCCCGTTTCTTTGGTGCAACCTACAAACATAAAAATATAATCCATCGTTAATTCATTCGCAATATAATATACTATTATATAGCTTGTTAAGACATCTTACTTCCATTATGTTTCTAACTACACGAGCATCTGAATAATTTTGTGGAAAAATTCTGTAATAATCGTTGATACGCCAATTGCATACTTGGCTCACATCGTTTAATTTAGTATAGTAATTTTCTTGCCTGAAAATAATAATTATCGATTAAAGTAATCGGCAATATAATTGTGAAAAGACCTTATTATTCACTTAATCATTTTTAAATATGTATGACATTAAATATGTACACTTAGAATGATCTTGCACATGTATAAATTTGTGATCCAAATATAATGTATAAAATATATTCATAAATACCCTTTGAAATATTTGTCATCGTTTTTATCCACTATGTCTTGGAATTTTAATACTTCTCTTGTATAGTTGTATACCGATGCTTTAATTTTTAACTGTGGACATATCAGTATTGATGGGAAAGGTACCTGAGTACAAAAAAATATCGGTTTATCATTTAATATTACGCAATAGCACTTAGGGGAAAAAAAATTAAATAATTACCTGGCTAACTGATACTAGTTCTTCACTGAAAGTTACAATAACTGGACTAGTTTGCCATTTTACCCAAACATTGTTAATTAAAAAGCTACACAAACCAATGCTTATAATAAAAGTGATCAGCCAGAAGATTCTAAAAAAAACATTAGAAATTAAAAGAAAACATTCTTATATTCATCAAAGTGATATTGTTAAACGATATGACTATAGAAAAAAATATATATCTGACATTTTATCAGAATGCTAGAATTTAGAGATTGAACGTTATTATTAAAATGATAATTATAACGCAATGGAATAATGTACCAACACTCAGTCATGTTATGTTACTAAGTTTATACAACTCACCTTTCTTTCATAGTAAGATCTTTTCTTGTGGTATACGGGAGTCCGTGAAGAGTCGTATTACTAGCATAGTCGTGGAAAATATCCTTCACTGACAATTCTTGCCGCTTTGTCTTTGCTTTTCTATTGTCAGATTCCTCATGTATATCACTCATTTGTACTACGCCTACTTCATTTGCTTCACTCCTGTAAGTTATAGTTGGTGATTTATTTTTGTGCAAACAATGCGTGTGTAATTTCGATTTAAACGAGAATGCAGCAACAATGAATTTAAACGAGTCAAGAGCTAAACTATTTTCGTTTTCAAGTACAGTTTAAATATTATAAATATTCTTTAGTAAATAATAGGTATGTAAAATTGTGATGACCTAATTTAAATATAACATTTGTTTAAATATATTTGTAAACTTACTCCATGATGCCTCGAGCTTTTGATTAAGGAACCTTTCACTTGAACCTCAATATGACAACTAAAACATAGGTATGATATGATAAGGTAAACTAGAATTCATTTAGCTAATGGTTCAGAGTCATATAAACTGTAATTAATTTTACATAACGACCACTTTATGGCCATATATGTAGCTTTAAACGGTCACTGACATATGTGTTTATGTCACTTGCGTGTATTTACTTTTTTGAGTTGTATAATTATCATACTTCATTTAAACGTCACGTCAGTCCCTATGAACTGAAGTAGCATTTAATCGCACCTCTGAATAATCCCTGTGGCAGTCCTTGAACAATTTGCTAAAAACATCACCGGCGTACTCAAATTCTTTATTTGCTGTACAATATTGTTTAATCTTACAACTCCTTTCTACCTTAAAGGACGATTTTGAAGGGTAAACTGTCTTATTTGTAGCGATCTCTATAGCAGTATTTAGAAAATTCTTGCGTTGCTGACAGGCAACACACAGCCGGAACTACGGGGCCCAAGATGCTGAAATTTGGCATTTATGTTCCTTGGGGACTGTAGGGGTTCATTAAGAAAGGATTTTCCAAAATTCCCCGGTATCGGGCAGAATTGGTGAACTTCTAAAAAATTCAATGCAGGCGTAACCTGGGGGCATCCTCTAGTATTGAAAATGGGAATCAGGTTAGTGAAGGCATATGTTAAAGTCGTATTACAACATACGATTTTAACACATGTCTTCACCAAATTGATCTCGTCATAACTTTTGTTCGACATGCTACAAAATCTCAATTTAACCATTAACGTTTTCAAATAAATGTACTTTACCACGCTGGCCCGACGGGTCGGCATAGAGTTTGACGTCGAGTTTGCCGTCTCTGCCGCAAAACATTATTTGCGTTTGAAATAGATATATTGTCTATGATAATTATAACGAGAACATCAGTTTAGTAACATTTGTTATCTATGGTAATTAATTTTGACACTAGTCACATTTGTAAGAACTGACAAGTCATTCTTCCTGTTGAAAAACACATTGTAAACCAGCTTCGCGAAGTGAACTTGTTAACCCTTCTAAATTTGCCGCTATTTGATTTGTCCGGCACGGTTCAGTCAGCCTTTGTTGATAACTTTGTGATATTACATTGCAACTATTGACATTTTGTAAAATTGTGAATTGTGTGACATCAAGACTAAGTAGATATATCATTCAATCTATCGTGGCCACTTTAGTTTTGTGTGTTTATCTAGCTTGGCTCCAGTACCGACACCAGTGAAGATACATGTAACTGTACATATTGTATTTGATTCTTAGCGCTGAGTAACTCAGTCAACAGACTTTTGTTTGCCCTGGTCAAGTGGGTAAAAATTTGCTTCCACTGCCTTCTGCAATAATTCCTACCTGTCTAGGGTAACTCTAGAACACACAACAAAAGTATCAGCATTAAATAAAGGATCAGGCCGTAAATCGGTAGGATATTTATCAACAAACTCAACCTTGCCTTGGTCATAATAACGAGAAACTTCAAAATCCCTCAATACATACTCGATCTTATTTTTAATACACATGCCATATTGCATATTAAGATATGCAGTAATATCACAATTAGGTAAACAATCTTGTTCACCTAAAGGTAACGTAACATAATCTTCATACTGACGACCACAACCATATTCTCAATTACGTGAATCATAATGCACACTGTGATAAACATTATTCATAGTACGACCAGGTTGAGAAAATACACTACGGAGAGGGGGGACATAACTCCTGAAATTCCTGCGTGTTAATAACTGATTTCTGGGAGAACGGCGTTTCCGATATCTCCTCATCATCTGACGATACATAAATCTCCTCACAGGGCGGCATGTCTTCCAACTCTTCCTTCGGTACACATACTTCCTCATCTTTCCAATACGGCGTAGGCACTAACAAACAACAAACGATTTTTTAAAGCCTCATCCATCTCTCTCTCTGTGTCGTTTCCTCATTACTGAGGGTCGCAACCTCCAGGATCTTATCTTTTATAATAGTTTTCCACTTTTTGCGATCCTGAGCAAAGTGAATAGCGTTGTGAATGCCGGTGTCGAGTATGGTGCGAATCTGGTCGGCCCATCGTATGGGGCTGCGTCCTCTGGGTCTACGACCTTCGATTTTGCCCGTTACTGTTAGCCTCTCTAGATTGTCAGGATAGATAAAGCCTCATCCATACTATCATCTAATTCATTACTAATAAAAATAACAGGACCACGAAATGCATCTATCATATCACTCTCACATTTTACTGGATAAGCAAACTTTCGTCTTTCTATCAACCTCTTTAACATACTAGGAACGCTAAATTTATTACTAAATTCTTGAAACAAAATTAATTTATGAAAACCAACTTTAAAACCCTGCATGAAAAACTTGCCCACCCCTGGATAAAAAACATACTTCACATTAATCCGCCCAATCAAACGCTCTACAAAAGTACTTTTACCGGAATTAGAAGCACCAACACAAATACAACTGTTTACGCTTTATATCAGAACCTTTAATATAAGAATTCCACCACAAACATACATCCATATTCTAATTATTATAACACATTTGCATTGTTTTAAACTCCAAATCACAATCAGCCAACTTCACATCCATATAAAACTTTTGTAAAAACTTATAACAAAACCTATGCTCAATAACAAAAGGATCATCAAAACAAAATTTATCAGTACGCAATGCCCGCAATCGACACTGAACATTAAAATGTAACTTAGATTCCTTGCAATTGTACAAAGGTTCCTTATCTTCTTTCGTACAATATTTAATACAACTACGCCTAGACTTGCAACTTTGCAAATCAAACCGAACCCCATTACTAAAACCAGTTATGATAGCATGCAGTTCCTCTAATAATTTAGGTTCTACAAACTCAATATAATAATGCAAATGATAACTCACTTGTAGAAGTATGCGATTGTTCCAATCCAATAGAATACCTCAACACACCAGTGAAATGTGACAAAAATCGTTGACGACAATCGGTAACGAAATCAACTTTATCGTAAATAATTAAAAATTGTTTGCCAGGACGTACTGACGTCTTACGCTTAAAACTACTAGACTTCTTCTGTAAGCCAGTACCACACTCATCGACACCATCTGTGGGACCCCCTACTGCGTTCCCAGCGTACGCGCCGATGGGGTGTTCTAGACGGCGCGATGTGCGGATGACGTCATATTCTAAAAATAGACACACTAGATATGACTTGATGTGCGTAATCACAATTGGATGGCTTAGGGTGGCCTAAGGGCCACTCCGCCACCACCAAGAACCTATTGTTATACTTTGCCGAAAGTTCGACTTTTGCAAAAAGTCGAGTATTTTCCTAAGTTGCCTCTTCCGACATCCATCTTTGGTATATTCCTGATTGATTTTTGCAGCGTAGATTTCCACTTCATACCTGATAATCTATGTTTATCAACGTATCAGCTGTTGATATCATAGCCCTTTTTAAGGCATAGGGGATATTTTTCCCACCATGATTTTAATTTTTTTTAGGAACAAAACCTCATCCTTGCGGTACTTATTTTTACTTTAGCTATTTTTTTATTAATCTGTCATTATTTTGACGTAAAGAAATTGTAAACTATCAAGTATATTTTTCTTCGGTGGTTTGTTGAAGTTTGAAAAGTAGCAATTTTACATATTCAATTTTCTAGTTAGGGCTATCTCTTGAATCTTTTTATTTCTGAAGCAAGTTTTATTTTTAGCATGTGTTATTATATTTCATCTGAAGGATTTTATGCAAATCATTTTGCCTGGGTGTCTTGATATTTTATAATATTCGTTTGTTATGGTGGGAAACATATTCCCTATGCCTGTGGGTGGCTGTGGCTGTGTGCTGTGCCACTATGAATATTGCCATTTTTCACAGCTTTTCACATACAGTAGTCATTGTTCCTATGAATAAAAGTTATTTTCTAATTATATTTGTTGTTTACGTAGACCACAGACTAACCTATTGTACATTAGACTAATTCAAGATCACCTTTTCCATACTCGTAATGTTCTATACTGTCCTCCTGCACGGGCAAAGGGGATATATTTACCACCATAGAAAAATTATAAAAAAATTAAAAATATATATTTATCATTTTCTACCACCATATTATACCTAAATCCGTCAACAGTGAAGTTTTTCCACCGCAGGGTCACTATGCCCTATAAAGGGATAGTTATCTGTCTGGTCGCCGGCATCGTGTATGCTTCAGAGAGTCTTATTCCGTTTTTTATGTAAACGATAGCTGCTGTTCATGGACACTAGCAACATCAGAGGAGTCGGCCTCGATGGGTTAAAGAAAAGTTGGTGCGGGATAAGGTAGAAGGCAAAGGTAGAAGAAAGAGGCCTCCTCTTGTTCTATTTCCCATCCCAAAGATCAGCAACGCACTTGTGTCCATGGGTGACGGTAATCGGTTAACAGGCGATCAATCTACTCTTATGCTTCCTATACAATAAGAAAAATATGCTCTTAACTTCAAAAACTCAGTTATGCGTACCGATGCTCTCTGCATGGCACCCTGCTTATATCTCAACTCGGTTAAAGCAACTTATAATAAACATGAATATAAAACCCAAATAAATAAAATTCAATATCGAAAGGTTTTTATTGTAGAACTTAGGATATAGCGAAAAGTAAGATTTAATAAAATTGGCTTCAACTTGAGAGGCGATTTACTGGATCTCACGCTACTAGTACGGCATACTAATGTAAATGTATGACAAACAACAGTTTAGTTAATAATTACCTTAAGTGAAACATAATATAAAGTCAATGTTATTTTGACGAACGTGCAATTTAATAAATATTATTATGAGCATAGTTTTAAACGAGTAAAATATTATCTTTGACTACTTTAGATTCGACGTAATGTATATAATAGGTACAAGTAATATTAAATATGCATAGAGTAGTAGAAATAGTAATAAAAAGGCAGTTTCAATTAATATTTCTTTGGCATCATCATCGTATTTCGTCTTTGTACTTTTTCGTCCTTTAAGTCTTTCTTTAGCGTACAACATAACCTGAAAATTTTAATAAATGGTTAATTTGGCTGGTTTCATTAAATAATTACGTTACTTTTTAAAACAATCACCATCATAAAATTCGTCCTAGCGCTATCCGCTTGATGCTTTCTAGTCAACGAGTCCACAGACTATTAGCTCTTTCACAGAGCGATTTCCATCTGATCTCCGCAAGGGGTAGCAAAATTCAGTAGCGAGCAGAATCGGTATATGCAAAAGTACAGAGTCAGTAAAGGCTACTAGCCCCAAAAACGAGTTTTCGACGTTCTCGCCGAGGCAAGAGCGAGTCGTAAATTAAACGTTTACCTTTTATCAAATTAAAATTACATAACTTACCTCAAAGTAAGAAAATAGAAGAGTTCTATGAGACTTAGAAACGAAAATCCTAAAAACAGGCCAAGGAGTCCACCAATGTTTGCAAGGAAATCAGTCAAACCAAATAATTCCGAGCGTCGTATGGACACAAATCGTGGCCGCTTGAAGTACATCTCCAATTTTGAAAACTTGGTCCTAAATGGAACAGTAAAATTAAAATGTCTTAATAATCTATGCCTTGGGTTATCTCTATTAGCTCATCATCATCATTATCACCATCATTGTCTTAACATTATGCCGGTTGATCAATACCAATATTCAGATAATCAAAGAAAAAAATGAACAAATGGTAACAAAAATTACTTTTACACAAGCAATCTAGCGGACTTGTATTAAAATTAACATAAAATACACAGGAAATTTGCAGTGGGCTCTTAGACTATCCATTAGCCAAATTACCGAAAATTGCTTTGTAAACCGTGAATTATTATAATTCGAGACTTGTAGACATTTTTCAAATCACTGAGTATCAATCCTCTCAATTATAAACACATTTTATTTTAGGTAATAATATTAAATATTTTTACATGAATCATAAATTATAAAATAAGTAAAATTTACCCATTTATGTATGGTGGAACATGGTTAACTCTGTATGCTGATGTGAAGTGGTCACCGAGACGAAATTCAGTTTTCAGTATCTCTGCTTCATAATCAGTGCTTTGGCAAGCAGCTAAGCATATACATCTTTCGTCAGTTTTTCTATGAATTCGTTGCGTAAGAATTTCTGAAATCATGAAAAATTTCAAATATTTGACACGTTTCATTTTGCAGTCGCCGCCAGGGTTTAATATAATTATAATATATATACAGGGTGCAAAAAGACCCTTAACGAAAACTGAAACCCCATATTGTACCAATCATTACGAACATTTTTTACTTCGGCACCATACCTGGGAAATTACTGGTTCAGGAGATATTGAGGCTCAAAGTTACTAAAAGTTTTTTGTAATTGGGTACAAAATCGATGCATTTACCCTGCCAACCTGTTCTATAGATGTCCTATGCACTTATAGATAAGTAGGTAGGTATGTCGAACTTTGTACGCGCGCTCTATTAATTGCGGATTAAAACATAGGTCTCCTTAAAAAAAATCCTTTCCCAGGTTATTTTTGCTTAGTATGTCTTTGCATGATGTCCAAAAAAAGTAGACTTAGGCTTGGTGATGGGTCTTGTGACAGCCTGTATATATATAAAAGAGTTATATTATTACCTAGTGCCTCCTTCATGCAGTATCTTTGATCGTCTGTACAAATTCGCTTCGAGCTTTCACCTAAAAATACATGATGAGAAAAATTTATTTCATTAAAGTATTAATATATTATGAAGTAGAACGTTTCTTCGAAATACAAAGTGACTTACGAGGCATATGAAAACCAACACAACCGCAATGTTCATATGTGTAGTTTGAAATACATTCAAGTCGGCAATTATTTGCTGAGTATATATTAAAATATTTTAAGTATTGTTCGCCAGCGAAATAGCACTGACGTCTGAAATAAATTTAAAGTAATTAAATCAAGTTCGACTCAGACTCGCGAAGGGTTTCGTATTTGAGGTTTTCATTTAACATACCCATTCAACCACCAAAAATAACTTTGTTATACATAGTATTTATATAAACAACAAAGTTGTTATATTTTTAGTTATATTTGTGGTTTTTGACAATGCTATATCTTAAAAACTACTGAATATTGTAGTCTTGATATTTTCAAAGGCTTATAGGCGTAATAGAATTCTCACCGTAGTTTATAAAGAAAATTGTAGATAACATTTATGCGTTTATTTTTCAGAACGCCCACAGAAAACAATTTTATTTATGAGTGCTAAACGACTTTTGAAATACTTTTAATTTATCAGCAACGTATGCTTATATGTGGCAAACATTTTTTATGCCACAATTATAATGTCCAGTCAAGAAAGCATTATTTATTTTTCTTAATTACACTTATAAAGAATTATTTTTCGGTGCGTGAGTCAAAAATATAATATCGAAAGTATGAATCTGTCTTCTGAACGATTATATACGCTACAAAAAATAGTGTGACAAATAATATCATAGTTTCCTATCGACCTTATTATGGAGTACCACTAGGTGATATGTTAGGTCCTCTTTCAAGAGACCAAAATATGTGTCATAAAATAAGAGATTATAAAATATATGGATACTCTAATTCTAAAGGTTGCATAAAATGTATATATATAGAAACACAATAAATGGCTCACACTTGTGGTGGATATTTCCTTAAAGATTCAGACGAATTAATGATGCTGAAGCTAAGCGCCATTGACGATACTTGGCCATTCAATACTGCGTAGTAATACAGAGATGACTGTGGTAGATCTGCTGGATGTTGAACGTATACCTGGAAAATACAATGAAGGAAATGCAGTTATCCGAAAGTCAATAAGAACAGATTTATTAAGTTCATTGTTAGCCAGCTTACAGATGCTGAGTTGGTATCACTTGTACTGTAGGTAAGGCTCAAGCATTGAAATTATCTGTACTTTAACTGACAAGATTTTAATGCAGTATCAATCACGAAATAATTCTAAGAATGTAAAACATTTTTATTACCTTAAATCCATTATTCAATACATTACACATATCATCATGTTCAGTCAATTTATCAAACATTATTATCTCTAAGTCAGGCTTCACTCCATTCTCCTAAAACAAAATTATTTATATATATATTTTTTTAAGTAAGACCTTCATATTATTGCCTAGTACTAGAACTCCAAAACAAATAAGACACTTACCTGACCAGGTACAGGATACACCTCAGAACCATAGTCACTATATCCTTCCTGTATTGACCAATTTCTAGAGGGTGTATTGGCAGTCAAATACGCATAATCCTTTTGAATACTGCAATATTTAATATACAAGTCATATACACATAAAATACTCAAATACATGAATAGAGAAAAAGATTAACTAATTTATACGAGAGTAACATCCAAATTAATCGTCACATTCGGTCATATTTAACTTTATAAATCCGTCATATAGAAGTTCTCTGATAAATAAATAATATTATGATGCCTGCAAATGTGACGTCAAAGAGCTATACAGAATTAAATTTACTACTAAACGACAATGTTTAATTATGTTGTATAGAAGTCTAAAACACAATACTATTCAGCATCACAAGATGCTAAGAGAACATAAGAATATCTATATCCTTTATCTCAAAAGGAGTAAGTGTTCATACTTTTCTTGTCTAAATATTTCATCAGCCGACAGCGAATTGATATTGAAACATAAACCTTCTTCAGTGAGTACTTCCGACACGGTACGTCTACATGTGTCATCCAATTCGTATCCACGCCAGTTACAGTAAAAAAATACATTGGCCCTCTTTGGTGCAACCTAAAATTACAACAATGATATATAATCATATCGTTAATAGTCAGTCCCAATACAATAATTTGGCTCCAAGAAATATAGACATACTAGAGGACACCAGCAGCTACACCTGCTTTTTTTTTTAAATTTACCCATTTTGGCCGATCCGTGGGAATTTCGGAAAATCCCTTCTTAGTGCACCCCTACGGTCCCCAAGGAACATACATGCCAAATTTCAGTTTCCTGCGCCCAATAGTTTCGGCTGCAGCGTGTCTGTCAGTCAGTCAGTAACGCAAAGATTTTATATATAAATATTTGACATAATTCCCATACCAAAATTTGTCAAATTGGTTTTTCTTGTAGGCAAATCCTTGTATAGCTCAAATAATTAGACTAGCCGTAATTCAAGAAAATAATACAATATTACGTCACTAGATCAAGTTCATTTAAGAAACTTACTTCGATTATGTTTTTAGCTACACGAGCATCTGAATAATTCCGTGGAAATATCTTGTAATATTCGCCAATGTACCAATCGCAAACTTGGGTGACATCGTTAAATTTAGCGAAGTCTTCTTCCTGGCTGAGATTTAGAAATATACATTTACTTATTATTGTATTATTTTTAAATCTAATAATAACTTCCAATACTCTTATCTCTAGTTATAATATACTACAAAACTAATAATCAAAAACAAATAGATACAAATTCTTATAAAGTTTATAATATATTACGAAGTACCCTTTATACAAAGTTTCATCATTTTTATCCAGTATATCTTGATATTTCAATACTTCTTTTGTATAGTTGTATTCCGATACTTTAGCTTTTAACTGTGGGCAGATCGTCACAGATGGAAAAGGTACCTGAAATAGAAAATGAAATCGGTTCATCGTCTATTATTATGTAATAAAGCTTAAGTAAATATTGAAAATAATAATTACCTGGGCTACTGATATTAGCTGTTCACTGAAAGATACAATAACTGGACTAGTTTGCCATTTGACCCAAACATTGTAAATTAAAAAGCTGCACAAACTAATGCTTATTATAAAAGTTATCAGCCAGAAGATCCTAAAAATAAATATTCACAGTTAAATTATTTACTCAAGTGATTTTTAAATAATGTGACAAACTAAAGAAGAAGATATACTTACACGACATTTTAATAATCAATATAAGTATTATTATTAGATTCAGTTTAATAGGTGAATTGAATATTGTTGACTTATTGATATGATAAATAAATTATTACATTTAAAAATTACTTTTTTAACAGTCTTCTGTCTATCAAATTATGATAAACAAGAATATAATAAATCTTTAAAATAATAAAAATATATAATAGAATGAAATCAAATAAAGAATAATAATTGGGAGCAATTTACAAAATCTATTGTACACAATTGTTAATTATGTACAATAGATAATATTATATTTATTACGATTTAACAAACTATTTAGGATTACACAAATTATTGTGGATCTAACAATAATATCATCTACTAATTAACAATTACAACTACCTACACAACATAAACTTCAAAGCAACTTACTTTTCAGTAAGTGTAAGGCCTTTCCTTGTGGTATACGGAAGGCCATGTAGAGTGGTATTACTTGCGTAGTCGTTGAACAATTCACGCACTAACAATTTTTGTCGCTTCTTTCTTGCTTTTCGGTAGGAAACATCCTCATTAACATTATTATCTTCAATAACATCTACCTCTTGTTCTTTCTTCCTAAAAATGTTAATAAAACATTATTTTGGTAGTAGCAAGATTTTGTTGTTAAAATATATCAGGGTATATATTCAGTATGGTTAGAAATATACCCTAAAAAATATCTACGTACCTAGTATTTTGTAAAATTTTACTAAATTAATTTTAATTATGTGATATGAAACTTACTCCATAGTGTTCCCGTGCTCTTCAGTACCGAACTTTTCACTGTCACATCAGTTTTATAACTAAACCATTGGCACGCTATTATAAAGTAAAATTGTATTAATTAAGCTAATGGTTTGCATTCATTAGGGTTTTGATGTATGTGGGAATTATTATTTAGACGTATCAACTGCAATTCATTAAATATAATGTCACTGAACTGTTATTTATGTCACTGTAGGGTCAATAACTTATGTGATACGTCTCTGGTGTGTATTTTATTTGTCGAGTTGTACAATATATAAAAGAATATGAACCCTATGAACTGGTGACATACTTAATGTCGTCCTGGATGGAGCCCTGTGGTAATCGTTGGCTAGCCTGATTTACAAAATATTTAATTTGCATCGCAATGTCCAGACATTGTAAAATTAAAAAATATTATGTACCAGTTCCAAGACGTGCACATAAGAATTTTAGTTAACAGACATCATTTTCTGGAAATTAATTTTACTTTCCTTACTTTGAGGTTACAATAATTATAAGGTGAAGAATTAATATTGTTTATATTAAGATACTCGATAATTCACATTCTGCCAGTAGTAACCTTCTTTCAATATTCTTTCACGAAATAATTTAACACTTAAGCATAGAAATTCAGATGTCAGCAACAATGGGCTGGCTTGATCATGAAAGCTTTCATCATGTATTCTAGAAGATTTTCTTGTTTTATATTTATAGTACTGAACCCGGAAGATATGTAATGACTGACCCGCAAGTCGGGGTTTAATTGTATTTTCAGGTTATTTTGGAAGCTATTGAAACATACCAAAAAAATTCATACAAATTGGACCAGCCATTTAGGAACAGCTAAGTGACGAACATAACTAAGAAATAGTTTTAATCATTACGGGCATTTAACTCTATCCTAATAGGTATATAGGAATAATAACACTTTCCGTATATCAGTGAACAGTAAGTATACATTTCAATAGTACTAGATTAATATTACAGGTAATTAAATCTTAATACAGTTTTTTGTTTTATAATATATACACCTATACTTTGAGCTATTGAAGTCGTTTCTTTAATCGTATTTTTTGTACATTTCACACGGTTGCATGACTATCAGCATTGGATATAATTTGCCATATTGTATTTCTGCACAGTCGCGTGTAAAATAGTGAAATGGTGTCACCGAGTGTACCGTCTCTTGTGAATTGTCGCCGTACTGAAATGATACAACAATGAATTATGTCCATAACTATTACATAGTTTCCTTGTGGTGTAAAGATATTAATAAAATGTAATTACTGCTAGGGTTTACAGTATATACCTACCTTTTTTTGTTGTATATGCCATAGTGATGAATATAAAATTATACATAATGACCGGTCAATATATATAATTACTAAATTTCCTAGAGAATTTGATAAATTAATCCCTTCATCTGGATATTATTCATAAAGCCAAGACAAAAAAGGCAAAGTAGTAAATACGATACCAATTACTTGCCTTACCACTCAAATACAGGGTGGCCTACTGGTTAATCGGCCAGTTATCACATCGATGTCAAGTATGGAACTGATTAAAATAGAACTTTACAAGCTTCACTTCACTTATTATATTGATTCATCCAAGAGTACCAAGATGTTATATAAAATAGCTAGTTAATGTGATTAATTCGATGTCAATTATTACTTTGTCTAAATTGAGTAGATCTTACATATACTGGCTAGATATAATATTATTAGAGGAAAATTAAAATCGAAAGTAGCAACACTGCGACCGGCTATTTAAGGACGACCGTTGGCGGCACTCGTCAATTTGCTCAGCGGTCTTCAAGCAGTGTGGAAGCTCTGTCCGAATATCTGACGATTGTCGTTACTTTTAAATTTTAATGTTGTTTGCCTACCGTGTTATAAATTGTAAATTTGTGTTGGCCGTAGGCCATTAAAATCTTTAAAAAAAAAACATTGTGTGTTTCTATAACTGTGTGTAATAACAGAAGTGGGATTTGAAGGCTGAAAAGCCGCTGAAAGCCCACATTTCTGGTTTTATAAGTGAAACTAGTATTGTTTGGTTATCACCACGTGGTCTGGTTAATTAATATTAGGACGGAGTTTTTGTCTCTGCGATGCCTTCCAACGATCAACGTAACAAACGAAAGCGTCGCAGGCGAACTCCTTCGCCCAACCCAATGGAAGAGATTCTGAGAAGACTGCGCGCGTTGGAAGACCAACCCCGTGCGTCTGTGGAGACGCAAGCTATCGCAACGAACAGCGCTGGCCCTGGCCGTGCCGTCGAGCTGCCCAACGCGACACCATCGGCATCGGTGCTTGTGGCGCCGACACCGCTGCGTGAGCCCGTGTCCGCGCAAGTGGGGACGCCGCCGTTAACTCCACGCACTAGAAACATGGAATCAAAGCAGCCTGAGGACGTGGTGACGGAGCGTCTATTGACCGCCATCAGCTGTGCTCAGGTCAGATCCAACCGATATTTTGTCTCTGATTTTGATCTGAGTGTTCATGACTTCGAGTCGTGGTGTGATGAGGTAGAGAGAGCTCGTACTGCGAACTATTGGGACCACAGGGAATGCCTTGCTCGCGTGGGACATTATCTAAAAGGGGAATCTCGCACCTGGCTGAGCCAATGGACAAGCAATATTCGCACGAGCTCCAATTTCAAATTAAAACTAAAAGCGCTATGCCCACGATCAGTCGATGTCGCGAACATTCTTTATGATGTTATGCGGACAGAGTCCGATAAATTCTCCACATATGCTGAGTATGCTCGCAAATCGCTTTTAAGGTTACGCATTTTTAAAGATCTTAGTAGTGAGCTGCTTATTGCTATTATTATTCGTGGAATTTCAGATCCACAAATTCGTACCATGGCTACCAACTCTAAACTATCACCTGATTCTATTATATTGACTGCACGGTTGGCGTAGAGGTTTAAGTGGCCGCCTCACCGCTTGACACTGCGCCGAAGTGTTGTGGGTTCGATCCCCACACGAGACAACACTTTGTGTGACTCATAAATTGTTGTTTCAAGTCCTGGGCGTTCATTGTGTCCGTTAGTTGTATGTATGTAAAGTCCCCCGTGACACAGGATTTAGTCCTAATGCGGGAGTTGTTGTTTTCTAAAATTCTAAAAAAACAAAATAAAAAATAAACAATTCTATTGTGGAGTTTTTATCGACCTTTGTTAAACCTTCTAACAACTTTAAGAAAGTGTATTCTAATAGTGATCGAACTTACAAGTCTTTCAACAATAATAATTTAAATCGCAAACAGCTAAAACGTCAATATGATTCCAAAGATTTAAAATCAATAAAGTGTTTCCAGTGTAATCAGTTCGGTCATAAGAGCGTTAATTGTTACAAACGATCGAATTCAATTTCAAATAATAGTGATAAAAAGACAATCTCTTTACCGACATCTCGTGGCGATGTATTGAAGTGCACATTTTGCAAAAAAGTGGGTCATTCCGAGGGTACTTGTTTTGCTAAGGAACGCACTAAAGCTGTGCGTCCACCGGATCGGAATCGGAGCGTACGGAGCGGAAGGATTTGTTGCTTTGTATTAATTTCTATGAAACTGCGTGCACTGGATCGGCATTTCTGCGCCAGAGACCGGTATTTGTGCTGATGACGTCATCCGCAGTGAACGCATCATTCGGATTCCGAGCGTTTCAAGTTCTGACGTGTTTGCGGCATTAAACTGTAGGCAAAAATACTTATTCACGATGAACGACGATGTTTTAATTACTTTAGTAGAGTCATATGAATGTATCCAAAAATCTATGATATTCATTATTTATGATATTCATCAAATGTATAATATTCTCCGAAAATTAATCTACAACAATATCCTCGTCACTATCCTCCTGCTTTAAAAATACCTAAATTGCCGATGCTGAATCCGAATGCAGTGGACGCACCCCATCGGCATTTTATAAATGACGACGACGCTCCATCCGCTCCGTACGCTCCGATTCCGATCCGGTGGACGCGCAGCTTAATTCTCGAAACAGTAACGCGTAATGGTGTCAACTTTTGTCGCGAAATAGCGGGTAGTTACGAAAATCGTGACGTGACAGCCGTTGTCATACTAGGAATACCGATAGATGTGCTAATTGATAGTGGCTTATGTGTTTCATTAATGTCGAATAATGTTGTTAAATATTTCTCGTGTCAAATAAAGCCTACTGATCAATTATTACGCGGTTTAGGCGGTACGGAATTAGATCAAAATCATTTGTGACCCTACCCGTTGAGTTTAGCGACATAACAATAGAAATCGATTTTTGTACTGTGGACAACGATAATTTGAATATACCCGTCATAATTGGTACAGACGTACTAAATAGAAAAGGTTTACTTATGTTAGGACCGGTAACTGCCAACGTTTAGTTCATAGTGAGGTAACCGTAAACTATGAAATGCAAGTAAATACGATTTCTTTGTCCGATCAGGTGAATACGTCGGTATCTGGAAGTGATAGGGAACGGCTACTAGAGATCTTAACTAAGTATTCCGAATTATTTTTAAGTGGTACCGCGACCACAACAGTAAAAGATAGTGAGATGCACATCAAGTTAACAACTGAGGTGCCTGTATATTACAGACCTTACAAATTATCTCACGACGAAAAATTAAAAGTGCGTGCTATAGTAAAGGATTTGCTCGATAAAGAAATTATCCACGAGTCCGATTCAGAGTACGCTAGTCCGATCCTGCTAGTAAAAAAGAAGGATGGTTCAGATAGAATGGTCGTGGACTATCGTGCACTGAATCGAATTACTGTCAAAACTATACATCGACTCCCCTTGATCAACGACAATATAGATAGGTTAGGTAAGGCTCGCTGGTTCAGCTCTCTAGATATGGTTTCCGGCTTCCACTAGCTCAGGGTTGCTGAAGAGTCCAATCACAAGACCGCATTCGTTACATCTGATGTTTAATATGAATCGCTTGTCCCGTGTCCCGTCTTCGGAGAAGCACGGGACAAGCGATAATCAACAATTCAATCAGCACGTTAAGCCGTCGGTCCCAGTTGTCAGCACGTTAAGCCGTCGTTCGCGGTTGTTATCAAGATCTTTGACAATCGTTACAAGGCGTCAGTACATTCTAAATAAACTGACACTAGTCCTATCATGGAATATAGCTATCCCTTCGGGTTGCAGAAGTCAGACAGGCAGTCGCTCTGTGGAAAAGCTAATATTCAGCCAAATCCGGTTAGACAAGTAAGCGGACCCCAGATTGAAACTGGGATAACGCTAAGAGGATGATGATTTTTTCCATGAATCTAGACTTTGCTACAAATGAACATTACTTCTTTCAACTTTGAACAACTATTTTTAAGGTAAATTTACGAATCCGATGAGGTAAAATCACCAGCAAGGATTTTTATGATTTTCACAAGTCGTTCTATTCCTGAGCAAGCGATAAACTTAATCATGGATTCCCCTTGTCTAGCCGACTAATACCTTGACACTTGACCGCCCAAAATCGTCCGGCTCAGCCCCTATTAGCATTCAGCCATAAGTAGTTCTTTAGCTTTCTAGCAATCTAGTGATACTGTCTAATGAACTTTGTTTTAATTATCAACAACATAAAGCCTTTTGCAGTCCAGTGATGGACAAAAATCTCTTAATTGGATGACTTAAACTTCTGGTGACTTACCACGCTGACGAGATGAGTTGGTACAGTCTTTCATTTCGAATTTGCCGTCTTTGCCCAAAGATTCTATATGGATCGAATATTTCCCATAGTCACCTCTTACAATACCCATGGAATGAAATGGGGTATTGACACTTTATGTTTTTAATCCGTTACCACACGGAATCACATTATTTTGGTCTGATTATGAAATAATAACTGCCTGAGAGAATATTTTTTTTCATATTTTGACACCCAATTAGCACCTTGACCTACAAACAAGAAAAAGAGTTGCATATTTTATGTATATTCATGAAAACTATTTAAATAAAGTAATAAACTTTTTAATGCACTGAACTTCACCTCCATTCTCGTCTATTACTGACTTGAAAGACATTTTGTATGGTATAATTATAATAGAAGATATGAGATGAAATAAAGGCACTTCCTTTGAATTTAGGATTTATTTTTAATATTCTTTACACACACGTTGAGACAAAATATTGTACAAAGACAACACTATAGAAAAGGGTGGAAATCCTAAAAAAGATCTTACAAATACTACCAAATTTTTAATGTTATTATATTGCCATTTTACAACTAAAACATTTCTACCACCTACTGCGTTATTATAGGCAAAGATCATAAATATTTTAACAAACTAACATCTTCTTATCCTGGTCCCAATTTATTTAGAGTCGGCGCAGTACGTCCTTCGTTTTTTTCTTCGTCTGTCGTCGTCCGTCCCCAATTAATCATTTACCCTTTACCCTTACATAGTCCATCCATCTTTTCCTTGGTCCTCTTATTTTTCTCCCTTTTCATAGCTCTACTTTCATATTAGTCACCACTTGCTTACATACATACATATCATCTCTTCGCATAATATGTCCATACCGGCCAAACTATTTCCTTTCACTTTATCGTCTATGGGGCGCCACTTTCAGACTACCTCTCATGTATTCATCCTAATCTTACCCATTCTCGTCACTCCACACATCCATAGCAACAACTAACATTTAACAACATAAAAGTTATTTTCTAGGCTACATTTCATAAATAACAAAGTTAAAATTGCTGACTGATTATCGCAAGAAATATTTACTGCGCAAATATTCTGGAAACCAAAGTCAATTTAATACATTTAAACTTAACCCAAGCCATTCTCATAGCAACATACTCCGACGCAGTTGATGACAGGCTCGCTAAGCTTTATTTTCTGAAACTTTATAATAATTAACAATTTGAAATTTTCAACATGTAGCAGTGAACTTTGAAATTTTAGAATAATTTAGTATTATAAAAAGAGAAAGAGTTTTGAAAATTGGTAATTGTATACATTTCGATGATTTATATCCCAGTTTAAATTTTATCACCAATCTTTGCTGCTTGGGCTGCTGTATTGATAAATATCTTCTTTCTGACTCATTTTACGACTACACATTATGTATTTACAAAATTAATCTAAATGGTCAACAATTTATATAGAATAGTTTGTCAGAGAAATTGTTTTATGGTCTTTTCGGTAGATTTATAATAAACTCTTAAACTGAGCATGATCTACAATTGCTTACAACTTTATACACAAACGTGCTGGAGATATTATTCTTTGTGAGAGAAAAAAATATAAAATAATTAAAATTGATTGAGGCTAAATTGTAATTTAACATTTAGCAAAGCAGAAAAAATGCCTTTTCGAACTCCTTTTAGGTTTGCAACAACTTTTTTGATGGCTTTTTGAGGTCTTCACTGTAACACGTAGTCACCTTGTCAAGATCGCACTGTTTCCTCATCATTGTCATTCCAGTTGCGATCTAATAACTTCATCTCATAATTACTTTTTCACATTTTATCACTATTGTTTTCAATTTTTCTTAGACATTGCTATAGTTTTCGTTCGCTGGAGTTTTTCTTCCTCAATATCGTTCTTCAACACGCAGCCAAGCCTAAAATACATAAAGCTTTATCAAGCTGTGCTTAAACGTAATATATTAGACAGCACAATAATGGAATATCAATTACCTTAAGGTTAGGAAATATAATAACTCAACGAGACTCAAGAATGAAAATCCTAAAAATAGTCCAAGGAGGCCTCCAATATTTGCAAGGAAATCCGTCACGCCAAATAATTCCGAGCGTCGCATGGACACAAATCGTGGTCGTTTGAAGTACATCTCTAATTTGGAAAACTTGGTTCTATAAAAATAAAATTAATCAATTGTTTAAACGGCAACACATTGTATATTAAATAAATTAACACAACGTTTTAAAGTAATCACGTGAGTATTGGGACGAACTTGACTAATCAAAAAAGTCCTCAATTCTTTAATCATTGAATTAAAAATAAGATTAAAGACTCTATTGAGTTTTTTTCTCTAAGGTGATAATAAGTTTGTGATAGAAACGTGTTTTATTCTTACATAATTTAAAGGAACACAAAACATAGATCTCTTAAAACTCAATCGTTAGATATTTTTATCTTAATTTTTTTAATGTAATGTGGATGCAACTACAATGGTGGCTTAATACACAGGTAGTCAATAAAACTATTAATAATTATTTTTATTCGCCATTTGAACTAAAATCCTTTTTTACCTATGTCTACTACTACTACTACTAGTCTTAGCCTTTAATTCATTGTACACAAATTAATATAAATTGATACACCTAACTGCTCGACTAATTTAGATTTGATACGTTACAAAAGTAATCTAAGTACTGCTTACCCATTCACATTGCTTGGAAAACTGTAAATTTTGCTAGCTGATTTGAACAGTTTCTTCATATTGAAATCTGTTTTAAGTATTTCTGCTTCATAATCAACGCTGTTGCACGCAGGAAGACAGACACAATCATCATCCTCGCGATTGTGTATTCTTTCCGTCAAATTTTCTAAAATGAAAATAAACCAGTAACATGTAATTTCATGATATCACCATCATGATCAGCTTTTTTTATAACCTGTCCCACTGCTCTAAAATATAATCAGAAGTAAATATAAACGAGGATAGTATTTGTAAATATACACTAACTTGAGATAACTAACCTCTCGCTTCTTGTATGCATGATGCTCTTTCGATTGTGCAAATTTGGTTAGAAGTTTCACCTGAAACCCAATGTTTAACAAAATATTAAAACTATAAGTATTACTTATGAATTTATAGTTAATGGAGGTATAATAAACATGAATCTTATATTCGATATAACTACAAAAAAAGAACCTGACGTATCTTAAGAGAATTATGGAATGACTTACGCGGCATGTAATATTCAACGCAGTCACAATGTTCATAAGTATAATTTGATAGACATTCAAGTCTGCAGTTATTTGCTGTGTATATCTTGAAGTATTTCAAGTATCTTTCATGCGGAAAATAACATTGGCGTCTGAAACAAATATTGTAAGGCGCTAATATGAATTTTAGCCATTTTATGCCACTGGAAGAATAAGCAGACAGAATAAATTGTATCAGTTCACGAATGACTTCCCCGGCGATGAAAACGTAATGTGGTATGTAACTTTTCCTTAAGGCCAAAACCGGTAAAGTCGATACCCTCGCACCATCTCATCTTCCTGGCACAGCGGGTTGTGCCGTCGCTGCTGCTGCTACAGCGGAGACCTTTAAACGGCGCAAATACGTAAACCTTTTAGGGGATTACGTATTTGAGCCGTTTGGGATCAAAACGTTGGGGCCATGGTGTCCAAGTGCGAGATCTTTTTTTAGAGATCTCGCAAAGAGACTGGTCGACGCTTCGTGTGACCAGAAGGCTGGAGTGTACTTGGTCCAAAAGTTTAACATTGCTTTACAACGTGGCATTACTTATGCCATAAAAACCAGTTGAGATTGGTGGGTACTTATTCTGACGAGTATAGCATGGAGTGTGGCGTGCGACAGGGAGGTTTAACCTCTCCTCTGCTGTTCAATCTCTACATAAACGATCTCATCGGCGAGCTCAGTGGTACACATTCTGGTTGTCACATTGATGGGGTATGCCTAAATAATATAAGTTACGCAGACGTTCAATACAAAGGCTCATTGCGATATGGAACATGGACTTAAATACAACACCACCAAAAGTGAACTTCTAATTTTTTAAAGTACTGGTAGCACTCTTCCCCATGTTCCACCGATTAGGTTAAATAGTGTAATTCTGAAGGTGGTGACTAGTTATAAGTACTTGGGGCATATTGTGACAGACGACTTGTTGGATGATTTGGAGCGTGAGCGGAGGGCGTTGGTGGTCCGAGGGAATATGCTTGCCCTTAGATTTGCACGATGCTCTAATAACGTAAAAATCTCTTTGTTTAAGGCATTCTGCCAATCTTTTTACTCGTGTGGTCTATGGGTAAGACATACCCGCCGGGCCGCCAATGTGCTACGTGTGCAGTACAACAACATCCTTAGAATGTTGTTGCGGAATACCGAGAGACTGCAGCGCGTCCCTCATGTTTGCTGAGCCCACACTGACGGTTATCATGCAATTTTCCGCAAGAGAGTTGTCCATCTCGAAACGCGTGAGAGGGAGTATCAACGGCATTCTGAAGATGGTTGCAAATAGATTAGATTGTCCGATTCAACACAGGTGGATGCAAATCACGATGGGCATGTAGTTAAATTTTTATTATTTGACTGCAAAGTATGACATGCGTTTGAATAATTTTTACAGTCTTTTTTTATTATTTTAATTTTATTTTATAATTTGTGACATTGCTCTTTGATTTATTATCTACTATTATTATTCTACGAATTCGACTATTTTGACTAATTTTTGTGCATATTTTATATTATTGTTGTGACATTTTATTATTTATTTGATTGATTTTATTTATAATTATTTGATTATTTTTGAAGTTATGCCACATGGGCGTAACCTCAGTTACTATTAAATCATTGCTCTCACAAATTTGTAACTAACTGATTTGACTTGCCTTACTCCCTTCTCTCTTTCCCCGCAAGGGCTATTTGATTAATGTACGTTACAGACATCTCTACCTACATGCGTCGCCGTGGTACAAACAAAATTTATTTATTATAAAACTTTACGGTATTTACACAACTCACTTCTCCAAACATTCTTCAAGTTAATAAATCTAATAGCTTACGCTTGTGCAGGATATTCTTGTAAAGCTTCTGACGTATTCAGGATACTGAAACTTAGTGCCATTGATGATACTTGGGTGTTCAAAACTGCATAGTAATATAGGGACGATTGCGGATAATCTGATGGATGCTGAACATACACCTGTAAAAAAAATCATTAAAACAAGGCATAACATAACATAACTTCACGCCTATTATCCCCGAAGGGGTAGGCAGAGTGTATTACATTAAAACAAGATTGATACCAAATTTATAAAAAGAGAAGAAAATATTTTTCCTTGGCATCTAACCACGTTTACAGCCTTGTTTCCGGTCTAAAAGAGCGAGCTGAGGGTTTAACGTGTCGATTTCATCTACCGTTACAGGTTTTTGATGTTGGAGTTATAGAGATATTGGTCGATTTTTAGTCGGCGTATTTACGCTGTGGTCGATCGTAGATTCTTGGCATTTTTAGTTTTGTCTCGGGTTTTTTGACGGATCGCTAGCTGTCAGCGACACTTTTCACATTATCCAAAAAATGGCGTCTTAATAAGCAAGTCTCCATAAATTATTTTTAAATAACTCTTCCATCATGTTGATATTGCAGATATGAAGGGCTAAATATTTTTATGAGCCTTAATATGGCTGGATTATTTTTGTTTGGAAATTATTACAAGAAAAACGGTGAGCTCTAACTTTCTAGGTTTTTGTTGCATGCTCTGCTTTAGGTTAGAGGCTTGTAATGTAACGGAAGTGTTTTCTATTGTTTTCAGTGTTTCACGCGATTTCTTTTCCCGGGATATATTTTTTTTAATTCAAATGGTAGCTTGCTGGACGATTTACGCATGCACGCCGCGTGTTCAACCGTTCAGTTGAGCAAATGAACCGGTATCCCTAGTAACTTTCATTTAATAATTAATAAATTATAAAGGATATTATGAATCTGTTGCTATTTTTGCGATTTGGACGCAACTTTATTATGAATCTGAGATTGTAATTTGTTCAACCTAAAAAATAACCTATTTGACATTGACAAGTAAAAAATTGGTTAAATTGTTGTTATAGATTTATTATAAACTATCATTTGGTTCTGTTAGAACTAGTATAAACTGAAGAATGTAAATGGTATAAATAGTTCACTAGTTGGTTTACTACTGTCTATGCCGAGATGTTGTCATTATGTTCTGTCGTTTTATATTTCCTCTTGTGTCAACTGGTTTACTGTGATGACTAGACTCTGAATAAATCTCAGTACCTATTACAATTTAATCCTTTGTTATTTTACATAATCCTATCATGTTATGGGCCCAGACAACGCGATAAATAAGTGTGCGTAAAGACCAATCAAACACAAACCTTCAGACCAATAAGCCTGACCTCCTTCATGCTCAAAGCCTTGGAAAGACTTTGTGAGAGGGAACTAAGAAGTGGGGCTCTGAAACACCTGCCCTTACATGCCAAACAACATGCATACAGCTCAGGGAAATCGACGGAATCGGCCTTACATCAGGTCGTGAACCAGATAGAAGCTGCTATACAACAAAAAAGCATCTGTCTGGGCACCTTCTTTGACATAGAAGGGGCCTTCGACAAGACGAACTTCTCCATCATAAGCAATGCCCTAGCCAGACATGGAGTGGATCAGATGCTCATACAGTGGATCCAAAACATGCTCAGCAAAAGGGTAGTACGCCTTCACGAAGACACCCAGACAGCCTTGATAACTAAAGGTTGCCCGCAGGGAGGTGTTCTCTCCCCGCTATTGTGGAACTTAGTCATCAATGAACTCATAGACAAACTCAACGCGAGATACTTCTACACAATAGGATACGCAGATGATCTGACCATTCTCACTTCAGGTAAGGTAGTAAGTACAGTGTACGACCTCACCCAACAAGCCCTACGAATAGTGGAGCGGTGGTGTAATCAGTACGGATTATCTGTAAACCCGACCAAGACTGAACTAGTCATGTTCACACTTAACCGCGCTCTAGGTCCCTACCAACTACCCAGGCTATTCAATACAGAGCTGAAGCTGTCAACCGAGGTCAAGTACCTGGGCATCATTCTCGACAGCAAATTGTCTTGGAACAACCACATAGAAAATAAGCTTAACAAAGCCAGCATCGTCTTCTGGCAGTGCAAGAAGATGATAGGCAAACGCTGGGGCTTATCTCCCAAAATTGTCTTGTGTCTCTATAAGACAATAATACGTCCGATGGTAAGCTACGGCGCAGTAGTGTGGTGGCCGCGGACCAATCTAACAACGGCCGCCAACAAACTTCAAAAGCATCAAAGACTTGCATGCCTAGCGGCCACGGGCTGCATGGAAACCCCACCTACAGCGGCACTTGAAGTGTTGCTCGACCTGCCGCCGTTGCACCTGTTCATACAAAAAGAAGCAACGATGTCGGCGGTTCGGTTAAGAGTTCTAAGCTCTGGAAAGACACCAATACACCGCATACTAGCAACCTAAATACACTCTTCAAAGAAGTTCCCCTTACACAAGCCATCGGCGACCAGATACCGAAACAATTTGTGTTTGACAAGAAATACAAAATCCAACTGTGCGAGGATCTACACGTAGGAGCAGTTAACCACAACGAGCTCACGATCTTCACAGATGGGTCTAAAACGGATACAGATACGGGTTCAGGAGTGTTCTCCGAGGACCTGAACATCAACATCGCAGCACCGCTGGGAGCCTACAACA
Organism: Euclidia mi; assembly: GCA_944739405.2. NCBI lineage: Eukaryota > Metazoa > Arthropoda > Insecta > Lepidoptera > Erebidae > Euclidia > Euclidia mi. Next base: position 20,192,435 of record OX123184.2, on the reverse strand, counting down.
CGGTCTACCAGGCCGAATGTTTTGGTATAATCCTAGCCGCCACAGCAATCATGGCACGTGAGGTAAGGGAACGATCCATTAAGATCCTCTCAGATAGTATGGCTGTCCTTTCAGCCCTCAAAAGCCATACTATCACCTCGGCACTCACACTTGAATGCCACCAGAAACTAACAGATGTAGGTAAACTAAACAAATTAACACTGCAGTGGATCAAGGGCCATAGTGGCTCAAGAGGGAATGACGCAGCCGACGTACTTGCCAGAAGAGGGGCCACCTTAAAGGTGGTTGGACCCGAGCCCATTATTCCCCTCCCTTCTGGTTTTTATCGCAACCTGGTAAGAAATAGAACCAGGACCCAGCACAACCAGTCCTGGATTGGTATTGAAACATGTAGGCAGGCCAAGGAGGCTCTTCCCGCAGCAGACGGTAAGATAGCCAAACAAATCCTCCGGCTGTCCAAACAACAACTGCGGACAGTCACGGACGCCTACACAAGACACGGATTCTTTAATAAACACCTATTTACTATAGGTATCACCGACAGCCCCCTGTGCAGGGCCTGTATGGCAGCAGACGAGACGGCAGCACACCTGCTCCTCGACTGCCCTGAGGTCGCACAGTACAGGCAGCAGTACCTGACCAGAAACAGCACCCTGAGGGAAGCAGTGGGCCACATCAAGAGTTTGCTAGCTACCAGCTAGTGCTGTCAATAACGTTCCAACAGTTCCAGTTCAACATTGACTCGAATGCCTGGTATGTCGATTCCGGCGCTACTTGTCACATGACCAACAACAAACATCGATTGAAAAGCTATGTTGTGGACACTCCGAGGTTAGTAACAGTTGCTAATAATCAGAAAATGCATACCCATATGAAGGTCATGGTGAGGTGGAATTATTGTTGAAAGGACAATCTCAAGTTACAAAATTAAATGAAGTTTTTTTTTGTGGCGGGACTGTCAACGAACCTTATTTCTGTAGGCAAAATAGCTTCTAAGGGACTTGAAGTTCATTTTGACACTGAAAAGTGTAATATTTAATGTGGAAAAATGCCAGTTGCAAGTGCTACAAAGGTAAATGGTGTCTATGAACTGGACACAGTGAGTCAACAATCAACAAATGGCCATTAGCTGGCTGCAACATGTCAAACAGTGGCTTTGGTGGAGCCACAGATCCAGTCGATGGGTGAGGAACGCGCAGAAGCTGTGAATTTGTGTGAAGCGAATCAATCACAAGAGAGTTGGCATCGGAAACTCGGACACCTGAATAGGCGAAGTATGCATTTACTGAAACCAGGTATGGCAAGTGGAATTAATTACACTAACAGTAAAAATAATACCTGCGCAGCATGTATTGAAGGGAAGGAGAGCAGATTACCATTCCCAAAACAATCCTTTAGTCGAGCCACTGAGAAATTCGGTCTCATACATTCTGATTTATGTGGGCCTATGTCAGTTTCCTCATTTAGTGGTGTCAAGTATCTATTAACATTTATAGACGACTTCACTAGGATGACATTTGGTTATTTTATTAAAGGTAAATATCCAGTTCTGTCTGTATTCAAGATCTTTAAAAGTTTTGTAGAATATCAAACAAATTTGAAAATCAAGATGATAAGAACAGTCAATGGTCGTGAATATGTAAATAAAAATTTCCAGACATTCCTTCAAGAGCATTGCATCGTTCACCAGACGACTGTACCCTACTCTCCACGACAGAATGGTCTTGCGGAAAGGGCAAATCGCACAATTGTGGAGGCCAGACGATGTTTGCTACAAGATGCAGGTTTGGACCAAAGAATCTGGGCTGAGGCTTTTGAATACAGCAATCTTTATCAAGAATAAATCACCAAGTAAAGCGGTAAGAGGAACCACACCAGAAGAAAAATGGTCTAGTTGTAAAGCTGATTTATCAATTTTGAGAATATTTGGCTGTGTTGCTTATGCAATGATCCCCAATAAGAGGTGGAAGAAACTATATGCAAAGAGTAAACAATACATTTTTGTAGGATATTGTAAATACTAATTGATCCTCAAAATCCTTCCAAATGTATTAAATCTAGAGATGTGTGCTTCTTAGAGGGAATGATGTATAAAGACTTAAAAATAAATGAGAATAACACTACTACTGATTGTCAAATAAATTTTAATAATGAAATAGAAAATGTTGTGAGAACAAATGATGATAACAATGTCAATCCCTTGCCTACTATAGAATTATCTGACTCGATCACATCTAATTCAACTGTTTCTGACTCCAGCTTTGTGGATGACCCCAATGATGTCATGTGGAATCCAGACATGACTCAAGATCAACATTCTAGTTATTATGAAGATATTGATAAAGTGTGAATGCTGTAATTGCAATGACAGCAGCAAGTCATGATGGAGAACCACAAACAATTGAGGAAGCATTATTAGGACCTGAAAAGGAAGTCTGGAGGGAAACTTTTGAAGATGAATATAAATCATTTGAAAAAAAAATAATCCTGGGAGTTTGACATTACTGCCTGAAGGAAAGAAGGCTGTGCGCTGTAAGTGGATTTTTAAGAAGAAGCTAGGACTAGAAAGTCAGTTACTTCAGTATAAAGCACGCCTTGTAGCAGAAGGTTATACCCAGAAGTATGGGATTGACTACAAGGAATCCTACTCACCTGTAGTACGCTATTCTACTATACTTACATTTATTGCCCTGGCAGCAAATCGAAACTTACATATTGATCATATGGATGTAAAGAAAGCATTCTCATACGGTGATTTGCAAGAGACTGTTCGCATGGAGAAGCCAAATGGATACAAAATAAATGGTAAAGAAAACCATGTATTTAAACTTCATAAAGCTATATACGAGCTAAAGCAAGCCTCAAGGGCATGGTATGACAAGATAGATAATGCCTTGACAGATCTTCAGTTTAGAAAAACACTCAGTGAGCCTTGTGTTTACATTAAATCAGATATATATAATCATTAAGTCAGGAAATATTATTATATTAGCATTGTACGTCGATGACATTTTAATTATAAGTAAAGATACACCAGAAAAGAAAGCACTCAAGCAGAAACTGATGAAAAGGTTTGAAACTAAAGATCTTGGCTGAACTACACATGTATTAGGAATGAGACTAAATCAAAAACAAAATCAAATTACATTGGATCAGAAAACTATATATAGAAGGTATTAGAATAATAAAGTATAGAAGTCTAGTGGGATGTATTATGTACATAATACATAGCTGTTTGTACTGGACCAGATATTATGCATGCAGGAAGCTTACTCAGCCAATTTAACAGTTGTCATTCTGATACACATTGGAAAAGTAAAAAAAAAGCAAAAGTCAAAATCATTTATTCATCTAAGTCACAAGGTGACGCTTATGAATGTCAATTTTAGAATTAAATTACTTAATGCTTCTACATTTACATTTACTGCCTCGTTTGCAAAGCAATAGGTAGAACCACGAGAAAGAACGGGCAATAAAACTCGTGGCCACTCTTTTCAATCGCCAATATTATGGTACATATTTTTATTTTTGTAAGGAGCTGCAACTGTTTCACATTGTACATAATTACTTGTAAATAGTATGAGTTAGACATAATACATAAGCAATTAATGCAGTTACTAAATTAAGTGCTTTAGTTAGCCTTCCAATATTAATATTGTGTAACAGGAGCATCCACTTACGTCTTATTATGTAGACAACTCATGACCATGTTCAGAACTATGGTGGAAATGTATGTTACAGAAGTGACGGTATATGAATACACAAAATTACAAAAACGTTAGTTCACAGCCCATGATCACGAGTTATCTTCATCTTACAGTACAGTAAATTTTATTAAAATTAGTGCAACAACAATGCAAATGTAAATGTAGTAAGTGGAATGACCTAATACTAAACGAATAATAATTTAAAAGAACTAGAAATGTTATATAATGATAAACTGGAAAATGCTAAGTATCTATATAAATTCTAAATAAGTAGTAGATCATGAGTTGTCTAGTATAAGTGACCATCTATCCTTATCACTGAAATAATCATTAAGAGTATTGGTTCGGCGATACACTGAAACCGTAGGTAGGTTCTAGGCGACTTGGGAGGGAAATGGACTGTATACAAAGGATAGCGGGTTCTGAGGAGAAGAATGAATCCAAGCGAGCACTACTTTGGAGTCGGAAAATGCGTATATTTATTAATAGAGTAGTGGGGCAAAACTGTGTCTTGAACCTTGTGGAGCAACTGAGACAGCAGAAGGGCCGCGCACAACTCCAGTCTCGCAACCGAAATGGTTTTAACAGGCGAGACCTTAGACTTGGCACAAACTAACTGCACCGAGTAGTTAGAACCAATGCGGACTTGCAGATATATGACTCCGCCGTAAGCACGCTCGCTGGCGTCAGCGAAACCTTTTAAGTTGATGGTACATCCATCTACCAACCCAAGATGACGCGGAATAGTAATTTGATTGAGCGCGGTAAGCTCAATACAAAACTGGCCCCAAGCGGCGACAATATGGTCAGGGGGTGTTTCATCCCACTCACACTTTGATAGCCAAAGCTCTTTGATCAAGAGCTTGGCGTACAAAATTGTGGGAGCCACAAAACCCATTATGTCCCATAGTCGAGCCACTGTGGACAGCATAGTGCGTTTGGTGCACTTATCATCTGGCGGTGAGACGTCAAACCGAAAACTATCGCAAGATTTGTCCCAGCGTAAACCGAGAACCTTATGCGGTACAGACTTCTCAAACTCAATGTCTGGAGAAGCCTTATGAGAATCTGGTATGCGTGCGAGAACCTCCTTAGAGTTGCTTGTCCATTTGACAAGATCAAACTGGCCTCACTTGAAAAGCTGAATGAGCTCTTCACAAAGCGAAATTGCTAGCGGAGCGGGTATGACACTACAGGCAAGGTCATCCATATACAAAGCGGAAGTGTAGTATAGTATAGTGTAGCGTAGCGTAGCTTAGCATAGCATAGCATAGCATAGCATAGCATAGCATAGCATAGCATAGCATAGCATAGCATAGCATAGCATAGCATAGCATAGCATAGCGTAGCATAGCATAGCTTAGCATAGCATGGCGTAGCATAGCATAGCATAGCATAGCATAGCATAGCATAGCATAGCTAATTAGTGCTTTATCTTACACACAGTTTTAGCACCCACCTTGATCTCTTGAAGAGCAGAACAACAACAAGACGTAATACAATGAGAAGTATGTAACGTAGGTACGGTACCCATAATCACATACCCAAGTACCGTCTCAATAGCGGGCGGTAAATCATATCGCTCACTACGTACTATTTTAGTTAGTAGCAAGTGCGGAAATATTGAAGCTCCGATCAAAAGATCAATGCCTGCCGGATTCGCAAACTCCGCGTCGGCTAGCGGCAATGACTCGAGATGAGTGAGTGATGCCACGTCCACATCAGCGTTCGGCAATGCGTCCGTGATACGCTCCACGATAAGCGAAGAAATGTTAAAATTAATATTCCTATCAAAACGCGAATGTATTTTAATATCTACGGAACCCCTGCAATGCTTTTCTGATCCGCCTATCCCTTTGACGGTTGAGTTAGTATTTTTAAAGTTATTCCATAATCCGAGGCGTTTGAAGCATTCCGATGTTATTAGATTGGTCTGAGATGCGCTATCTAGCAGACAACGTACCATGTGCGGCGACCCATTAACATCATATACGATAACTTGCGCTGTCGCTAACAGTACCGTCTTAGACGCCGTACACTGCGTTTTGGCCCTGCGCGGATCATTATAGATGCGCGAGTGCCGTCCTCGCGTGCGCGTCGCCCGCGCAATGGATGTCATACACAACGATACTTCGCCCTCAGACGCGGAAGGCGCAGCTACCGTGGTCTGCACCTGCGGCGCAAGTGTGTCAAGGTTAGCGGCTTGGCTTGACAACGGGTTATCTTTATCGAAATGTAACAGTGTATGATGTTTTTGATTACATGATCGACACTTTGTCTTACTAGAACAATTACTTGTTTTATGTTTTATGCTTAAGCAGTTAATGCAAGCTTTGTTATCTTTTACGCATTTAAAACGAGCGGTTGCATGCAAATTATCGAAGGCGGGACACTTGTATAAGTGGTCGTGCACTATATTACTGCACAGACACTTATGTGAATTATTACTATTAGATTCCGAACATGTTACGTAAGATTGTGGATTAGGGACCGAGTTATTATTACTATTTCGCGATTTATTCAACCTTTGTTTGTTGCTGTTAGTGTTAGACGGGCCAGGTGAACCAGACTGCGTATTATGAAATATTCGACACTGATCTTTGATGAACGAAATAAAACTATCTAGTGTAGGTATTTTATTATTGCGTTCCGTCATCTCGAATGCGCGAATTGTATCAGTGTCAAACTTTTTTAAAGCGAGTTGAAGCAATATAAAGTCGGAAAGATCTTCTAATTTTAAATTCCTAAGAGAATTAACCGCGGTTACGAAGTTATCAATAAACAGCTGAAAATTCGAAACAGACGCGGCACCGGATAATTTAAGATTTAAAGCTTGATCAAAGTAAGTAGACGCTAGAACGCGCGTGTCCTGATATCTGTCAAGTAGTGACTGAAATATGACCTGATAATTCTCAGCACTGGGTGTGACACCTGCAAATACGGACTGGGCTTTCGGTGACAGTTTACCTATTAAATAGTACAACCTGTCAGCATCTGTCAGAGAACCATTATCGTGCACTGTAGACTTAAAACTCGCATAGAATAACGGCCAATTTCGTATATCTCCGTCAAACGACATAATCTCGATTGGCGGTAATCTCGGTTTGCGGGCAACAGGCTCTGCTGAACATTTACCCTCCAATTGCGATTGTATACGCTTAATAATACAATAAAGATCTTTGAATGAGGTATACGCCTGATAGTTCGGTTTTTCATCAGGATTGATAGAAAGTAATCTTGCGTTATAATCGTCTAACAACTTATGAAAATCTGTTCGAATACTATCTACTGTTATACAATAACTGAGAAATGCTTCGCTATTACTGTCAGACATAGATGCGGTTTTTGATCGTTCATAGATGTTTTGAATGCGCTCAAATAAAATATTGCGTTTTGCTTCTAAGATTGTCATCTGTTTGTCTTCCGACACGCGTGACTTCTTTTGTTGTGACATGCTTACGTAAGTATAAGCTAATGAGAACGAAACAAAATAAGAATATCTAATGTACCTATTATTTTACCTAAGTAGGCTAAGTAGGCAACACTTTAGAGCTGAGGACTTAAAAGTTGCTTGAAATATGAGATTTATAAGACAACTATGATAGTTGCATAAATAATAATTTAATAAGTAGGTAGCTACATAAAAGTTTACCTACTGATGCGGGCGGCAATAACCATGTGACGGTTATGTGAATATATTAGGAGTATAGCTAGGTGCTATAACTGCCTAGGTATAGCGATATAACGTATAAAAACGTAAATGAATCCGACTCGTATGGATAAAAAAAAATGGTTCGGCGATACACTGAAACCGTAGGTAGGTTCTAGGCGACTTGGGAGGGAAATGGACTGTATACAAAGGATAGCGGGTTCTTAGCCGCCTAGGAGATGGATACGGGAAGAGGTGATTGTGAGTGGGTATAGGATATTTCAAGGATGGAGGGCACTTACCTTATACAATCTTCTTCGTTTCCGAAGGGCAGTCTCCTGGTGGTTTCGTGATGCAGCTGTTGTTTTCACTTCACTTCACCGTCACTCCCACTTGCGAGCGGTTTATATATGCGGTAATAATCACATACAGCGATGCGGCGCGGTACGATATAGCGGACACGTTCTCAGCGAGCGGAATGTTCTGGACTGTCACTCGCGTCGACGATCGCGGCGACGAATCCACGAAAGGCAGTGCCTCTTCCAGGGAGTGGGATAGAGCGGGACGGAAATATGGTATCGCTCGCACTAGACGTGGAACGATTGATGTTGATGCGATTAGTTATAGATAGGAAGGTAGATGGCGCTACCAAGTATAATAACCTTTCCTAATAAGGCAGTCTTTTATTTTACTTTTCAACATATTAAATGGTAATTCTAAAAGACAAATTGGTATTTTATTGTAAATACGAATACCTAGCCCTACAAAAGAATTGTTAACTTTATGTAAACGATTATAAGGGGCACATAACTTATGCCTGTTTCAAGTATTTATATTATGTATATCACTTTTTGTAGTAAATAAACCTATATTTTGCCTAATATACAATATATTAGCAAATAAGAACTGCGATGCTACTGTTAGAATTCCTATAGACTTAAAGCGTTCCCTAAGAGTATATTTTGTACCTAACATGTATATTGCTCGTACCGCTCGTTGCTGTAGAACGAAGATATTCTGAATATCCGCAGCTTTGCCACATAACAAGACGCCGAGGACATGACACTATGAAAATAGCTAAAATATACTAGACCAGCTGTGTCGACATCAGTAAGTTGTCTAACTTTTCTGACAGCATACGCTGCAGAGCTGAGCTTACCTGCAAGACATGCTATATGTGCACCCCATTGTAACTTACTATCTAATGTAATGCCTAGAAACACTGTAGAGTCAACTGTCTCAAGTTCCTCCCTATCTAGCATAATATTAGGTCCCAGTTGTCTAACGTTAGGTAAGGCAAATTTAACGCATTTAGTTTTTTTAGAATTAAGTACTAGGTTGTTTGCTGTAAACCATTGCGTAACTTGTATAAGTGCATTATTTACATCATCAAATTCATTCCTATTCCTGTCTACTTTAAAAATAAGTGATGTATCGTCTGCAAAAAGTACGACATCACAGATGTTTTTTAAATAAAAAGGTAAGTCAATAATAAATACAAGGAATAGAAAAGGACCTAGAATTGAACCTTGTGGAACGCCTAACTGTATAGGTAATTTAGAGGATGTAGTCCCATTTACATCAACACACTGAAATCTCTGCCACAGGTACGACTCGACAACACTAAGTGCGGTTTCCTCTACCCCGTAGTGGCAGAGCTTACGCAGTAGTGTGTCGTGATGAACGCAATCAAATGCTTTTGATAGGTCACAAAATACTCCGTTAGCATTTTTAGATGACTCCCAAGCATTATAAACGTGTTTTATGAGAGCATCACCCGCATCAGTAGTGGATCTACCTTTAGTAAATCCATTTTGATCTTTGTGAAGCAGACTATTTAAATTAAAGTGTCTAAGTAGCTGCTTTAATAAAATCTTTTCAAATATTTTACTAAATGCCGGCAAGATAGAGATGGGTCTAAAATTATTTATGTCATTTTTACTGCCAGATTTGAATAAAGGTATGATTTTACTTAACTTCATCAAATCCGGAAATACGCCTAGGTCAAAACATTGTTTAAAAATTATAGAGAGGTAAGGCGCAACAGTCTCAACTATAGTACTTAAAATTTTAATTAAAATGCCCCAAAAGACGCCAGTATTTTTAATAGTTATTGAATTAAATGCGGTCAATAAATCTTGCGGGGTGACGTGCTCGAATCTAAACACGAATTTTGATTTTGTCATAATACAAACTTGTTTAAACATTTTTGAGTAGCTTTTTACATAATTTAGAAACGGTGTGTCAAATCTATGTTGTTTCAAACCGTATAATTCAAACAACTTGGCTCTCCTTCTGTATATACCTTTAGTGGCCCACTGGTTAAGAGATCCGGTAGTAGCCTTTAGTGTTACAGTTTTACTCTTAATAGTATTTTGAAACTCATTAATAATTAGTCCAAAAAGTGAATTATAAATTGTATTTGGATTTTCTGAGTTAAATATTGAAGGATTGAGATTTGCGATAATATTGTTTTTGAAACGTATAAGACGATTGGTAGTTTGAGGCTTACACTCTACTGTATGTAATTATTATATGCTGAACAAGAAAAACTAGCTATCTGTCCACGGTGATCAGAAGGAAGAAAACTAATAACTACTGGGTTTTTAGCAACACAACTAGAACTGAATATATTATACAAACAAGTAGAAGATGTTGCAGAGACTCTAGTAGGTCCACAGAAAAAGTTACTTAAATTAAATGACTTAAAAAAATCAGAAATCTAGTACACTGTGAAGAATTCTCTAAAATATTAATATTAAAATCACTACAAACTATAATATTCTTACTGCTACATTTAATTTTATTAATAGCATCTTCCATAACTGTCTCAAATAGATTATAATCACTAAAAGGGGATTGATGTACACAAATTTACAATCTATGAATCTAGTTCCACACAGGAGAACTCAATAGTGCGCTCAATAGATAAGTTTACAATATCTTCACGTTCTTTGCATTTTAATAAATTTGAAGTCATCATGAGAGAACCGCCTCTAATAGCCTGCTTTCTAATATACGCGCTCTGCATTGTGTAATATTGATTAATGACAATAATCTCATGGTTCTTTAACCAGTGTTCAGTTAAACACAAAACTTTAACATCATATTTCTCTAGAAATAAACTTAATTCTAATTCTTTGCCAGATAGGCCCTGCATGTTTTGGTGTACAAAGCAGCCACGTGTATTACGTTATCTAAAAGGGACTATTAATTATAACATAGTATATGAAAAATCCTCAGTAAGTGTTACAGAATATGCAGATTCGGATTGGATGTCTAACCAGCTAGACCGTCGCTCATATACTGGTTATGTATTTAAATTAATAAATTCAGCAGCGTCGTGGGCAAGCCGAAAGCAAAGAACTGTGGCCCTATCCAGCATGGAAGCTGAATACATGGCATTGTGTGAAGCAGCAAAGGAGGCTAAATTTCTAAGAAGCTTTCTTTATAAATGTTTAGGTAAACATTTATCACACAGCAAAAAGCATTTGTAATGGTCATGTTAATCATAGTCGTAGTAAACACATTGATATTAAGCATAATTTTGTTGATTTTGTTCGACAAATTGTAGAAGATAAAATATGCCAGCAGATTTCCTAACTAAATATTTAAGTAAAGATAAACATTTTAATTGTATAATAAATCTTGGATTACAGATTGTTTATATCAAGGGCAGGTGTTAGAACTAGTATAAACTAAACAATGTAGATTGTATAAATATTTCACTAGTTGGTTCACTACTGTCTATGCCGAGATGTTGTCATTCTGTTCTGTCGTTTTATACTTCCCCTTGTGTCAACTGTTTTACTGTGATGACTAGACTCTGAATAAATCTCAGTATATCAATTTAACCCTTTGTTATTTTCGCATAATTCTATCAGGTTCAATGTAAACTATTGACTACTTTATTTTTGTGAACACGCTTCCAACTCAATAAGAATATATTTAGTTATAACATATCTATTACGATCACACCCCGAGTGATTAAATGTGCTCTTGCTTTTCACTGACATTATCTCTGCAATTTTATTTGTAAATTAGATACGGATCGCGTCTGGCTCCCGAATAATTATAATTTAGACATAGTAATTTTGGTGCGATTTCTTGAATTTAGGAAACTTCTTAGTTGAATTGTATTTAGTTATTAAGTTGTAACAAAATTTGTACTTACAATGGGTATAAAAACACTTGTTAGATTCCAGTTATTTGTTTTATTTGAATTCTTTTATATTTCATTTACAAGGGCTCGTGTGGAAAGACCAGACGTGCTACTGGAATAACGCTCGGAGGATGTCGGTGATCCAAATTAATAATACAATAATTTTTTTACACCGTAGGACGATACTTGGCGCTTATTAACCTTGAATAATTTTCTTACATTTATAAATAACACAATTTAATCAAAAAGTTTTAAAAAGCTCATAAAATCATTTCGGTCATCTAAAAGAAAAAGGTTCAAAATTATTATAATGTCAAATTAGATATTACAAAGAATTAAGGCCACGGAGACAAAAAACATACTTTTCGTAATATTCTACTAGATTTGAGAGGCCATTATTCTATAAAAATACGTTTTAGTTATGTTTGTTCAAACTACTATATAGAGTAAAATCATTGACTAACTTACCTTAAATCCAGAATTGAGTACATTGCACACGTCATCGTGTTCAGTTATATAGTCTATCATCATTATCTGCAAGTCAGGTTCTGCACCGTTTTCCTAGGACAATATGAAATGAAAGTATAATAAAATGCTTTACGATCTACGATATTTCATTTAATTAAATAATACTCACTCTGCCAGCTCTTGGGTATGCGTCGGATCCATAATGACTATAACCATGATCGACGGTCCAATTATTGGAAGGTGTACTGGCGCTTAGATACGTATAGTTTTTATGAACACTGAAACATTAATTATTTTCACATACCAATCTGTGCAGTTCTAAATTAAACGAGTGATAAAAATTCTGAAAATTATTAATTTAAACTTTTGTTTCCACGTATTAATTCTTAACGCCATTGGAAATTCGTCAAATGACAACGTATATACTAAAGAAGAGTATTTATATAAACATGTTAGGTAACAGAACGTCAATAAATAGTTTTAAGAAAATGAAATTGCTAGTATTCGACTAGTTTCCTTTAATCCCCAAGTTTAGACGTGCAAGCAAGGGTGACATGAAAGTGTAAATCGTTCATGCGATCATTGCATCATAATTTAAAAAATCTTGTACACACTTTTCTAGCCTTAGTATTTCATCCGCTGATAACGAGTTGACTGTGTAACATAATCCTTCACTGGTGAGAACTGTTGATAGTAAATCACTGCAATCAATATATTGTTCTTCCAACTTACAAAGATAAAACAGGTCTTCTTATGTTGGGGCCACCTTAAAAGTTATAACAATCGATTATGTCATAATCCTGAAATTATGGTTGGTTTCTTTTTACAATTGAAGGGTCCACTGCAATAATGATGAATGTCCAAAAAAATTCAAACTCTAAGTTCGAACGGCATTCGGTCACTTAATATATGCAATTAATAATCTCACAGTCTTACAGTCCCGAGAAAATTTAGTTTTTAATATTTGGCTACATGGCTAGAACGCTGAAAGTAACAGGCGTTCACGGCTACAATGATCAATGTCCAGGACATCTATCATTATTGGCTGTGAGCATAGTGTGGACAATGATCGTTATTGTTCTTAATTTTTATAACTTACCTCAGATTATTTAATTTTTAAATAGTTTAAGTTACCTTTGAATGATTATTTGCCAAAGAATGAATATTATAATATCATTTCAGTTATAGGACATATTATGCCGTTTAACTGAAATAAAAATTATTTTCTTATCTCTAACTCTGAGTTTTTTTTAACCGTTTATGAACTTGAAACCGTATTATCTCGGAACAATAAACAAAGGATATTCATTATTATTGCAGTGGACCCTTCAATTAATAAATAGTTTATTATTAAATTAAGAATATATTTCACTGTTTGACTTGTAATCGCTAGTATTCCGGTCACGTGATGAATGTGGGCTTTAATATTTAACGCGTTGAAGATATTATACATTCATGGCAGTACATATTTTGCTTCAGTGTTCTCTGTGGCATGGAAAAATAAGAAATGAACAATTTGATAACTGCCGCCCAAGACGCACGGATACAAACTGCTCAGACAAAAATAATTGCTCGTGCAATTTTGATCCCATATTGTTAAATACTCCATGAGAACACTAAAACCTAAAACCCTTTCTCCAAGGGATGGCGACACCGAGAGCATAATGAAAATAGAGTCTTGGAAAGAATAAAAATAGAAAAATTATAAGAGAATGATGTGAAAGGTGAGTATAAACAAAGTTTGATAGCAAGATTTGACTTGATTTGAATGGTTCGATGGTGTAAATGATATGGAAAAATTATGGCATTTTTTTAAGGAAGATGTAGTATGTGTAACATCTGAAGTACATATGTGGTGTGATCAACAGAAGGAAGGGAGGGGAACAAGAAGAAAGCTTGGTTAGATTGGTTGGCTGCCAGAGCAAAATGAAAGAATGGGAAAAGCAAATAATGAAGACATAGATGAAGCTAGAAAATAGTTTGTTAGTTCAAAAAGCATAGTAAAAGAAATTGATCATAGGAAAAAAAAGCTGAGTTTGATAATAGACTATCTGACGATTTAAATTTAAGAAACAGTTAATGTTTTTCTGGAAATCCGTTCGTACAGTTCGAGGAAGAACTCAATCCTCAGAATACACATCGATCAGAGACAAGATGAAAAGATAGTGAATGGTAATCATGCGTGCTGAAAAGATGGAAAGAGTATTTTGAAGGTTTATTTAAAAGAAACACCGATTGCTGATATGAATGTTACTTATAGCACTGATGAAAGCATTACTAGCGTGGATGAGATTGTGAAGGCGCTGGTAAGTATGAAAGTAGGTAAGGCTGCAAGATATGGTAGGATTACAGTCGAAATGCTGAAGGCCGGACAGGGCATCATAGTTAGTCAGCTGCAGCGCTTATTCAACTTGTGCTGGGGCACCAGCCGAGTACCTAATGACATCGCAACAAGACTGCAGAAACTAAAGAGGCATTAGCCTTCTCGGCATTGTTGATAAATTGTATGTAAAGGTACTAATTGAAAGAGTTATAAAAATAACCGACACGAAAATATGGGATGTACAAGTGGGATTCCGAAAGGGTATGTACTGATCAGGTTTTTCCCTTACGAAGCATAACCAAAAAGTTCTTGGCCAAGGGTCTAAAAGGTCTATAGCACATTTGTGGATTTGGAAAAGGCTTACAATAATGTGGTGAGGAATGAAATGTGGTCGGTACTGACATTGTATGAGGCAAACAACAGCCTCATTCGAGCTCTGAAATCCCTTTATGACGATTCTAGAGCTTGTGTGTGGATAAACGGTGCATACACTGACTGGTTTACCATCAAGACAGGTATTAAACACGGATGTGTACCGTCGCCGTGGCCGTTTAATCTCTTCATGGACAGTTGTTTGCAAGATCTAAAGCATTGTGACTGTGGATTAAGGATGAATGGGTTACTTATCAAATGCTTCCTTTATACTGATGATCAGATAATACTTGCATCTTCAACGGAGGAGTTGCAGGAGATGGTAACAATTATGCATGGTGCTTTAGAAAGAAAGGGACTTAAAGTGAAAGTGTAAGTAAAACGAAAATTATGATTTCTGAAAAGGAGGAATGCGTTACGGCTTGTAATGTTATGGTCGATGAACAACGAGTGAAGCAAGTTAATGAATTTGTGTATGTACGCTGTTTACATGAGATGGTAAGAATGAAGAAGATATTCAAAGAAGGTATAATGCAGGTGATAGTGTGAATTTCTATTCACACTATCACCTGCATTATACCTTCTCTCTCTGAAAGCATTTATGAACAGCCAAAACGTGTACAAAAAGGCGCGTTTGGCTGTTAATAGAGGGGTATTAGTGCCTACCCTTATGTATAGTAGTGAAAGTTGGGTATGGTAAAAGAGACTTGAAAGTAGAATAAATGCTGTAGAAATGAGAGCAGAAGTATTTGTGGTACACCACACATACCTTTTCTTTGACCGACAGAGTAAAGCATTGTGTGATAAGAGAGTGTTGTGGGGTAAAAGAAGATGTAGTGACGAGCATCGAGAAAGGCATGTTAAGATGGTTTGGGCGCATGGAGAGGTGACGTGATGATGGATGACGAAAGACTGACAAAGATGATAATATCTTCTTATTATATAAGGCAAGTGTGAATGGGACAGGATGAAAGGGAAGACCTAGACGGACGTTCTCTGACTAGATGACTAGATTGAAAACATCCTTAAAAAAAAGACAGGTCAGAAGTACGCTAAATAGAAAAGCATTGTCGCACGAGTGATTGATTTCCACGGGGTAGCCGGGATCGATCACTCGCCGAGCAATTAAAGAGAGATAATTAGGTTGACTTACGGGAAATAAATAAAAAATATCACCAGGAAAGTTTAAACTCGCGTTATAATTCCAGTTATTCGATACAAAAAAAGAACTGACGATTAAGGTTAACAGAAGAGACAATTATCTAGGGAAATAAATGGCATTGCTGTGCGTCACTCGTAGCGAGGCTCGCGGCGCAGGAGCGCGATGTGACGTCACAGCATGCATGAGAAGCTTGATGAGAGTGAATGAAGCAAGAGAGGTATCCCGGTCACGTAGTCTCTGTCTACCCCTTCGGAAAAAAGGCGTGAGTCTATGTATGTATGAGAACCCTTTATTGACATTTCGTATACGAGCAATTTTTATGTCACTCTGTATATAATACTAGACGATGCCCGCGGTTACACCCGCGTTATATAAGGCTACTGCTTTGCTCCCGTCACTCATAGCGTGATTTTATATAGCCTATAGCCTTCCTCGATAAATAGGCTATCTAACACTGAAATAATTTTTCAAATCGGACCAGTAGTTCCTGAGATTAGCGCGTTCAACCAAACAAACAAACAAACAAACTCTTCAGCTTTATATATTAGTTTA
The DNA here is from genome assembly GCA_944739405.2 of Euclidia mi. Lineage (NCBI taxonomy): Eukaryota > Metazoa > Arthropoda > Insecta > Lepidoptera > Erebidae > Euclidia > Euclidia mi. The sequence continues at coordinate 20,176,040 of OX123184.2, read as the reverse complement.
AGATTAATGGTAAACTCAGTTACTTACATCCAAAATGGTTTCAGTTACATTAGCATTCGAATAATTTCTTCGAAAATAATAATTAAATTCTTCGAAAGTCCAAACAGCAGATGAACATACGTTGCTTATATCCTTAAACTGTATAAAATCGTTCTTATCACTGAAAAAAAACCATTTTGCGTATATTAACGAATATCGCTCTTTCCCGATTTTTACACACCGCTACTACATATTTATTAAAAACATTCGATACGCATACGAGTATTATTTTCAACTAAAATTATTCAGTTTAAGTGCTTTTTATCTGCCCCAACGTTTTGCTATGATTTATACCACCCGTATTGGCAGTTTCTAAAACCTACTTAAATAATCAAATTTTGAAGATGACTTTAATTATTACGAATTAAACAAATCTACGTACTCTTCAGTAAATTCGTAGTCCGTCGTCAGGGTTTTGTTACACAGATCTTGCAATTTGTATACTGCTGCTGTAAAATTGTATTTTGTAGCTTTACATTTTAACTGTGGACAGATAGTAACTGATGGAAACGGTACCTGGAAAGTTGAATAGTATTGTCAGCATAGCGCAATTTCTGGACTTGAAACAATTTCAAGTTACTTTTATGAGTAGTGGCAAAAGAAAGGTAAGTTAGCAATTAACGCATTTAATCAGATCGACGCTGGCTTATCTACCACTAATTGAAGTTAAAAATAAATGGATAACAAAATATTACCTTTCGGACCGACACAAGCTGCTCACTGACAGTGACTATAACGGGACTGGTTCTCCATTTTACCCAAACATTGTGTGTTAAGTAGCAACACAGACATAAACTTGCGATAAAAGTTATCAACCAGAAGATCCTACAAAAATAATATGATAATAATAAGTCAAAAAGCAGCAGCATAATATAATAGCAGATATTATTGTTACCAAATTATATGATAATTTTGCAAACCCAAAGATTAATTTAAAAGCTAAAGTCTGTTTCAAAGTTAGTCTGTGTGTAGGTTACGTATGGTCACATATTATATAAGGTGGGGTAAAAATCTTAGACAAGTACTGAAATCCATTATTTAAAATGAAAGTAAAGAAAGTTCCTAAATTGTATGTACTAGAGCAAAGATTCTCTTTAGCCTATTACACCTTTATGTATTCTGAAAATCATCACAAATTGTCCAATATTTTTCATATTAGAGGGTCACACCAGTATCAGACTAAATTCTAATCTGAAAATGGTGTGACCTATATCATTAAAGAGGAGGATTTAATTGCCTTCTTTGAGAAACTTTGTTTTCGTGTCTTACTTTTCTATGATTGTAAGTCCTCTTTTGGTGGTGTAAGATAAGCCATGAAGCGTAGTGTTACTAGCGTAATCATGTAACATTTCTTGAACCAGTTTTTTCTGACGCTTCCGTCTTGTCTTTCTCACACAAAAGTCGCCATATACATTCGCAATAACGACTGTACCTTCTTCATCCACTCTGTAATTTAGAATAATATGATAGTTATGACGACAGTAAATTGAACCAGCAGTAAATAACTTAGTCATGACAAAGTTATTAGAAATTGTATATTTTGTTTAAAGCCAGGGTGTTAATTCTGTTGTATTCTTGTTTGCTTGTGTTTTTTGTTTCCAATCACGAAAACATTGCTAAATGGGTTTATTTTTTATAATAATATTCTACAACTTAAACATGTCACTAATTAGTCTGAAACCAAGCAGAACTTGTACTTTGGTTATAAGACAATAATAAAAATATTCTACCACATTCACACAACACCGTCTAGTCCCAAAGTAAGCAGAGCTTGTACTATTGGTACTAGACACTGGATAAACATACATATATATTTTTTTGTAAATACATACATATTATACATAGAAACACCCAGACCAAGACAAATATCACGTCCTTCCATGTTCACGCACACAAATTTTTGACTTGAGCGGGAATCGAACCCGCGAACTTTGGCGTGGCAGTCGTTTACGCTACCGCTACGCCAACCGGTCGTCATCAAATAGATAAATATATCCTTTTTCATCAAAGGAGTTCGAAATTGTCAACCTATTTCAATTCCTATAGTTGAGGTAAACAATCCGAGGGTGCGTGGTGGATTCCTCATTCTTTCCATTAATAAAAGTATTAATACTTTTGTTGAACTTAGTTAAACAAAGTGTACATTTCAAGATATTCTGGTTTAATTTCTACCATTAGAGAATCGTAGACAAATTTAGATTTCCTGTTGCAATATTATTCCAAGCATTATAAAGCTGAAGGATATAGTTGAAATGAATCTTTATTTCGTGTAAACTTTTTTATAGTAGGTAAGAAAAATCGAAATCGGCGAGCATGTATGAAAAGAGTAATGAGTGTAGAGGAAGTTCGTGAGGTTTGTAAGGATAGAAGCAAGTGGCGTTCTGTTGCCTACCCTAACGGGCAAAACGCGTGAGTATATGTATGTATGTATGTAAGAAAAGTCAATTTTTTTTCAGTTCACAATTTATATGCTTATGTTAAATTGGAGCAGTTCAATCCCAAGCGTTTTTATCGTCTATATAATCGGGAATTGTCATAATCCTCCCAGCGTTATCCCAATTTTTGGGCCTGGGGTCCGCTTACTAGTCTAACCGGATTTGGCTGAATAGTAGCTTTTTCACGGAGCGACTGCCTGTCTGACCTACGCAACCCGAAGGGCGATCGATATTCCATGGTTTAGACTAGTGTCCGTTAATTAAGAAGGTACTGACGCCCTATAACGACTGTCAAAGATGTTTATGATAACCGGGACCGACAGCTTAACGTGCACTTCGAGGCACGGGGCAAGCGATAATTTACAATTCAATACGCACATAACTCCGAAAAGTCATTGGTGCGCACCGTAGCTACGAACCCGATACCCTCTACATGGCCGTCTGTTGGTATCTCCACTTGGCTATCGCTGCCTTTATAATCAGAAATTGTATAATAATATGCTTCTAAACACAGTTTAGTTTTGGCAATAATTTCAAATTTATTTATCGTTAAATTTTTATATTAATAGGGAGCTTGTTATAAAAGCGTATGTATACACTGCCCCATAAAACAGTTACTTATTTTGTAGAGGCGGGTGCTATGAACTACAAGATTACTCTTATGTCTAGTATTTACAGTGTGTAACCCTTTTTTGCTAAATTTTTCCATATTCTTTTGGACATAATTATGACAGATTATCACATTAAACCATTAAATTTCGTACATTTAACCAATTAACAACTTTAGAGAGTTCGTTGTTTACTTCGTCAAAATTAGTCTACTGTCGTTTAATATTCAAAATAAAGAGGTATCATCCGCGAACAAAACAATCTCATGATTGTTATTTACGTAATAGTGTAAATGAACACTACGGGACGCCCATTTTTAAGGCAGATCCTGGAGATGTCTTATCATTAATCTGGACCTTCTGGATTCTATTTTCCAAATAAGAAACCAGGAGATGGGGAGCTTTGTTCCTGATGCCGTAATCATATAATTTCCTAAGTAGAGTATCATGATATACAGTTATACACAATCAAAGGCTTTTGACAAGTCATTAAATAATCCTAAAGCATCTTGCGACTTCTCCCAAGCTGCAAATATACTTTTGAGTAACTTAAATCCTGCGTCAGTAGTCAAACGATCCCTCGTAAATTCGAACTTTTCCTTGTGAATCACTAGTCGAACGACCCCTTGTAAATCCGAACTGTTCCGTATGAAGAAGATTATGTTTATCAAAATATCTAAGCAATTACTGTCAAAGTACTAATTTTCAAAAAATAAACTAAGTGTTGGCAATACAGAAATAGGTCGAAAATTAGAAGGATCTGATGTGTCACCAGATTTAAATAAAGGTATAACTTACTATATTTCATCAAATCATGAAATATTCTCGAAGTGATGCAACCATTGAACATCGTTGCAAGATGTGGAGCAATTACGGTAATAATAGATGAAATAGTCTTCACTGACTATCCTATTGTCTTTTTCATATTTATTGTTTTAAATTGATGATGAACCCTACGCATCAATAAATAGACCAAAGAACTGGGCTTGGAAACTTTATTTGCATTGCAACCTACTAAGGTAGAGTTTCCAAATCAGGAGATAATTGGGTAGAACATAAGGTGTTCAAAGCTTGAAGCAGTTGCTTCTATGTATATTAATCAATTCATTTGATTTTTTAGAATCAATTGTATATACAAGCTCTAAGTTATACGTACAACGAGCGATTTTACAAAGTATAGTTATTTTATAAGTTCATGGAGTATAAAATAATTATTATTTCAATTACCCTTATAAAAAATATTGTTTAGGTAGTGTCAGAGGTAAGTAAATAAAACAAAATATAATACAAATAAATAGATAAAAACTTTGGTTCATACTATTAAGAATTGGGCGCAACATTAAACAAAAACTTACTCCATTGTGTAGCACTATTGAATAACAAGTCCTTTTGCTAAGATGGCACGTTCACTACTGAATACAGTTTCAATGTGACAACGTAAATTTATATTAATTAAGTTAATGGTTTGCAACCCCATTGGAGCCAAGGGACATTCGTAATTTATCATTAAATTGTACCAGCAGTAATTAACATTGTAATACTACACTCAAAGATGATATCACTTTGAGGTCAAACTAGTTGTTGCAAAAACTAATAATTATCTATTTCTCGAAGCTCGAGATATTAAAAACTTAATGGACTCTGTTGTTTGACACAGTCTGAAATTGTATTGCTAAACAATGCTACCTATATCTATATTACATACGAAGACATCTTCAAATCAACTGTAAAATTTTTGGTTTCGCCTAAAGAAAAAATAATATCAAAAGGTATGAGGTGAGTATACGAGACTAATCAGCAATGCGGTATCATCAGTGAAAGCAAAACCCCTTTTATAATAGGGCAGTTCGAGTTCGCAGGGTTGCTTCTTGAAGGAGAAAAATAACAAAGGTGCAAGTGGCACTTCCTTGCGGTACCCCATGCTTAATGGCAACCTCCTTTTTGATGTTCTTTTTCTTCTGTTAATTTTCGCTGGGGTACTTAATAAGGCAACAGTCTATAATCTCTTCAAAATTTGATAATACAGGTACTGTGACTTCAAAGTTTAGTAGGAATACTGCCACCTTACGTCGAACTTCTGAGAATGTGTGATACTATCACAGTCAAACTAGGTTATTCGATTTGGGGTGCTGTGTCAGGTAACCTCCCCGTGGTGCACCCGGGCAACATAAGCCAAAGACTCCCTTGCCACTCGAGGGAGTCTTTGGCTCATGGCCAATAATCTGGCCGTAGGGAACTCTCCGCTTTCTGTGGAGGGTGTATTAACCCGAATGGGTCGTTTTGGGGGAGTTTCTCTGCATATCCTCTGAGCTAGCAGAAGGTACAGCGGATGAAACCAGGGGGGCAAGAGGAAAAAACCTCTATAAAAATGGTAAAGTGGGGCCCAACCTGGGCTTGAAGCGGCGGGCCCGGCGTACACTTACACTGTCGCCGAGCAGGCAACGGAGAAACATTCTTCCTTTGCCTCCGTCATACATCGTAATCCCGGAAAGAGTGCTGTGGTCATGTCTCGCAACTTTATCTGGGACCGATGGTCCTGGCTTAGCCGCCCGGACCGCGAGGAAGACAACCTCTTCAAAATAACCCCGAATCTCAAGCTCTGGCGCGCGGCGAAGGGATGCATGGCTGACGGGAGGTTCAGTTGCGAGCGCGCCCCCAGCTGGGGTACCGGCGGACCCCCCAGTTGAGTACTAAATGTACGCTTACCCGGGTACAGGGGGCACTGCCCGGATGGACTTTTTATTCCCCCACACTCGTGGGAACAAAATGGAAAATAACACTGTTCAACATTTTAATTCGATGATTACTGATATGTCGCAAACACTGACGGCTCAGGTAGGTCACTCAAGTCGTAGTCACTCGAATGATGGTGATGCTCGCAGCACATCACGTTCTCGAGTTCGATCTCGCCCCAGGGAGGGGACGGAGTCAGATCTTGACTTCGTACCGCCCCCCAAGGTAGGTAAGGTAGTGACAGGGTCAGAATCCGATATTGAATCCGTACCTTCTTCCAAGGCAGGTAAGGTACCGACAACTAGGCGCGGTCGAGGTCGTGGTCGCGGACGAGGCCGGAGCACGACAGTATCTGGGTCGGAGACTGAAGCTCTAACCCAGAAGGAGGAGGAGGAAAATGTGTCGGAAGAACTTACACAGTTACTGCAACAAATTCGCCCACTTAACCGGGATAATAACCCCCAATTGGCGGCGGATTTGGTGAAGAGGACTGGGCAAGGCGTCGCCATCGTTTTAAAGGTAGCTGCAAAGTCCCGGCATCTGAATGGGCAATATGTGAGAGCACTGAAGGATGCAGCGACTACTATCTCTGAATCCGTGGAGGTGTTATCTGAGCGCACCACAACTGACGAGATAAAGCGTCTGGCAGCAGCTAACACTGCCCTTAAAGCGGAGTTAGCAAATCTCCGGAAGGAATTGGCCCAGATTCAGACCGCTAGCACGGCCCCTAGCTTATCAGAGGAACAAATGCGGCTGATTATGGATCGCACCGGCTTCTTGGTTGATGCGCGACTGGCCGCCCTGGAAGCAAGGCTACTTCCAGAACCAGTTCTTCGACCCCCACTGGCTGCAGACAAACAAAGACGGCCTACAAGTTCTGTAAGTACGGCGGCACCTCAAGGGACGTATGCCACGGTGGCGGTGACACCTAGGTCTAACCGGGCAGAGTCTAACAGCCGCGCGACTGCTACAGCAAAGCAGGCACAACCGCAGAGTAAATCTAAGAAGGCAACAGCAAGTGCACCATGCAATGCTCTGGATGTAACTGCCCAGAATTCCTCTGCCACAACCAACCCCAGCGAGGTCTGGCAGACTGTAGAACCGGGCAGAAAGAAAAAAAGAAAGAGAAGAAAGGCTGCTGCCAAAGCAGCTGAAGCTGCAGATCCTAAAAAGGCCCAAAAGCCGAAGAACAAACTGCAGCCACCTAAGTCGGCAGCTGTTATCATAACAGTGCTGCCTCAGGCCGTGGACAAGGGCCTCTCCTATGAGGCTGTTTTGAGGAAGGCACGTCAGGGCGTAGATGTTTCTGACTTAGGGAGCGCTGGCGCCCGGACACGCTTGACCCGGACAGGGGCTCGAATGCTTGAGTTCCCTGGGGTTGAAGGCATTAAAACCGCCGATACATTAGCGGAAAGGCTGCGAAACTACTTTGCTGGGGAAGATGGTGTAAAAATCACCAGGCCCGTGAAATGCGCGGAACTGCGCATCACTGGCCTGGATGATTCAATTACTGCCGAGGAAATCCGGGGTGCAATAGTTACCAAAGCTGCATGTACCCCGGAATCCATCAGAGTCGGTACCATCCGTAGTGGCCCCGGAGGCATGGGCGCGGTGTGGGTCAGTTGCCCCGTTACTGCAGCTAAAATATTAGCTACCACTGGTAGGTTCGCCGTGGGATGGAGCTCAGCCAAGGTAACGGTCCTGGAGTCGAGACCTGCGAGGTGTTTCAAATGTCTAGAGCAGGGACACACTCGTGCCACTTGCAACAGTGTTTTTGACTGCAGTGATCTCTGTTATCGCTGTGGTTGCCCAGGGCATAAAGCAGCAGGGTGCTCCGCCACTCCACACTGTCCAATTTGTGAGACGGCCAAGCTCCCTGCTGACCACACAATGGGTGGGAAGGGTTGCCGATCTTCTGCAGCCTCCAAGAATAAAAACAAGGATAGTCCATCGACCCGGGCTGCAATTCCTGGTTCCAGTGATGTCCAGCGATCACCATCGCAAGAGGAGGCAATGGTCACAATTTAATTATGGATCGTGACTGCTGCTTCCTTCAGGCGAATCTCAACCACTCGGCCCGCGCACAAGATCTCTTCCTACAATCCTTGGCGGAGTGGTCGATTGGTGTAGCCGTTGCATCAGAGCCCTATTTCGTTCCTACTCGCTCTAATTGGGAGAGTGACTGGGACGGCTCCGTTGCAATCGTCAGCTCCACGGAATCTAGCTCCCCGCCTTTGCTGCTCAAAGACAAGGGTTCGGGCTATGTCGCTGCTGAATGGGGGGGATTGGTTATTTACGGGGTCTACTTCTCCCCCAACCGGAGTTTGGCTGATTTTGAGATCTTTCTCGACAATCTTGAGACCTCGATACGGCGTTTATCACCTAGCCACGTCTTGGTTATGGGTGATTTTAATGCAAAAGCTGTTGCGTGGGGATCTCCCAGAACGGACGTACGTGGTGCGGCTGTCCTACAATGGATGTCATCGGTTGATCTCTGTCTTTTAAACAGAGGTTCTACCAATACATGCGTGCGACGACAGGGGGGGTCGATAGTGGACCTCTCGTTCGCTACTCCTGAAGTTGCAGCGCGTGTGAGGAGCTGGCGCGTACTGCAGGAGGTGGAGACCCTCTCGCATCACTTGTATATCCGAATACGCGTCTCCCGAACGCAGACGTCTCGAGGGAGCACATTTAACAGAACTGCCAGTTTTCCACGATGGGCTGTACGTAGGCTCAACCGGAACTTACTAGCCGAGGCGGCCATTATTCAGTCTTGGCTGATCACACCACCTCCTTCCGAGGGGGTTGATATTGCTGCTGAGGCTGGCCGTTTTCGTGATACGATGACGAATATATGCGATGCAGCCATGCCTCGCGTTCGTCGTCGACCCCCGAAAAAGGAAGTTTACTGGTGGTCCCGGGAATTGGCAGATCTCCGCGAAGCATGTACTCGTGCTCGGAGGCCTTATACCCGCGGCCGACGTAGGCACGCCGGTGACGAAAGCGAGGCACAGTTGTACGAAGCGTATCAATCCGCTTGTACAAATCTAAAAATTGCTATCTGTCGCGCCAAAGAAATTGCTCGCGAAGAGATGTTGAGGAGTCTCGATAATGACCCCTGGGGTCGTCCATATCGTGCTGTGCGCAACAAGCTACGCGGGTCGGGTCCTCCCCTCACCGAGACTCTCCAACCTAGCTTCCTTGCCGAAGTGATCGAAGGGCTTTTTCCTCTACGGGTTGGACATACGGCACCGGTAATGGCTCCCTCGGCTGACGCTCAGGTAACTGAACCGGAAGCCCCAGGCGTCACGGAAGCGGAAATTGGGGCGGCTGTTCTAAGGATTCGCTCCAAAAACACTGCCCCCGGCCCAGACGGGATTCCAGCGCGGGTTCTCGCTCTGGCTCTTGAACATCTTCAAGATCACCTCCGGAGTCTCCTTGACGCTTGTCTTCGATCCGGTCAGTTCCCTGAGTGCTGGAAGACGGGGAAGTTGGTTCTTCTGCCTAAGCCAGGACGGCCTCCAGATTCGGCTGCGGCCTACAGGCCTATTGTCCTGCTGGACGAGTCGGGCAAGTTGTTTGAGAGAATTCTCGCTGCCCGCATCGTCCGGCATCTCAATGAAGTCGGCCCCAATCTGTCGGACGCTCAATTCGGTTTTCGTTTGGGACGTTCTACAGTGGACGCTATAATGAAACTGAAGGTTATGGCCGAGGATGCGGTCGCCACAGGTGGTGTTTTGTTGGCGGTGTCTCTTGACATCGCCAACGCTTTTAATAGTCTGCCATTTAGCTGCATCCGCGAGGCACTTCTCTACCACAGAGTTCCAGGTTACCTGGTGCGGCTAGTGGCAGACTACTTGGAAGGAAGAAGCATTGTGCACCAGGATCGAGACGGAGTCGTAGTACGAAATCTTATGTCGTGCGGTGTTCCACAGGGGTCGGTCCTGGGACCGCTCCTGTGGAACATTGGCTACGACTGGGTACTTCGAGGTGAGTACCCTCGCGGGCTGGGTGTCATTTGCTACGCCGATGATACCCTTGTTACAGCCCGGGGAACTAGCTTCGATGAGGCGGTTCACTTGGCTACCACTGGAATTTCAGAAGTGATCGGACGTATTCAGGCACTGGGACTCACGGTGGCTCTCAACAAGACGGAGGCCCTTTTCTTCCACGGGCCTCGTCGTAAGCCGCCCACTGGTGCCTCGATAACGATTAACTCGGTTCTCGTGCCGATCAAATCCAGCATGAAGTATCTTGGGCTCAAGCTGGACGGAAGATGGCAGTTCGGCGAACACTTTCGCCAACTTTCCACAAAGCTTGTCGGCACAGCATCTGCCCTCGGACGACTTTTGCCGAATCTAGGTGGTCCATCTATTACGTGTCGGCAACTCTTCACTGGTGTTATCCGCTCGATGGCACTGTATGGAGCGCCAGTGTGGGCACAGTGCCTGACTGCCCAAACAAGGGCTATTTTATGGAAACCCCAAAGGGTTATGTCAGTGAGGGTAATACGAGGCTACCGCACCGTGTCAACTGACGCGGCATGTGCCCTAGCTGGAACCCCACCATGGGACTTGGAGGCGGAAGCACTCGCCGAAATATACTGGCGGACAGTGGCGGCGAAGGTGGTGGGCCGTATTCCACCTCTGGAGGAAATACGCATTTGGCGGGAAAATGCCCGCCAGGCTACAATGGCCAAATGGCGTGACCGGCTGGAGACGCCTCGAGCCGGTGCAAGGACCGTGGATGCGCTTCGGCCTGTCCTAGACAGTTGGGCGGGGCGGCAGCATGGGACTCTCACTTTCCGACTGGTGCAGGTTTTGTCGGGGCACGGGTGCTTTGGCAAATACCTGCACTCAGTCGCTAGGAGAGAGCCGAGTCCCATCTGTCACCACTGCGACTGCAGCGAGGACACTGCGCAGCATACCCTGGAGCATTGTCCGGCTTGGGATGTGGGGCGCCGTGATCTCGTTGCAGTCATTGGTTCTGACCTGTCGCTGGCGGCTGTAGTTCAAGCTATGGTCGTCAGTGACAGACAATGGGCGGCGGTCGCAAGCTTCTGCGAGGATGTAATCTCGCAGAAGGAAGCGGCGGAGCGAGTCAGGGAGGAAAATGCCCTGCCTGATTCGATCCGTCGCCGGCGAACCGGGCGGCGTCAACGCGCTGAGATGCGCTTTATGCCGCCATAGGTGGCGCCGCGGGCGTTGGACCGGGGGATAGCCACCGCCCGCGGAGTTCCGCGACGGGGTGATGTCCTAAGATGAGCCAGGACATCGCCCAATAGAGGTAGCCCGCTTCACTGTGGGTGTCTCGCTGGGAGGTTGCCGAAGTCGTAACAAGTTCCGGGACCTCCCGTCAAGGCGACTTGCAAGGCTCACCGCGGGTTGTTTAGTGGGTGCAGTCCCACATAACCTTCGTTTGTCCCCCGGACGGATGGGGTATGCACAAGCATTTTTCCCGCGTAAAAAAAAAAAAAAAAAAAAAAAAAAAAAAAGGTTATTCGATTTGTTACTAGTACTGTCAATCTGTTTAGTAATTTGGATATTCGGTAATCCTACTTATGTCACTTTGCTTACATAAAGAACATTTTGGAAGAAAGGTAGAATAACTTCACATCACTGCTCAATACAGGGTAGTGAGTGCTAATTACTACTGTCCGGGTTATCTTTCCTACCTACGTAACTTAATAACTTCATATTAAAACATCCTTGAAATTATTATTCAACAGAGAAAATGAATAGTTGACGTGCCTGTAGCATTAAAGTGATATGTTATATTATACCAATAGCTAATGACATCATTGAAAAAGTAAACATAGCGTGACTTTCATTCATTACTAGTAGCCCGCAACTTCCTCTTTTTTGTGTTGCGATGGAAACCTTTTTTACGAGTCTCTCTCTCTTCTACTTAAAGATGTATTTAGAGCCTGATGAAGGCAGTATCTTCGATTCTTGTATAGTGTCCGACTTACGCACTTAAAACCACCTAATAAACGGAATCCATTGATATTTTTCTCACATCCTGGTACTGGTTGGACTACACATAAGATCGTCCCTTGTTTTCCGCCTCCTGGTTTTGACGCTGAGGAGACGTACGCAGCGTATCCTTGGTCAGCGTAACAAAAGGAAGCAGCGGCATAGCACGCAATTTTTGTTGCCCTAAATGTTATTTCAGTGGCCCAAAGCTTCCACATTTCTGCACTTGGCTGATGACCATACCTGACCATACCCTGCAGTTTAACGAACAAATAAAATAGTAGATAACTATAATACGTAATCAGTGAGATTGTATGTATTCAAATTAACTCATGGTAAATAAATAAGTAAGAAGCAAGTTGGTTATATACTTTTAAGTTCTTACTCAATACATTACATTATTCAATAAAAATACAAAAAAACATCGAAATAATATTAAAATTAGGTTTGTGTTTCTCAAGAACTTAATATAATATATCAGCACTGGTGATTTCAGCATGAATGGGCCGGTGCGCCTGGAGAAGTAGGTACTGCTTCCAGAATATAATTACGTCAATCATGTACTGTTGAATTTCGTTCATTGGGGAAAGTTCCAAGAAAGGAGTTCCTTTCCTTTTTGGGCTCAAGAAGTACCTATAAGAGGTCTTTCAATATTGGTCGCAGACCTAACATACAAAATTTTATCACTTAAACTTGGTTGGAGTCATATACATGTAGATGTAGATCACTTAGCCAGAGACATAACATTTGCAGCTCTTATCTCACAAATGTGACGTATTGTGACCAGAGCACATGCTATAGCGGCCATTAGATCCATGTCACCTTACGACCGTCGATCGATTTGGGTACCAGAGAGGTATATTTGACGTATACTGTATAGAACTTACATATGTCAAATATGCATATTATCTAGTAGCCAATCCATCGATAGATTTGAAATAGGGACCGACCGTTAATGCTTGTTTTCTTTTGTAATTTTTTCATCTCGTCACGACTGTATCCCCCGAAGAGGTAGGTAGAGGTGTTATATTACTCATTGTAAGGTCTCACGTAATTGGGGGCGAGCCTATTGCCATTATCGGGCACATTACCAGACTCCGTGCTGCTACTGAGAATTCAGCAAAACTTGGTAACACTATTGCCCTCCCGAGAATCGAACCCGAGCCCGATCAGCAGTTGCATGTGCTATCCACTGGACCACGAAAGCAGTCGTATTATTACTAATGGTTTATCATCAGTTAAACGCGAAAGCTAAACAATAAAGCCTTCTTTGACTGTTCGTGTAGACTGTAGAGCATCGATCAAAAATTGCTTTAGGAATTTCTGTAGCTACTTTTAGCATTTCCATGTATTCAAATGTGGCTTCTTTGCACCAATACTTACGTTCATTATCTTCCTCTTTTCCGTTTTATTTTCTCAAAGTAGGCAGTGACTTAATAGTTCTATGATCATAATACCAACTGACCACAGTCATGTATCTGAACTGACCTGATCCACGTTTACGACTTACCATTAGAAGGACCGTAATTTTGTGTCTGATTATAATAGTAATCAATAAATTCGTACTAAAAGATTTTCATAACAAAAACTTTAATATTTTTAAATCAGCCATCAATCAAGTATACTAAAACATAGCGGCTGAAATCGTACTACTCTCCGTGAAATAAGCTTATAAGACTTTTGGTGCAGACCATTGAAGACTTCTCTAATTTGGAGCCCAACCTGGATATAAGATTAGGTAATACTGATCATAAAAATAAAATGCCTTAGCAACTGAAATGTCTCGCAAAATTCAACGTTATGATTATTATAATTCAATTCAACGATTTTACACATCGATTCGCAAACTTACTACTTGCTAGTTAGTATGTGAACTCACTTATATTAGGTTTAGGTTTAGGTTTAAAGAATTTATTTCTCATAAAAAACTATACAGTTTTACTTATAATGAGAACAATTTTATGCTTACTAACTATTATACCAGCGTGTTGGAAACTTATGTATATAATACTAACTAATACTAACTACTTAAATAATAACACAGCTTAACAATGTTAAATCTGTATAACATTACAAATTAAATATTTATCTTCAAATACCCTCCTCCACTTATAATTTAGGTTATATCATAAGGAAGTAGGTCTGTCCACCAATATTACTAATCTACTCCACCGTGTAAACATATTCCTTTAACTTTCTCTTAAATGTACTAAACAGTTCGCATTCCTTGATATTATTAGGTAATTTATTGTACAGCTGCACTCCCTCAAACAGTATAGACTTCTTTCCGTAATTAGTCCGAGGCTGTGACAGCTGTAGTTTATGTTTATTTCGCAGATAGTGCATTGATACCTTTTTATTTATCTGTATATTGGTCCTTATGGAATGTGTATTAATTTTTCTTATGAGAATACATGTGGCATATGTGTACATTTGCTTAATATTAAAAAGTTTAGTCTTTGCGTATAATGTTTTCGTTGGCGTTAAGTAAGGATAATTAAACAACACTTTGATGATTTTATTTTGTGTTCTTTGCACTGCATTAATATTAGTCTGGGCGGCCGTACCCCATACTTCAATTAAGTAGTCGAGATTCATAAATAAAATCAAAGTTTTCTATATTCTAGAGGCCCTATTCTCGTTATTATATTTACTCAAAATGCAGTTACGATTTAATAATAGATCTTTACCTATCAAATTGCCGTTCTGCCGTACTGGCCATTTCAAATCAAAATATATACACCACTATTTTTTAATTAGTACAAAAACTTTAAGGACATATTAGCGAAGACATTATTATCATATATGTGACGTAAGAATTTCATAATATCTATAAATAGCAAAGTTATAATCATTTGTTTTCTGTAGAAAATCTCACCTAAATCATAGACATATTTTACAATCCATTCACTACTTCATTGATAGTACTTACTTTCCGTCCTACTCATACGCATTCTTTCCCTCGCACTTATAATGTAGGTAGCCTTAGACAATAAAATGAAGCAAAATAATAAGTAGTAGGAGGTAGTTACTTTTTAATCTTCTACCCTCTCCTTCATACTTCATCCAGGCTTAGGATCGGCAAAATTTACCGTTTTACAAGTAATTAAATACGGAGGTATGTAATTAGAAAGCAAACAAATTTCAAAATAGAAGAAGGTATTCTGTAATAAATTTAAGGCGTATTTATGAAGTTAGAATCATCTGCTATTTACAAATATTATTTTATCATCATCATGTCAGCCTAGAGACGCCCACTGCTAAACATAGGCCTCCCTCAAGGTTCTCCACACAGACCGATTTTGAGCCGCCCGCATCAAATTATTATTTACTTAAGTTGGTATTATTTACTAAACAAACACGTATTTCCATTGTCCTTCGAAATGTTCACCACCATTGTCAATACACAGACGGGAACGTTTTATTCAATTGTTTTTTAACGCGACAAGTACGCTTCTGTCTTTTCACTTCGTCAAAAGCGTCCAATATGCGCTGTTTTAATTGTTCGACACCGGCTGGTGTACACTCACAAAAAGATGTCCATTGGTACACAACTGCACTCGCGATTCCTCCACTCAAAAAGTACGCACGAAGCATAGCTTCTACTACATACTCCCGTGTTGGGCAAACGTAGACAAACAATTAACTGTTGCGACAAAAAAATGGATGTGCTCACTACCGCTAGCAATTTAGCACTGTTTGTCGCATCGAGGCGCGGTGTGGCCGCAGAGGAACAGGGGGGAATTTATCAATGGAGCAGTTTACTACTATTTACTACTCATAGTACGCGGGGTACTATGAGTAGTAAATAGGTATGCATTTACCAATTATAACGTATTTTTGTGGACAGTTTTGAGACAGTTTTGAGACTTAGTGTTTTTATTTTTTAACTACATACATATATATGATCAATTGATCAGTTAAAGATACTTAGTGCCCCGTAAATTTTTTGTATTAATTATAAAATCGTGGTGTATTTTTTTGGCTGATATTTCTTATTTCAAATTAATTTTATTTAAAAAAAACATGGAATTCTTCTTTGGAAATAAATAAAAATGTCGTGGGTAGTTGTAGCATTAACACCTAAAATTTTTAGCTCCACTTATAAAATCTAAAATAAATAGTTCAAGTTTATATTTTTAATTGATTTTTATGAAAATACTTCAATAATAACAAGCAGTAACTGCCAGTAAAGTGTTTTCTCTATCCTACATACATATCACTTACTTCACTGCACTATGACAAAACAACTGCAAGATCAACAGCTTAAAGGAAATGTTTCTTAAGCGAATGGCTGATTTCGAAGCTGAGTTGCCCAGATCCCAGGTGCTCCATCCATGCCCGGCTTGGCCTCCGAATACACCTCCTTCAAGGCCTTTGTAATGGATGCACTGAAAGGTTTCCAACAGCAAATAGAGCTCCTTTCTCATACGCTGGATTCCATGGAGATGAGGACTCGAAGAAAAATATTACTGCTGCATGGTGTGACAGAGGATCGCAAAGAGGATACAGCCAAAGAAGTAGTAAATGTTATAAAGGAGCACCTCAAATCGGACATTACTACAGCTGATATTCGACGCTGTCACAGAAAGGGTCGCACATCACGGCCACAGCAAGGCCAGGCCCATCGCTGTGAAATTCAACAACTCCTTGGTACGGGACAGTGTATGGTTCAGTAAAACCAAATTCAAGGGCACTGGTATTACGGTCTCGGAATTCTTAACCAAACAGCGACACGAAGCTTTCATGGCCGCTCGTCACAAGTTTGGAATAACTCAATGCAAGACTAGGGAGGGCATTATCCATGTTCTTGCGCCTGATGGTTCCCGTCATCGAGTGGTCAACCTCACGGAGCTGCACAAGATTGAGCAAAAGGACGTGGAGAAGCAGCCCACACCAGCAAAGCCAGCCGCAAAATCCAAACGGACTATAGCCCAAAAGAAGTTACTTTCGTTGTTTTGTTCGATTTCTGGTCCGGGTAGTAAGTAAAAGTATCTATCTTTATATTCTTTCTTGCTTTGTACCCACTTTATGCTCCACTTTACTAATAAATTAAAAATATTTCCTTTTTCTCTCTATCGTAATAAATATAAATAAGTATTTACTGAGGGTGTCTGACATATTATTTTGTTTCTCATTTCTCATTAGCCGTCTGTCAGCCGTCAGCTGTCATATCCGTCATCTGTTATCTAATGTCTGTCAAATTGTAACGTGTATGGGTCCTTTTATTCTTATTTTCTTTATCTTTGTTTCTTATTCCCATCTATATAATTGTATTTCATACTAGCTTTTATTAATAAACTCTTGCAATGTTCTTGTTACTTCCCGGACCAATTCGAATTCTGTTTTTTTTTTTGTTTTTTTGCTGTATAAATATTTTATATTTCCACATAATATGTATGTCATGAACGTCGTCGTTTTCTATTCTTGGCACTACTGGCAGGTGTTGTATTATTGGTAGTTTTTAATTAATATTCAGCTTCTGATTATATATATTTATATTTTAGATATATATAATCGTTACATCCCTAGTCAATATTACGGATGACATCAGAGCTGGTATGGAAGGCGGACAGCTAACAATTCTTGGTCTTCTAGATTTTAGCAACGCTTTCAATACAGTGGATTTTGATATTCTACTCAGCCGTCTTAGCTCTCTTAACATATCTCCTACGGTGATTGATTGGTTTCATAGTTACCTGTGTGGCCGCCGACAGCGTATACGCGTTGAAAATTCACTTTCTTCTTGGTGTAACACTACTGTTGGCGTGCCCCAGGGTGGCGTACTTTCTCCTTTACTTTTCGCAATTTTTATAAATTCTATATCAAATAATCTTCGCTCTACCTACCACCTTTATGCAGATGATCTCCAAATTTATACGCAGTCGCCATTAGCTGATTTGTCACTTTCTATAAATAGCATTAACAGTGACCTGGCACTGATCAGCAGTTGGAGCAAATCTTTTGGGCTGAAAGTGAATCCTTTCAAAACTCAGGTCATTGTTATCGGGAGTTCAAGAATGACATCCAAAATTGACTGGTCCCAACTCCCTCACGTCATCTTTGATAACACTGTTATTCCCATTCAGGACAAAGTAAAGAACCTGGGTGTAACTATAGACTCTTCTCTTACTTGGCGATCGCAGATCCAAGAAGTGAGCCGCAAGGTATTCGCCTCAGCGGGTTCACTTAAAAGACTAAGAAATTTTCTATTTTTACTAACTGCTACCAAAATTGCACTTGCTTACTCTCTTCTTTTACCCATTATTGATTATGCAGATGTCAGCTATCTAGATATCGCCGAAAACCAGCTTGACAAACTTGAGCGCCTTCAAAACGTCTGTATACGATTCATATTTGGATTACGCAAATATGATCACGTTTCACAATTTCGAGCACAGCTCAAGTGGTTACCCATACGACATCGCCGGAATGCTCACATTCTCTCTTTACTTTATAATATATTGTTTAACCCTTCTACTCCCGCCTATCTTAAAGGAAGATTCGAGTTCCTCCATGATACGCATAACCGTTATTTAAGGTCATCAGAAAATTTGAAACTGAAAATGCCGGTTCATTCCACAGCATTTTATGACAAATCCTTTTCAGTTACTGCTGTTCGCTTATGGAATGCCCTACCGTTACACATAAGACAGGCTCAGACTATAACTAGATTTAAGGCAATGGTAAAGGATCACTATCTATCATTATAACTTTTCTCATTCTACATTATAGGTATATGTATGTATTTATTTAAATATTGTATTCTTATTTGTATGTATGTAATAATATTTTATATATTAATATTTAATATTATTTATATTATATATTATTTGTATATATTAATATTTAAGTATTTATTTGTATGAATATATGTTATTACACGAATTTATATATTTAATATATTTTTACAAATGTACACTCGCAACTACCATTTATTTCCTACCAATAATATCCATCCAAAGGTTGCCTGGTAGAGATCGCTGTCAGCAATAAGGCCGCCCTTTGTACTTACTTGTTCAGAAAATTTCTACCAATGTATGTATAAGTGTACAATAAAGTATAAATAAATAAATAAATAAATATTATTATATTTATTAAGTATATTTGCAGCCATTGATATTTATAGCATTAGTGATGATGAAAGCTTCTACTCAATATGTAGTATAGATGACAGCTTCACCAGTATACCGTCACTTGCCGACAGTCTTCATTCACAATTTTCTGATGTACCTAAAATTTTCAATGCCGTTCATATCAATGCCCAAAGCATTCCGGCACATTTCCCCGATATGCTGGCCAATCTAGACTGTAAGAACCTTCATGCTATCCTTGTTTCTGAGTCATGGCTTAAGCCCTGTCTGCCTTCTTCATTATACTCCCTACCTGGTTTTCAACTTATCAGAAATGACCGAGCGCTCGGGGGCGGTGGGGGTGTTGCCATATATCTTCGCTCACATATCCCATATACAATTTTAAGTATGTCTGCACAACCACCGCCACCAAATGCCGGTGAACATTTATTTCTGGAAGTTGCACTAAACCACACTAAAGTCCTTCTCGGCGTTTTCTACTGTCCTTCACTACGTATTGATTATTTTTTGACCTTTGAAACCGTATTGGTTAATCTTGTGCCTTCTTACAGTCATGTTATCATAATGGGTGATTTTAATACTTGTCTGCTAAAAAATAATTCTCGCTCTTCTTCCCCTTTCTACTTCTATAGCCTGTAACTTGTCTATACTACCCTTAAGCGCAACTCATCACTTCCCTTACTCTACACCTTCTCTCCTTGATATAATCATGGTTTCCTCTAAGGAACATGTCACCATGCACGGGCAATATCCAGCAGACATGTTCTCTTACCATGATTTGATCTATATATCTTACAAAATCCGTCCACCTAAAATGAAGCGTAACGTCCTAATGCAGCGTAATTTTGGTGGCATGAACACCGATGCTCTTTGTAAAGATGTCAGTGATATTGACTGGACTCCACTTTTCAATGTTGAATCTGTTGATGAAAAGGTTAGCATCTTTACATCTAATATCACAGATCTATATAATAAGCATGCACCAATTCGACCTATAAAAATAAAACACCCTCCCTCACCGTGGCTCACTAATAGCATCAAACAGCTCATACAAAAAAAGCTGCAGCAAAATTTAAATACAAAATTAGGCCTGATGAACAGAATCTCCAAAAATATGTTGCGATCAGGAATCACTGCAATAGGGTATGTAGGGACGCACAACGCCAACATATCCATAATGCTGTGAATAACGGAGATCCAGCGAAGGTCTGGAAATTTCTTAAAACCCTGGGGGTCGGCAAACCACGTCAACACACTATTCCTAATGACTTCAATTTTGATATGCTTAATCAACATTTCTCTGCCTTGTCCAATATTGATAGGACTACTAAAGAAAGCACTATAAATTATCTTTCATCCTTGCCAACCCATAGTTATTCATCATTTGTCTTTAATCATTTCACCGATAGTGATGTTAAGAAAAACATAATGTCAATCACTTCCAACGCAGTTGGTAGCGACTGTGTCAGCCGTAATATGCTCCTTCCAATCCTCGATTGAATCCTGCCCATAATTACCCACATTCTTAATTACTCCCTATCCAGTGGTCAATTCCCATCAATGTGGAAAGATGCCCTAATAACTCCCATCCCAAAAACTCCTCATCATTCATCCTTTTCGGACTATCGTCCTATCTCCATCTTACCATTCCTCTCCAAAGTCCTCGAACGTCTCGTCCACAGTCAAATCACTCGTTACTATCTAAAAATAATCTCCTTAATCCTTTCCAATCCGATTTCCGTTCGGGCCATAGTACCGCTACAACCCTTGTCAATATTACGGATGACATAAGCGCTGGTATGGAAGGCGGACGGCTCACAATCCTAGCTCTGCTAGATTTTAGCAACGCCTTCAATACAGTGGATCATGACGTTCTACTTAGCCGGCTTTGCTCTCTTAACATATCTCCTACTGTGATTGATTGGTTTCGAAGTTACCTGTGTGGCTGCCGACGACGTATACGCATTGAAAATTCACTTTCGTCTTGGTGTAACACTACTGTTGGTGTGCCCCAGGGTGGCGTGTTATCTCCTTTACTCTTCGCAATGTTTATAAATTCTATATCTAACAATCTTCGCTGTTTCTATCACCTTTATGCAGATGATCTCCAAATCTATACACAGTCGCCATTCGCACAGTTATCAGATTCTATAGATACCATCAACAATGATCTTGCACAGATTAGCAGCTGGAGTAAATCCTATGGACTTAAAGTGAATCTCTCGAAAACCCAGGTTATTGTTGTTGGTAGTTCGAGAATGATAGCGAAAATCGACTGGTCACAACTTCCTGACATTATTTTTAATGGCACTGTTATTCCTATACAGGATAAAGTAAAGAATCTGGGCCTAACTATCGATTCAACCCTCTTCTGGCGCTCGCAGATCCAAGAAGTGAGTCGTAAGGTGTTTGCATCGGCAGGTTCACTAAGAAGACTTAGGAATTTTCTTCCTACTGCCACCAAAATTGCACTTGCGAACTCTCTCCTATTACCCATTATTGATTACGCAGATGTCAGCTATCCAGATCTTGCCGAAAACCAGCTTGAAAAACTTGAGCGCCTTCAAAATCTCTGTATACGATTCATATTTGGATTACGCAAATACGATCATGTCTCACAATTTCGAACACAACTCAAGTGGTTACCAATACGATATCGCCGGAATGCTCACATTCTTTCTTTGTTGTACAATATACTGCTTAACCCTTCAACTCCCTCCTATCTTAAAGGACGATTCGAATTCCTTCATGATACGCACAACCGTTATTTAAGGTCATCAGAAAATTTGAAACTGAAGATGCCAGTACATTCAATAGCTTTTTATGATAAATCTTTTTCTGTCACTGCTGTTCGGCTATAGAATGCATTACCGTTTCACATAAGGCAGGCTCAAACGGTAACAAGGTTCAAATCTGTAGTCAAGGATCACTATCTATCATTATAACATTCCTTATATAAAATTACTAGAGGACGCCAGCAGCTACGCCTGCAGTTTTTTTAAATTTACCCAAAATATCTTACCGAAAATCCCTTCTTAGTGCACCCCTACGTCCTCAAGGAACATACATGCCAAATTTCGGCTTTCACTATATATATATATATATATATAGTTATTTATGTATGAGTAGTTATATTATTGTACTATTTATTTTATATAATTATGTATATATTTAAAGTAAATCATAATTTACTGGTACACTGACAACTACCATTTCTTTCCTGCCAATAATATCCATCCAAAGGTTGCCTGGTAGAAATTGCGCTGTAAGCGATAAGGCCGCCCATTGTTTGTAAAATCCATTGTTTGTAAAATGATCAATTTTTAATGTCCAACTTAGTGTACAATAAAGTGTTAAATAAATAAATGGAAATTTAGACCTGAAAAATGAACCCCGTGGTCGTCCAAAAACTTTGGTCGACAATGACGAATTAAAGGCGATTGTGGAAGCTGATCATACTCAGTCTATGGCTGAATTAGCAGCAGATTTCGACGACATCAATACAATATTGGTCAAATTGGTAAGGTAAAAAAGCTTGACAAATGGTTACCCCACGAACTCAATGATCGCCAGCGCGAAGTACGCGTCAAGAGGTGCCTTGCATTGCTCAACAGGCATACAAATGAAGGAATTTGGAACTGCATTGTGACGAGAAATGGATCCTGGTCCACAATCGTAAGCGCTCAGCAAGTTAGTTGGACCCCGGTGCAGCGCCCAAACAATGCCCTAAACGAAAACTTACCCCTAGAAAAGTGATGGTCACTGTTTGGTGATCTAACGCCGGTGTAATTCATCAAAGCTTCTTACCAAACGGGATGAGCATTACTGCAGATGTGGACTGTGAAGAATTGCACACAATGATGGAGAAGCTCGCACGTCTCCAACCAGCTTTGTTCAACCGTTCGGCTCCACTGCTCCTGCACGACAACGCGCGATCTCATACGCCACAGCAGACCGGTCTCCAAGCTACAAGAGCTGGGGTTGGAAGTTCTCCGTCATCCGCCGTACTCACCAGACCTTGCGCCTACAGACTTAAACTTTTTCCAGAATTTGGATAACTTCTTTGCGGATCCGTCCCGTCTAGCTGATTTCTTCAAGAAGGGCATCAATAAGCTACCAATGCGTTGGCAAATATGCATTGATTGCATGGTTGATTACCTGCGGTTTCACCCGCGTCTTGAGGGAACTACTTCGCGTACCCGAAAAACCCAAATATCTTACGAACGCCTATTTTTCTAAAATAAAATATAGCCTATGTTACTCGCAGATAATGTAGCTTTCTAATGGTGAAATAATTTTTAAAATCGGTCCAGTAGTTTTTGAGTTTATCCATTACAAACAAAAATACAAAGTTTTCCTCTTTATAATATTATAAGTGTAGAAAAATACGCTTACCTAATTTATTTCATAAAATGGCAATTTCATAGGTAAGTGTCATACTTATGTCATAAATGGTATTCTTCTGAATTAACTGATATTTGTGTGATATCACGACTATAGTCCGTGCCACGAGAACATAGACTTTTTGTAAGCAAAGAATTTCTACTAAGTAATTTAGTGACAGTTCTGTAAAAAGAAATAATGTCAAATCCAATGAGCGCAACGGTACATAAATGTGTGTCATTGCAAAGTAATATGTCAATTGATCGGGTTTTTAACGATATACATATGCGCTGTCAACAGTGTTTTGTGGTACCAGAACATGTCAGACGTCTGGAACGTCAACATTTTGCGTTAATCTATTGAAACGTTACATTCTTGGGCATTTATCAGAGGATAAAAAATATTTTTTGATGTCAATAAAAATAAAAATAAATAGCTTCTTTTGACGAAGGTAACCCTAAATGTTATTTTACCGGAACTTTTAAATGGATTTTGTTTAACTTAATTCTGACGTTTTCATTCATATACAATGTAAAATCTCCATGCATGGAAATTTTAATGCAATGTTCTAGTTAGTGGTCTGTAATATAATTAATTTGTAGTACATTTTTCTAATATTTTAGGATATCTTAGCTATTTTCATTGCCTTTGATAAAAAAAATGAAATATTTTGTACTCAATCATTGACCTTCATGGTTCTCTATTATTGGCTTCCATTTACAGAATTACTTACGTGTAAAAACTCCAAAAAATCGGCAAATTAATGAAAACATTTCCGGAAAAATCGGCGACTCAAACACAAAATTAAATATGTTTATTTTTGTAAAAATAGAAAATTTTTGGACTCGTCAGGAAGTCATAGATAATAAAATATAAATTCGAATACATAGTAGCATAATTGAGCATTGAAAAAAAAACGGTTGTTCAAAAAGTATAAAAGTTCACTAAAGCATAAAATCTCAGACACAACTGTTTGAAATAAAGGTTGTGAGGCCCTGAGTGTGTGTTTACAAAAAGTCTATCTTCTCGTGGCACCAACTTATAGATCGTGAATTGAACAAATGTCAAGCAGTGCTTGCCCCGGGTGGCAGCGTCAGGGGAACTAGAGAAAATACCATAGTAGCAAAATTCTCAAAAAATCCTGTTTGTCCCGGTTCGCCTAGAAGGATTAAGCAGAGTTGTAATATTACATCCACATTTCGCCACGTTGTGAATTTTAGGTTCCACGTAATCCTATTGCCGTTACCGAGCACATTGCCAGATTCCGTGCTGCTACTGGGAATTCGGAAAAAATCAATAACAGTTTTGCCCGCTCAGGGGACCGGGTCCCCGATCACTAGACGTATTCGCTATCCACTAAATCATGGAAGCAGTCCTTAGGGGTACTTTCCCGAATATCCCGGTTCCTCAAAATAGGTCCGGTTCTGGATTCTCCAGTTCCGACATACAAAGGATTAAAACCAGTTTTGCTTCTGGCAACACTGGCGGTAAAACGTAAAACTGTACTTCTCCCAATAATTTATTATTCTTAAATCTAGGTATTTAATTAATAATAATGTGCCTAACTTGCTAATTTCTTACGTAATAATCTGTGATAATTATAATTGTTGTTTAATAACAGTGATAAGTGGTATTTATCAAGTTGTAAAAGTTTTGCAAAGTCAAGTAAGTCAACTGTCAAAGTAACGAACAATTTTATTTAAAAGAATTTGCATTATTTTTACAATAATAGCTGACTTTGAGACAATTTGAGGTGAGTTTACTTGTTATTTGACATTCTTACACCCTACACTAGCGATAATACTAAGTCAGCATACCTCAATCTATACAAAAAACTTTGTTGTGTCTTACACAAACCTCAGTGAACCTTTCTTGCTTTGTTTACTTAATTTTGTCAAGATGATGACCAGAAGGGCACGCTTAGATGATGAGAAATTACAGGTGACCCTTGTAGAACTAAAGAAATATAAGGATTTGTGTCAGTCACTACAAAGTGAACATGATGACAATGAGAAAGAAATGCTAGAGATTTTAGGTAAAAACTCTCAGCTTAGGAGTGAGATGGCAGAAATACACTCTAATTTACTCACTACCCTTGATGAACGGGATAGATTGCATAAGATTGTAACACAATTTGACAGGTGCAGTGATGAGTTTGAGAACGCTCTAAAACGCATCACTGAGTTAGAGGGTCTCCTAAGCGAGGCCAATGATCATATTAACAGATTAGAAAGTGCAAACCGGTCTATAAAATCAGTAACCACACAGTCATTATTTGATGAGCTGGTTGGCAGCGCTCCAGGTATGGTTTCTGCTATCTCCGATGATGACAGTAAGAATATAGTGACTATTGATCTTACAGATTCTAATTCAACTATTCAGTCATTTAGAAACATAAAAGCTTGTAATAAATTGAAGAAGTATATTAAAATAAATAAATTTATTAGGAAAAAGGAAAAATTATTAAGAATGTACAGGAAATCAAACATAAATCTAGATTATTGCAAAAAATATGTTAATGTAAAAGAACAAATGTCAGTATGTCTAACTAAATTAGATTCAAATCTAGTGAAATATGATGCTGATATTCATTGTCTGCAGACGGAGATTGATAGTTTACAAGATTCTTTGGCTAATATGACAAAAAAATATAATCTATCACAAAAATTGGTTGCCTGTAAAGTCGGTATACGGGCGAAAGTTTTACGTGACAACGACTTTGAGTGGTAAAATAATTTTAATGTGAATGAATATTCATTCGTATAGTAGGAAGAAGGATGAAAGACGCGTGCCTTTCACTTTTTATGTCTGTCTCTCTCGCTCTTAGGCGGGACGCGTGCCTCTCACTCGCTCTCATTGTGAGCGCATAACGTGAGCGGAGCGTAACGCAGTTTCTTGAAGTGTCACCCGGCAAACCAATTTATAAGACGTTGTCACGTCAAAAACAAATTAACGAGCATATCTTGGCAATGGATGAGTTAGTGGACTTGTGTAAGTACAATGAAGAGAGGCTTCAATCTTTGACTAATAATAGTCATGGCAATGAACTTAGCCAGGCGCCACAGAGTCATTCACAGTCAACTACTTTGAATTATTGCTCTGATTTGCTGTCACTCTCTGCTGCAGTGGATGACAGCACTATTAATTCTTATTGTTATTCTGGCACTTCTTTCTCACCCCACATTACAAACACCGACAAGCTATTAATGTTTAGCGATGAGATAGGTAAAAACATGAGCCAATTGTTGAGGCAAAGGACAGGTATGATTATTACTAACTTATGTTTGCCTGGAGCAAGCTTTTCTCAGATTATGCAATCAATTTTATCTAAATCATACTGTCCTGAATCAACAATAATTATATTTATTGGGAGAAGAGGAAATGCAAATATTAATTTAATAAAGAGATATTTTGACCAATTACTGAATTTAAAAGTTAAAAAAATTCTGTTACTTGCTTTTCCTTACAGTAAGCTGTTGCCACAAGCTGAAAATGATTATAGATTTAAGATTAATTCCAAATTACATACCATGACATGTTATAATAATTTAATTGACATTATTGACTCTAATGCTCTAATTAGAAATTTTTATTTGACATATGATAATTATTATATATCACAATTTTATAAAAGACAAATAGCATCCTCGCTAGCTTATTGTATTAATAACACAGCCAAGGTTTTGGCTAACCACACTGCTTTTATTGAGCAGTCAAATTTGACATGCAATATAAGCTTGGAATCCGTTCCAAATTCTTTAAATTGAATTCTGAGACAATAGAGTCAATCTCTGGCAATATATTTAATAAGACATTGAATTCTGTACCTAGTTTAAGTGACAAAAATACAACTCCATCAACCTTACCTAGAAAAAATAATTTAAAAAATTGTATCAGCCTGGTGCATCAAAATATACAAGGGTTGATGGGTAAGGAGTTAGAGTTGGAATTGTTTATGAACTGTAACAATATTGATATTTTATGCATTACAGAACATTGGCTAAGAAGCCACCAGTTCATATTCAATTTCAATAACCACCAGGTTGCAAGCTCGTTCAGTAGAGAAAACTTTATCCATGGTGGCTCGTTAATCATAGTTAGCAAATTTCTAAAATTTAAAGAAAGGACTGACATTCTGAGCCTCTCTGTTGAGCGAGTAGTAGAAATCACATGTGTTGAGTTTGAGCAGTTCATTGTTATGAGTGTATACAAACCTCCATGTGCACCATTTGAAAGTTTTTTAGTTATTATGGAGGATGCCCTTAGCAAAGTTTGTAATTGCCGTAAAACTGTTGCTGTTTGTGGAGATTTTAACGTTAACATATTAGAAAAATGCTCTTCAACTATCAAATTTTTAAATTTATTTAAGTCATACAATTTATGTCATAATTTTTATGAACCAACTAGAGTGACTGCCACAAGTGGTACTTGTATTGATAATATATTTACTAATATAAAACCATTACACAAATCTTTGATTAATATGCTTCAGTCAGATCACAGTGGGCAGTTAATCTGTTGTCCAAGAAAATGCCCAAAAGTCCAGAGAAAAATTATTAAATATATACCAATAAATGAAAATCGACTTAAAACTTTTTTCTCGACAATTTATCTCGAAAAATGCGTTGGTTGCCTCATCATGACCATCCGGATCAGTTATATAGCTCTTTGTTTGACTTGATTAATGACGAATTTCAGACTGTATTTACATCCAAAAAATTAAATGTAACTGACCGTCTGATGTTTAGTGATTGGGCAACTGAAGGTATTCATAAAAGCCGGATTAGGTTATATGAACTGTATGATGAAAAAACTTATAATAATAGTCAGAACTTTATTAATTATGTAAAAAAATATTCCAAAATATTTAGACAAGCTTGTAGTACAGCAAAATCTATTTATTTGAGAAATAAAATAAAATTATCAGAAAACACTATAAAGGCTACCTGGAATGTCATCAACAATGAAACTGGCAGAACCAAAGCACGCAGCCGTGACTTCTTATTAAATATCAATAATGTGAGTGTTGCAGAGGACCTGGAAGTAGCGACAGAATTTGAGAAGTTTTTTTCTAATATACCTATAATAACTACAGGGTCGCTCGACTCATCTTCCATGTCTGCTGAAATGCTTCTTAGGGACTGCGTGCCAGAATGTGGTGCAGCCTTTGAATTTACCGTTGTGACTACTAAAGATGTTATTTATCAATTTAAAACTATAAATATGAAAAAGACAATGGATTTGTGGGGATTGTCAGTGAAGACTGTTTCATCTATTATTACCATAATAGCTCCACATCTTGCAACAGTGTTCAATGGTTGCGTCGCTTCTGGAATATTTCCTGATTTAATGAAATATAGTAAAGTTATACCTTTATTTAAATCTGGCGACACATCAGACCCTTCTAATTTTCGACCTATTTCTGTATTGCCAACGCTTAGTAAAATTTTTGAAAAATTAATCCTTAGTCAATTGCTTAGTTATTTTAACAAACATAATCTTCTTCACAAGAAACAGTTCGGATTTACGAGGGGTCGTTCAACTACTGACGCAGGAGTAGAGTTACTCAAAAGTATATTTACAGCTTGGGAGAAGTCGCAAGATGCTTTAGGAATTTTTTGCGACTTGTCCAAAGCCTTTGATTGTGTACATCATGATACTCTGGTCAGGAAATTATATCATTATGGCATTAGGAACAAAGCTCTTAATCTCCTGGTTTCTTATTTGGGCAACAGAATCCAGAAGGTTCAGATTAATGATAAGACATCGCCAGGTTCTGCCTTAAAAATGGGCGTCCCGCAGGGTTCAATACTCGGACCATTTCTATTTTTGATCTATATCAACGATTTACCCTATTACGTAAAGAACGATCATGAGATTGTGTTGTTCGCGGATGACACCTCTTTAATTTTTAATATTAAAAGACAACAGAGTAATTTTGACGAAGTAAACAACGCACTCTCTAAAGTTGTTAATTGGTTTAATGTAAATAATTTATTACTCAATGATATGAAAACTAAACTCTTAAAATTCTCCATGCCCAATGTTAAACAGATGGAAACCAATGTACAACTGAAGGAAACCAGAATTGAGCCCGTCGGGACAACCTTATTTTTAGGTATTATGCTTGATTCCAAACTTCAATGGGGTCCGCATATAGAAAGACTTTCGGGCAAACTTAGTTCTGCAGCTTATGCGGTTAAGACAATTAGACGCCTCACAGATATAGAAACAGCTAGAATGGTCTATTTCAGCTACTTTCATAGTATTATGTCATATGGGATTCTTCTCTGGGGGAATGCTGCAGACCTTGACACAATATTCGTTCTGCAGAAAAGAGCAATAAGGGGTATTTACAACCTCGGTCCTCGTGTTTCTCTAAGAGAAAAGTTCAGTGAGATAGGCATTCTAACTGTTGCTTCGCAATACATATACGAGAATCTGTTATATGTCCACAAGAACATTGACACATTTAGTAAAAAAAGTGATCTACACACTGTTAATACTAGACATAAGAATAATCTTATAGTTCATAGCACCCGCCTCCACAAAATAAGTAGCTGTTTTATGGGGCAGTGTATACGCTTTTATAACAAACTCCCTCTTAATATAAGAAATTTATCTATAAATCAATTCAAAATTATTGTTAAAACTACACTGTGTTTAAAAGCATATTATAAAATTACTGATTATATAGGCGATAAAAATGCTTGGGATTGAGCTGCTCTAATTCAACACAAAAATATAAATGATGTATAAACTGAACAATTTTAATTTGACTTTTCGTAAGCACTTTAAAAAAGTTTACACGAAATAAATATTCATTTCATTTCATTTCATTTCATTTCATTTCATTTCATTTCATTTCATTTCATTTCATTTCATTTCATTAACTTGCTTGGGAGGGGGTGCCATTCTCAAGTTTTGCCCCGGTTCGAAAAAGTCCTAGATCCCTTACTGATGTCAAGCTATGTGTTAACGTCGCACTATATACGATGTCATATTAGGCTATAATGACATAAGTTAGTAGAAAACCAATTCAAAATCTAATCACTTTTCGTTCAGAATACATAAAATTCGAGAATTAGCCTTCAGATATTGGCGTAGAAGACCTATTAGGTAAAAATATTACACCCGTCGGGTAATGATAAATTATTGAAGACAAATGCTTGTTTAGTCATGTAAAAAATAAACTATGAATAATTGACAGATACAGGTCTCAATTTATTTCTTTGACACTTATTAAATAACATATAAAATGTTAATTCTTATTTAATACGAAAACAACAAAAAATAAGCAGTTCACGGTTGTAAAGAACAATTAGGTAGTAGGTACATTATTTTTGTGATCTAGTAGCTTTGGGAACATACAAAAGTAAAGCTAGTTTGTATGATATGTTATATTACATATGTATAAAGCAATATAATTTTAAGCCAGCGTTAATGTTAGAAAATTATCAAAATCTTTTAAGCCTTAGAAAAGTCACAATTGCACCTAATAAAATTAAGGTATTTAGAAATAAAATAATAGCAGTAAGAACATTAATAACAAATGACTAGTCTGGCTAACTATGGAGATAACGGTTATGATTAAAAAATTTAATCATATTTTGGGGTAAATACAATCTGAAATTGGTCTATTTTGAATAGGAATCATACAATTGATTCCCCGGTCATTATAAAGCAACCAATGTATAAATAAATAAATCACCTGGTTTATTAAAAATAATTCTAATTTAAGACATTATTCTTCGACAACAACCCAACTGCTAACAGTGAATATAATATCTAATAAATAACATATTTATGAAAAGGTTTAATATGCTTAGATATAAAGTCAATACAAACGCTCACGTGGCATTTTCGTTAGTTCAGGAAATGTATGCCATAAAATCTTAATATATAAAATCTACGCGAAACTACGCGGCGCAAAAAGCTGAAATTTAGCATGTAACTATGTTCCTTGGGGACCGTAGGGGTGCACTAAGACGGGATTTCCCGAAATTCCCACGGGATCGGGCAAAACGGGTAATTCGAAAATATGTGCGTGCGAAGCCGCTGGCGTCGACTAGTATATTATAAAAAATGTTGATGGATGAGAATTAATAACTAAGAAAGGCACGACGATTCCGAAGAAATTGCGCGAAGCGGTTGACAGTGGGCGGCTCAAGATTAGTCGGTGTAGGTAGCCTTGGCAGATAGTCTTAGGGGACTATTTTCAGCAATAGAAGTCTTATGACTGTGAAGGAACCTGGAGAATTCTTATTAAACCATATTAAGTATACTGTAAGTTTGACTTTCAAGACATACTACTTTTGTTACCTCATTCAATTATGAGGCGGAAATGTACAAAAACTTAATATCTAAAAGATTTGAACCTAATATTTCTTCGTAATAGCTATAGTATTCGTTCGCTGTAATTTTTCTTGCTTAAGATCATCTTTCAGCACGTAGCCAAGCCTGAAAATATTTAAATATTAGACAAGCTGACATACTGCACTGATAAATCAAATAACATATAGATCACAAATTACCTTAAAGTAAGGAAATAGAACAACTCAACGAGGCTCAAGAATGAAAATCCTAAAAACAGTCCAAGGAGTCCTCCAATGTTTGCAAGAAAATCAGTTAAGCCAAATAATTCCGAGCGTCGCATGGACACAAATCGTTGTCGTTTGAAGAAAATCTCTAATTTTGAAAACTTGGTTCTAAATAAAAGAATTCAATAATGTATTAATTCATGTGAAACAGAACATTATACAGATATAAAAGTCAGATATATTTAATTTTGAATTTTGTTAATTGTTAGATATTATAGACCACCAAAGCAAACCAATATCTTTAACATTTAAACAATTTTTACAGTAAATATTGTTGTGTGTGTTAAATCAATTTCTGTTCAATTAATTATGGTGGCAATCAAGTAATTGCCACCATAATTAATTGAACAGAATAAGTTTGGATTCCCATCCAAACTTTACGTAGTGTCCTTTTTTATGTATTTTCACAATACTACATGCAGAAGTCTAATCCAAGCAGACAAACATCGATTCGCAAGTCTTTAAGAATTTGTTCACAAGTTATCTTTAATAACACTTACCCATTTACACTCGCTGGGAATTTATATATTTTGCTTGCCGATTTAAATAGTTTCTTCATATTAAAATCAGTTTTAATTATTTCTGCTTCGTAATCAACGCTATTGCACGCAGGAAGGCAAAGGCAATCATCATCTTCGTTATTGTACACTTTCCTCGACATTCTTTCTACAATGGAAAAAAATGCTAATCATTCTTATTTTTATAGCATTTATTTTCAAAATTTAATTTTAATATTTAATTAATCATATAATACACAAAATATGAATACCTCTTGCTTCATCCACGCATTTTACTCTTTCGATCGTGCAAATATTCTTAGAGCTTTCACCTAAAATGACAATGTTTATACAATGATTAAATGCTGGGTACAACAATAATTAAATTTCAATATTGGTAAATTCAATAAACATTAACCGCTATTTAGTTATCATCCTCCTAGCGTTATCCCAGTTTCAATCTGGGGTCTATTCGCTTTTTCACAGAGCGACTGCCTGTCTGACCTCTGCAACCCGAAGCGATGGCGATATTCCATGGTGTAGACTAGTGTCAGTTTATTTAGAGTTACCGACGCCCTATAACGACTGTCAAAGATCTTCATGTCAGCCGGGACCTACGGCTTAACGTGCTCTCCCTGGCACGGGACAAGCGATAAATAACAATTCAATACGCACATGACTCTGAAAAGTCATTGTTGCGTGACGTGGATTGGAATGCCGATACCCTCTACATCTGTTAGTTTCTGTTGTACTAGGCTAACGCTGCCTCCATAATATATATTATATTCTACCACATTCACACATCATCATCTAGTCCCAAGCTAAGCAGAGCTTGTGTTATGGGTACTAGATAATAGATAAACATACATATATACTTTTTTTTTGTAAATACATACATATTATACATAGAAACACTCAGACCAAGACAAACATCCATGTTCATGAACACAAATGTTTGACCTGAGCGGGAATCGAACCCACGACCTTCGGCGTAGCAGTCGCTTACACTCCCGCTGCGCCAACCGGTCGTCAAAATGAACTAATCCTGAATAGTTAATTAGTGTGACGGCAAAATTAAAACTTGATATAAATTTATTTTTTTATGAAATTACTTACGGGGCATATAATATCCAACGCAGCCGCAGTGTTCGTAAGTGTAATTAGAAAGACATTCAAGTCTGCAGTTGTTTGCTGTGTATATTTTGAAATACTTCAAGTATCGTTCATACGGAAAATAGCACTGGCGTCTATAACAAATATTATTACAAGATATTCTAATATAAGCATTACAAAGTTATTGTAAACTTAAGTCTCGTCACTGGTTGAGAGATTCAGATTAAGAACAAACAGTTCTGAGATTTTTTTTTTATTTATGGAGGAGGTGGGGAGTTTGAATGTTTGTCCAGAAGGCGACAATAGTTAAATGTCACCTTTGATAACACCTTTACTTTTTTATACTCTTTACCTACATTGTTAACATTACAGCTGTAGGAAGTTACAAACTCACAAATCTAGATCTCAGTTTTCGGTGAGGGTCTTTTAACAACGAAAACCGTTAATTACATCAAGACCAAAACCCCAAAACTTCAAACGCGGTTCTATGGTACTTACCGTGAAACATAGCTACATACGTACAGAAGTGTAAATACGTCATAGACTTGAATAAAATACGCAATAGTAATATACTTATCAGTTATCATAATTATTCGAATAATTTAAAACTTCCTTTCTGCTTTCAGCTAATAAAATCCAAAGGTGACAAAATCTTACATTTCTGTAGGATAATCTTTCAAAGTTTGAGATGTGTTCATGATACTGAAGCTTAGTGCCATTGATGATACTTTGCTGTTCGTAACTGCATTGTAATATAGCGACGATTGTGGATAGTCAGCTGGATGATTAATATATACCTGGAAAAAGGTATTTGAATTTTGTCTATATAATAGAAATAATTTTAGAAATAGAAGAATGCATTATCATTATAATGTCCTTAGGTCATATTAATTTACTATTTATTTTAAGGCTTAAATTATTCATTTAATATACGCACCTTAAATCCAGAATTCAGTACATTGCAAACTTCATCGTGTTCAGTTAATTTGTCTATCATTATTATTTGCAAATCGGGCACTGCTCCGTTTTCCTAAAACAACACGTTAAACGCTTCAATATCAGTCTGATTACATTTATAGATCATTAGTCATATAAAACTTACCTTGCCTGCTACTGGGTATACGTCCAAACCATAACGACTATACCCATGATCAATCGTCCAGTTTTTGGCAGGTGTTTGGGCGCTTAGGTACGTATAGTCCTTGTGAACACTGCAACATTTATCATTTTCACAATTTTAGCTTTTTGAAATGCAATTGATAATAAAACAATTATTGCAATGTATGTGTATTATATGGTGAAAAGTACTAGACGAAAATAAAATAAAAATAAGGTTTGTGGATGATGATGATGGTAGTAGTGAAAGTGATTCGTTTACTTTCACTTTATTGCATGGTCCTTCCAGCTACCTTATCTTAATGGGTGATATGGGTGAACTTCCCTGAATATGGATTTGGCTGGTCTACTCAGGGCACATGTTTTCAACGTTTTTACTTTGTTTCTTTAATTTTGTTACATGCAAGCAAGTGAAATGAAAATGTAAATCACCCGTGCTACAAATATTAAATCACAGTATTATATAAACAAGTACATACTTTTCTTGTCGTAATATTTCATCCGCCGATAAAGAGTTGACAGTATAACATAATCCTTCACTAGTAAGTACCGTTGAAAGTGTTTTATTGCAAGTATAATCGCCACCCTCACGCCAAACGCAGTGATAAAACACGTCTTTATGCTTAGGGGCAACCTTAAATGTAACATAAAAAAGTAATTAATAAGAGGTAATAATATTAAATTAACCAAAACATTAGCAGCTAGACACGAAAATCGGGCTCAGTGGTCAGGCTTTTATCCAGCCGTGCTGATGATGATCAAATAATGAATTAAAAATACAGTAACTTACATCCTCTCTGGCTGCCTCCGTAGTCCAGTGGATAGCGTATGCGACTGCTGATCGGAGGTCTCGGGTTCGATTCCCGGGTCGGGCAAAAAGTGTTACTGGGTTTTTCCGAATACTCAGTAGCAGCCCGGAGTCTGGTGATGTGCCCGGTAACGGCAATAGGCTCGCCCCCTATTACGTGGGACCTAAAAAATCATGCCGAAATGTGGGTGTAATATTTACACCTCTGCCTACCCCTTCGGGGATACAGGCGTGAGACTATAAATAAAAAGCAATAAAAAAATAACTTACATCCAATATGTTGTGAGTTACGGTAGCATCCGAATAATTTCTTGGAAAGAATTGATTAAATTCTTCGAACGACCAAACTGCTGATGTGCATACGTTGCTTACATCTTTAAACTTTATGAAATCGTTTTTATAACTGTAAATATTATTTTTTATGTAAAGGATTAGATTCGTAGAAATACATACATGTTAAAGAAAAGATAAGTACTTTTTGTTTGCCTCAACGCTTTGATATTAGGTTCACCGCTTGTGATCACGGCAGGTAAACTTGTGACTATGGCTGGCAGCTATTAGAATTACGTATAAATATATCTATTTGTCCATTGAAATATTAAATATTTTTGGGCTTAGCGTGCATTTGTCAGAGGACGGAATTTAATTTTATAGATGTCTAGAGGGGGTCAGTATCATGTTAAATCCAAGTTTGTCGCAGCCCTTGTCCTGCGGCCGCCATCTTGAACAACGCCATAGTGGTACAAATGGGCTTCCTGGCTTTTCAGGAAAAGGCTGCCCTGCTATAGGATACTGCAATTTGTTCTGCAGTACCAAAATGTTCTTGGGACACCTGCAGGAAAATTATTGCAGATATCAAAATTCATTGAGGAAAATGAAGAATTACCGTAAAATATGCGACTTTCTTCTTAACTTCCTTATCAAATATTTAATACCGGCGCTGGATCAGACCATGTACTAAAGCCTGGCTCATCTCAAAGACAGGTGACATAGTTACGGAGGAAAACCATAAAAAAATCCAAAAGGCAACAATAATATCGATACAAATTTTTATTTTTGGCTTCACGTTGCGAGACCAAAGTTGTAGAGAATTTAATTTACAACAAAAAACTGTTTCACATTTTCTTTGTGTGGCCAAAAGTTTTGCAGATAATCAAGAAAAGCCATCTGCACCTGCACTTTTTCCAAGATTGTGGCCGGGGGACAAGAGATTTGGATTAAACTTAACACTAGCGCTCTCTACACATCTGTAAAATAAAACTGCGTTCTCTGATAAATGCAACCCCAAATGTAACTTTTCAATGGACTTTATCTAAAAAAAAATTAAATTCGAAAAAGCAAAAAGCGCACTAAATCATGAATTTATTTAACTAAAATACGTACTCTCCTGTTATTTTGAAGCCCTTTTTGCTTTTATTCTGTAGTTCTTGTAATTTGTATATTGCATCTGTATAATTATATACCGAAGGTTTGCATTTAATTTGTGGACAGATAGTAACTGATGGAAACGGTACCTGAAAAGTGGAATCATATTGTCGGTAATTAAAATTTCCAGCCAAGTCTATAATAATATGTATGGTTCTTAAGGTAGAGCTATGTTGACTGCGACGGCAAATTTAATTAATTTATACGACACCCCTTCCATTTAACAGAAAAATATCCGTCAAGTTCTTATTTCCTATATGGACCATAACAGGTACTCTGTAAATATATTTTACAGTGACAGCTTATAATACAACTTAGCCTTGTTGATTTCAAATTCAATGGATAGGTTCGTTCGAGGTGATCTCTTACAGAATACCGTATAAACCTAAAACTTACAATGTGTCCTGTTCTATGCCCTCAAAAAAATGCTGTGATTTGGATAAATTGAAATAAAATCTGTTTTACCGTGTGAGTGTTCGATAGCTGAGCAGCGATAGCTGAGTGAAAAGACCGACAGACTGCTACGCAGAGGGTCTCTGGTTCGAATCCACGGCACGCACCAATGACTTTTCGGAGTTAAGTGCGTATTAAATTGTTAATTATCGCTTGCTAATCGGTGAAGGAAAACATCGTGATGAAACCTGCATGTCTGAGAGTTCTCCATAATGTTCTCGAAAGCCACTTGGCCAGCGTGGTGGACTATGGCCTTACCCTTCTCATACTGAGAAGAGGCCCTTGCCCAGCAGTGGGCAGTATAAAGGGCTAATGATGTGTGAGCTTCGAGATCCATCTGATCAAGATTTTTAAGAGCAAAATAATCAAGAAATAGATAAAAGACATTACCTTTCGGACCGACACGAGCTGCTCACTGACAGTGACAATAACTGGACTGGTTTTCCATTTTATCCAAACATTGTGTATTAAGTAACAACACAGACAGATACTTGCAATAAACGTTATCAACCAGAAGATCCTAACAAGAAAGAACGGTATAAGTCAAAATGAATAAGTGTGTAGCAAATAAATAAGTAACTAAGTCTGACTTTACACTAAAGTTGCAAAATTAAATATGCAATCAAAAACACAAGTCTGTTTTTTGGAAAGTTTACCTCAACAGACATATCACAATATTAATGAGAATTGATATCTCTTCTGGATGAATAATGAAGAGATCATCAGACTTATTTTGCATATCATAATGTGAAAATAATTTTTAAACCTTGACTTAAAGATAAAAATTGTGAATTTTTTTACAAGCGGCTTTGCTTACTTTGAGAACAGTGTTTTTATAATAAGCAAATCCTTCTTCTTTGTTCTTAGTACTTACTTTTCGATGATTGTAAGTCCTCTTTTAGTAGTGTAAGCTAAACCATGTAGCGTCGTATTGGTAGCGTACTCGTATAATATTTCCTGAACCAGTTTCTTTTGACGTTTTCGTCTCGTTTTCCTTAGACATATGTCGCCATACACATTAGCAATGACGACTGTACCACCCTCAGTTTCATCTCCCCTGTAATTTAGAAAATAACGCTTTTATATGAAATCCTTTCTAAAAGTTGAATTTCAAAACGAACTACTTTTCTTCATTCCTTAAAAGTTTACAGCATCTTATTGTAAGTAAATATTTCTCTAAATTTAGGTGGATTTAGATGTAGAGAATCACTAAAGTTAACATAAGCATACATATACACAAAATTTGCCGTAAACTGGATAGAAATTGATAAAATATTGAACTAAAACTACTTACTCCATAATGCAGCACTGTTTTACAACAGTAGTCTTTTCGCCAAGAAGTCACTGTAACTACTAAACGGAACTCTCACACAATGGGCTAAATTAAATTTATATTAATTAACCTAATGGTTTGCAACCCCATCGGAGTTAGTTGACATGAGTAAACTATCAGTAAATTGTATCAGACGTAATTAACTTCACAATACTATACTAAAGGATGATATCACTTTGAGGAGCAGCTTGTGAAACTAGTTACTTGTTGTTGTTGTTTTGTTGGTTATTTATGTTTACTATAAATTGTTTTTCTCTAAACCTGAGCTAAATTTTTATGTCTATGGTCTGTTTAGTCTATGGTCTTCATTTAAATTAAACTACAGTTTACGGATTTTATCGCGATATATTGGTTTCACTGAGAATAAATATACTTCCTAGATCATTCGATGTTAATGAAATCTAAGTGAAACTAATATATCACGATAAAATCCGTAAACTGTAGTTTAATTTCAATGTGTAACATTCGCGTATAACCAAGAAGATGTTATTGATCTTCACTATTTAAAATTACTTACCAATATAATTCATAGTTGCACTAAAAGAACAAATCTTAAACATTGGATTGAATAATACTAACGTTACTAACTATCCAAACTATTTCTCAAGAATTTTATCTAAATATTTGCAGTCTTGCTCATTAAAAGCATTCTTTTCCAATAGAATAAAAAATAACAGTAATTTAAAATATACATGAAAGCAGATACAACCAACACCTTAGTTAGTTAGTTAGTTGGACAGGTGTTTTCCGCACTTAGCCACTTAATTGGGCCATTGTGCGTTAGCAGTGACACGGTTGTCGCCTGCTACTCATACCATGCAAGCTCCTTCCAGAAGGCCATGAGTTGACCAGTGTTGCGTATGGCTTCGCTCATGGTTCTGGGACAACCAACACCTTATACTCGTACCTTAATTTTTTTGACGACCAGGTGTCGCAGCGGGAGTGTAAGCGACTGCTACTCTGAAGGTCGTGGGTTCGATTCTCGCTCAAGTCAAACATTTGTGTGCTTGAACCCATGTTCACGCACACAAATGTTTGAATGTTTGTCTTGGTCTAGGTGCTTCTATTTAAAATATGCATGTATTTACAAAAAAAAAGAGTATATATGTATGTTTATCCATTATCTTGTACCTATAGAACAAGCTCTGCTTAGTTTGGGACTAGATGGTGTTGTGTGAATGTGGTAGAAAATTATTATTATTATTTATTCATTCTCAATAGTTTTAGTTGAACAATTATCTAATATTCATTTTAAAATAATTTAAGAAAACTATTCTCTAGATTGATCTAAAACATTTGATTCAGTCTCTCTCCCATTCCTATTTAGTGGAACAGATTTATAACCACAGTTACGCCATTTTTTTTATCTTACCTTTCGTACCCTAGGCAATACATTAAGGTACCTATACGTTCTTAAAGGAATAAGTAATAAAAACCTTGCTAGGATTCTCCAAGTGTTAATTGGTTGAGCTAGTAATCAGTGAAAATAGCCTTGCGTTGATCGCACTCTAATTAAAATAAAGAAGGTTGTGATACTATTAGCGTAATAATGTCACATCATAATAATAATAATAATAATATCATTTATTGCGAATATAGGTGTTAACAAAGGTGTAATGTAACATAATATTCAGAGCTTCTATATTCTGCTATTTAGCATGCAACAATATTCTAATAAAATGTAGGTAGTATTTTACTTAAATTTATAAATTTGTAATACATCTCAAATATTCTTTTTTTTTTATAATCATTTCATTGTATATTGCCATTTAAAAAGGAATAATTATCTCAATGTCAAAACAAAATAGAGAAATGTCCTGTACGTATGATTAGAATTAGGGAAATGTCAAGTAAAGTTATTATTAGTCAAAGTATTATTAAGTCAAAGAAAATTAATTAGGATAATTATGTCAATATTATAACTGTACGAATTCATTATGTTTTGTCATTAAGATACTCTGTCACATTATAATATGCATTTTTAATAAGAAATTGTTTAAGTAAAATCTTTAATTTATCTACATTGTTACATTTCAATATTTCTTTAGGTAAGTGGTTGTAAATTCGAGGAGCCATACAAAAAACACTTTTGTCGAATTGAGCAGTTCTGTTTGGAGGAAAACACACTCTATTTTTATGACGCTCACTCATAGGTGACCTGAACAAAATCTTATTCTTGGCTACAAATATAACAATCTCATATATATAAATACATGGCACGGTTAAGAGTTTTAGTTCGATAAAGACAGGTTTGCAGCTATCAGTAAAATTAAGCTTACAAATTGCTCTCACGCACTTCTTCTGTGCTTTGAACACCATTTCCTTGTCTACCGAGTTACCCCAAAAAATAACCCCATATCTTAATAATGACTCGACATAGCCACGATATGCAGTTACAACAGCTGACTGATTAACTATCTTACCAAGCATGTATAGTGCATACGAGAATTGGTTAAGTTTGGAACAAATGTTTTCAACTTGTTTTTTCCAACTTAAACTGGAATCAAGATATAGACCTAGAAATTTTGCACTCTCTATTTCGTTTATGTGGTGTCCCCTATATTCGACTTCAATTCCTTGAGTTCTGTCAATTTGATTTCTAAATGCCATTAAATTAGTTTTGTCAAGATTTATTTCTAAATTATTAAATTTTAACCATTCAATGATTTGGGTAAGTGTGTCATTCATATCCTTTACTATTG
Source organism: Euclidia mi (assembly GCA_944739405.2). Classification (NCBI taxonomy): domain Eukaryota; kingdom Metazoa; phylum Arthropoda; class Insecta; order Lepidoptera; family Erebidae; genus Euclidia; species Euclidia mi. Next base: position 20,134,726 of record OX123184.2, on the reverse strand, counting down.
TGTCTTTACATTCATTAGTGAACATGACCGTACTATCGTCAGCAAATAATACAATATTTTGTTTGATATTTCTAGGTAGGTCATTGATATATATATTGAAAAGCAAGGGACCCAAAATACTCCCTTGCGGCACACCTTGATTTACCACACAGTATTCAGATGAGAAAACAATTTCTTTTTTAGTTTTTGAACAAATACGTGTGATCTGAGTGCACTGAGTTCTGTTAGACAGATAGGACTTTAAAAGATTTAAAACATTTCCCCTTACTCCATATGCTTCCAACTTATTACATAATAAATTATAATTCACGTAATCAAATGCCTTCTTTAAATCCATGTACAGGGCAGTGACATGTTTTTTATTATTTAAGCCAGTCATAACAGTTTGCAGAAATTTGTATACTGCTAAATTTATACATTTCTGTTTTCTGAAACCCACTTGCTCATCAGCGAATATATCATATTTTTCAAAGAAAGTGTTTAAATGGTTTCCAATGACCTTCTCAAATATCTTCGACATAGTCGGTATTAAGGCTATCGGTCTATAATTGTGCATGTCGAGTTTATCGTTCTTTTTGTAAAGCGGTTTAACAATAGTAAATTTTAGTTTGTCTGGAAACACCCCAGACACTATACAGGCATTTATTATGTAGCTTAATATAGGTGATATAATATCAGATACAGCTTTAAGAATTTTGGTGTGTACATCGTCATATCCAGTGCTATTTGTGTTTTTTAAGGAATGTATTATTCTATTAATGTCAAAAGGCGTTGTGGGCATCATAAAAAAAGATTGTGATACGGTTTTATTGATTGTATACGCTTTTGTAGAATTTGTATCGTTTACATTATTATTTGACCCCATTCCTACGAAAAAAGCATTGAAATATTCAGCAATGTCAATTGGATTTTCGATAATGTTACCATTTACATTTATTTGTTTTATTTCTTCGATGGGAATACATTGTTTATTGTGGTTTATCACTGACCATGTTGCCTTAGATTTATTACAGGCAGTTTTAATCATGTAGTCATTTTGCGATTTCTGGGTCAACTTAATAATTTTGGTCAGACGTGAAGAATATTGTTTAAACATACTTTTATTATGCGCATTCGGATTTTTCCTATACCGCCAAAGTAGATCACGCTTACGCTTTGAGCATGTTTTTATACCTTTCGTTATCCATTTAGGTTTTCTACGGGAATCTTTTCTAATTAATTTCAAAGGAAAACATAAATAATAAATTAGTGTAAACATGTCATAAAAAATGTCAAATGCTATATCAGGATTATCCGTATGAAATACTTCGTTAAAACTTATAGCTTGTAAGTAGTTTTTAAATTTGTCAATATTTTCTTTGTATATAGTCCCTTCTCTCAATATACCAGTGTGAAAAGCGGCAAGTCATTTTAACTGGGCAAGACAACATCTGAGCGGTATGGTCGGATAGAGCAAATTAATAAAGTTTATAATTTGATCCTTTGATATTATGCATGAAGTTATCAATACATGTACCACTTTGGAGGCGTGTAGGCTCATTTATTGCTAATTTAAGATTAAAAGTATTTATTAATTCTAATAAGTCTCTACAAGCTTTCGTGTTTATTAAGGTATTTATGTTAAAATCACCGGACATAATAATTTTTTTCTTGGTATAGCATAATTCACGCAGTATAATATTTAATCTTTGGAAAAAATCTTCGAATTGCTGTACGGTGGTTCGTGGTGGCCTATAGACACAAATAATTATCAATTTATGTATTGTAAGTTCCACGGCACAACATTCGATAATTCCTGAAATACCGGTTGACGCTATTTGAGAAATAACTTTAAACTCTTGGTTCTTATGGACCAGTATGCAAGAACCTCCCCGTCGATTTTTACGGCAAAAAGAAGTTGCGAGAGAGAAATCTGAAATATATAGTAACTTTAAGTCATCCTTTATCATATTATGCTCAGTAAGACAAATTACATCAGTCGAAATTTTCTGATCTAATAGCCATTGTAGATTTATACATAAAAGATCTGATTTACTTATAATACCATTAATGTTCTGATGTAAAATATGTACTACATTATACACGAAAAAATGATGGACTTGCAGTAATAGGGCTGTTAGCGTTATCATTATAACATTTCGTGGTTTCAATAGTTGCTACAATGTTGTCAGTTTGAGTGCTCTGGTCAATAAATAATGTGTCAATTTGATTTTTATTTTTAATATACTCATTGTACTTTAAAATATAATTTGCATTAAGTAGCTCTTTATGTATTATTTGGGAAACATGTTTACTAAAGAATTTACGATAAGGTAACCAGTGAGCGAAACCCATATCAATATACTTTACATTCATGAATTTGGAGCATAAAAACTTAAGTTCATAATTTAATTTTGACTCACTCAGATATTTATTACATGGGATTTCACTAAACAGTACATTTGTATTCCTTGTACAGCAAAGAAAATGGCTAACACACGTCTTGAAGATACACGGGGATCGGTCATTTACCCCACCCAATACAATTAAGTAGTCCTTCATAGTTAGGGAAGATATTTCTGTGCGTTCAGCTACTAATACGTCTTGAAGGGTTGCTCCGGACTTCCAGAAGGATTTGACTTGGAAGCGATCGCCTATTAGGTGCTGTAATGTACGTTGAACATGTTGTCCCTGTTCGTCTGCAATCACAACTACTCTAGATATACTATCTAATGGAACGGAATTGTTTTTTGTTTCCTTGGCAACTTCAGGATAATTTTGCTCTTCAGTTTGCGGTATCAAGTTATCAGGCAGCTTCGAAACTGAATCATACTCATATGTTTCTTCCTGTTGGGCAATTTCATCCTTCTTATTTTGATGTAGGTGGCTCATCACATTTTTTGGTGTTTTTTTATTCGTGGTCCTCTTTTTCTTTCGTCCCGTAATTGGCGTCACACAGGTATTATCCATATTAACTTTCTTATAGGTTTCAACAACCTTTAAACTTTTTTCCAAGTCGGTCTTTAATTTGAAGTTCTCGGAATTCAAATTTTCAATTTCGAGGTGCGCACTGGCCAATTGGTTTGTGAGTGCAGTTATTTTCTCGTTTAATTCGACTATTTCTTGGGTTTCGTTAATCGATGTATTTGGCAAGCTCATCATCGTAGTGTCGAAAAGTGAAGAATCCGCCGAAGAAATTTCACCCAGGGATCCTGCTCGCTGAGTTTTACGTGTGCGATAAGTGATATTTTGTTCTTGGGCCATGGCAAAAAATATATAATAATTTCAGTTTATATCACAGTTATTCTCTGTTATTTCTATATTACTGCGTTTAATCTTATTGTATTTCTTGTCAAATTGATTAGAGTATTATTTATGCGTGTACCGAAACGTAACTTAAAACGCTAGTGTTCAGATTTGGAGTCACTTCGAAATTGCAAGTTTCCGAACGAAGTTTATAAAGTCAAAGGAAGATGACGATGTTTGATTGGTGAATGTTCTTAGTTGTTTGAATGATATAACCGTGAATTAAGAAAATATTATTTGCACTTATATTTACCAATCATATTATTAGGAAATCGGTTGCTTGGGTGTTAATTATACCGATTTTTGCCGTTGATACCTTGTTCGTATGTGTTTAAGCACTAATTTCACTTGGTTTTTTGATTGTTTATATTTATTTCTGGTGTGAGTGTTTACTTAAATATCACAAATTAGTTCACTGTTCATTGAGATAATACTGTCACTTGATAATTGTCTTAATACGAACACAACTATGTACAATTGATACTTATATATACAGATGATTAAATAATAGTTAATTTAAATTTCGCGAACTATGTTGACCGTGCCGGTGTTGCCAACAATCTCACTACTCATCACAACTCATCACTACTCATCACAGTATTATTAAAGCTGTCGGTAATGTAGTCTACATATATTATCAACTTCGTAATACAGCATCCTTGAACTTATTATACAATCTATACTAATATTATAAAGAGGAAAACTTTGTATTTTTGTTTGTAATGGATAAACTCAAAAACTACTGGACCGATTTTAAAAATTCTTTCACCATTAGAAAGCTACATAATCTGCGAGTAACATAAGCTATATTTTATTTTAGAAAAAATTGGGGTCCGAAAGATATTTGGGGTTTTTGGGTACGCGAAGTAGTTCCCTCAGGACGCGTGTGAAACTGCGGGCAACGGCTAGTATATAATATTTATAGTTGACCTGCCTGTTTATGACTTTTTACTACGACTTTTATTAAAATGGTATACATTTCTAGAGCTAATTACGTCATTCGATTATTAAACCACCTTATTTTTTACTGAAAGCGATGACGCAGTTCACTGAAACCTAAAATAGGTGGCTTTCCAATTTGTTAATTATGTTTTTGGAGCGCCAAAATCTGTAGTTGTCTATTTGAGAAATGTATATTTACGGTAAATCATCTAATTACAACGAATTTTATAAAGACGTTATATCAGGACAGTAGGTAGATATTGGTCGGACGGTCAAAATCTTTATTCTATTACTCTAAATAGCAAACATGTAAAATATCACTAAGTGACAATGTAAGTATACTGAGAAATTTATTGTAAGGTTTAAATACAATTGCATTAAAACTAACTATAAGTAACTGGCTATTAACACATAAATTAAAATAATAATTTCTATACTTAAAAAACTAACAAATAAAAGGCAATACATAAAAATACATACATACATAGACTTACGCCTGTTTCCCCGAAGGGGTAGGCAGAGGCATATAAACGCCCACTTTTCGCCAGTGTTTTGATCCCACGAAATAGGTGGCGTGCCTATTGCAGCTTATCGGGATATTTTGTTTGCCAGAGCCTCGTCCGTTGATCGGCAGGTGCACCACTTGCAGGTGAGGTTGGCTTGGGACCCTAAGTTTTTGGTGGGAACCCTATGCACCCACATAAAAAAGTAAAAGCAAAATTTAAAGGACATAAAAAATCCTCCACATCAATTGGAAGCGTGCCCAGAATGCTGGCAGCAGTGCCACGTTGTATGGCAATGCTGATCTTTTGTACCAAATACAGGCCAGCCTTCTGGTCACGCGAGGCGTCAACAAGTCTCTTTGAAAGATCTCTAAAAAGAGATCTCGCACTTGGACCCCATGGTCCCAACGTTTCAACTCCAAACGGCTCAAATACATAATCCCCTACTTGATTTATGTATTTGCGCCTTTTGAGAGTCTCCGCTCAAGCAGCAGCAGCGCCCGCACAACCCGCTGTGCTAGGAAGATGAGATGGCGCAAGGGTGTCGACACATGTTGCGTGCCACACCAAAGGTCCACCAAGCTTCCATGGCAGTAAAGACATACCGTCTGGTTTCTTACCATCGTCGCGTGCCAAGCCCTGAAGTTCAAGTTGGGCTGGAACGCCAGCAGTGATAAGAGCCCGGCGAAGTATGTCATCGAGGTTGGCGTGTCGTGAAATACGACCTGCGCTCCTGCTGCATGACAGACCATGGTGACCAAGGCTGTCGACAGCCTCTCCACAGTGACAGCGATGTGGAGAAACACATGGCGCACCTAACTAATGTATACTTGAGCTTCTTACTACTTGATATCTTGATAGAGACCACGCAGATTGTCAACGTGCGGCTGTCACACATCATCATTGTGCCCAAGTTGGCTGAATGCTTGTATTCTTTGTCTTCTTCTTACGTTTTAACACCAATCTTCAAACTTCTTTCTCTGAGACAATTAAGATACAATAGGCAATGCGTTGAAAATTGTACCGGCTACAAATGTTTGTGTTGACAAGCTATCGACCAGAAATGGTTGTTGCTCGTTTCAGCCAATTTTGTTTCACCTTCCCGTCACGGCGACCAACTCGTACATATAATACTCCATTTATCTCCATTCTAAAACCAACAAGCAATCCGTAAATCTCTGCAACCCATATATTATTTTATTCGTAGTCTTCTATGTAACACTAGTCATAAAAGACATTATACAAGTCAGGAGACATTTTTTTTATATTGTAAATTTAAGGAAATAAACCAGAAGTTGATATTGATATGCGATACACAGACCACGTCGCTTTACCCACTATATCACATAAAAACATTGACAAGATTTATTTCTTATTCAATTTAAAACCAGCGGCACAAAGACGAAGTTGGATTATAAACAGTCTACATAAGAAGATAGTTGATGTATTATAGCGTACGTGTAATGGATATCGTTACAGTTTTGCTGTACTTTTCCTTGTAGTTATAGATTATTGTTCTTTCATGTCTCATATTCATTGAATATAGGAATTTAAACTTTCATGGTCATTTAAGCTTATTTCCCGAAAGACATTTTAAATTGTCGATATATACCACGTACCTTTGTTTGGAGTAAACGATATTTCGGCGCTGTTGCTAGTGCCATGTTCACGGATGTACTGTGTTAATACGAACTGAATATTCATTCAGTTAGCAAAAATTATAGGAATAATATCATAGACTTTCCCTCTATTAGGATAAACATCAACTGTTCCTCTTCTCTTATCTTTTGGCTATAATTATTTAGATAATATTATTAATTTATCATATCGTGAACGAAAAGGAGAAATCTTTATATAGTCAATCTATTGTTCATTATATCGTAACACAAATTTTTAACTACCGTGTAAATCGACGGATTTACTATTGCTTCTATTATTTGTCATTTTTACAAGTTTTTTTAGTGACACCCAAACTTACTAAAATCATTTGAATCTGGTTCTCTTATCATTTCTGCCGTCATTACTTAAAAAGACACAACAATATTTTTTTTTCAAAATTGAGTTATATACATATTCGGCATCAGGAAAAAAAGGTATATTTGCCTTCTTAGCACGGCAGATTTGTGTTCTCAGACACGGTATATCTCGTTGTTGGTAATTGTGACACCACCACATACCAGGCATGTACCACATTGTGCTCCCTTATATATACCTTCAAGAGTAGACTGGTTTCCCTTCCGTCAGACCACGACCATATATAATATTTCATTTCCCTCGTATAATATATTCACATCTGTATGGAAAACATCATCTTATGCGGTTTACTTCAAGCTGTCAGAGTTATTGAGCACTTCCTGCACCAATTTGATAAATTACACGATCAATTAATTCATAATATTGAATGCATGTATTTTTACAAACTTATCTTTAGCAGTTACTCAACTTGGTTTTACAAGGAAAGCGTTCGTATCTTGTTACATTTAAAGATCTCCTGTAGGTTTATCGTTGGTAAATGTAATCTTGTTGTTTTGTTTATATGTAGGACACAGCTGTATTTTAATTTGACAGCTTTTCAATGATATGTTAAGTTGTAAATGATTGTGATACCATTGTAAGGTTACATTAGTTGTATCGACTTTATGTTAAAGTAATGATCGCTATTGACATTTCCGTGTGTGTCTCGTTGCATGGAATAGGTACAGTAGGAACAATCCTTTAACTACAAAATATTGTAATATATTATGGCATTTTAATTCATTGCATAATGCTAGCTTATTTGATAGTGAATAATTTTGATAGTATCTTTTATTTTCCCATAGGTCATCTAATAGTACTTACGTTTCAGGAATAATGTGCAATGAAACAGCATTATTATTATGTGATAAGACACACCAGCAGCGAATACGCTGATCAGTATGTTTTCCTCGTAAATAGCTTAGAGATGTCCAATTTGTCTAAACTGTTCTTGGTTTAAACATGGTAATATATGTAATTTAATTTTACTGTACGTGTGCAATTTTATTGTGCATGCCACTTCTAAAGAAGCTGTGGCAATTTAAATCATATTTTTATGTGTCTATATTTATAGAGTCAGTCAAACTTAGTAGCCTTTTTATACACAAGGCAAAAATCTAAATCCAATAGGGATTTGAATTCTTGATAAAACGTATGAGCACAGCCGTTACAGACTAAAATATTGAGTCAAAATGTTTTACAGACTCAATTATATTTTAAATGTTCTCTGATTTGCAAGGATCATAAACCGAAACCCGTATCCTACAAATCAAAATTAATTAAACCACAAATAACAGATCAACCGACCACATCTAACATTATCTATACACATCTACATCATCTGGCTACTTTCATTAAGCGACAATACATTAGTTTTTATCGGGCTGCATTGTGAGTGGATTGCTCCTGTCAATGTTATCACAACTGTATCTGTGCTGTCAAAAGTATATCATTTAGACAGTCGGCGACCGGTTGCGGGAGACGTCGATCGGCTGATACAGTTGCGACGGTTGGTACGGTCAGCAACACAATTAGTTTATTGTTGTGATTTTGGTACAGAACTAAATGTATTGATCATAATTTAATAAATTATTGAATTTTAAAATATACATCATCTGATTTTACGGTAGTTTTATTTTGCTTAGCTATTTCTGATATCTTGTTTAACTTGTTTGGTCTTGAATATTACGAAGACGTAACTCATCCGATGATCAATAATTTAACTACGTATTACTTGTTTTGGGCAACTCTTTACAAACATACAACAACAGACATTACCAGACACATGAACGGACAAAACAGTCTCAAGGCAAGGTATGGCTCACACAAAGTGTTATCCCGTGTGGCGATTCTTTACAAGATTATTGAAAATTCCTTAAGATTTTCTCTATATAGAAAAATATTTGTTTATTTGTGACTGTGGCGTTCCAGATATTGTTCTCTGTAAGTGGATATTGCATTTGAACAACGTAATAAATATAATCGGCTTGTGTTTGCGTACATGATTACGTCACCAATTCAACGAATCAATTGCATTGACAGACAATTCTAATGTGTCTGTAATTTAGTGTCAATAAAATAGTATGACTGACAGTAATTGGTAAAAAAACCAGCGTATTTGCAATCAATCGCAATAGCGTGTTAAGTAAGTATAAATTGAAACGATAATGGTCTATAAACAATAATTAATTCCGTGTAGTAATAAGGGTGATTAGGCGTTATTGAAGTACGTATATCATATAATGAATGCATGGATGATGATGATTGGTATAATTTATTACCACCACTTGTGAAAACTGCCACTTTAAGTTATTGTTTGCGTCAATTACTTTTAATATTTCTAATTATCAATTGCCTAGAATTGCACTGTAGTGGTTTTGCTGTCCGTATAAGGGCTTTGGGTTTGAGCTGAAATATAAAAATATTCAGTAATTCCTAATCCTTTTGCTCAATTTATCTATGATCTAGATATAAAAAGAGGTAAAATTAATACTAGTGTCAGAGAGGTTGGACTAGTAAGGTTATATTTCTTTGACTAGTGTAGAACCCATAGATAAAATGCTCTTTTTTATTTCTATGGTGGAACACTTTTAGGTCACAATTTACTAGCTATCTCTCACATAGCTGGAAAGTGTGATACTTAAATATGTTGCATTGCCTACTCTAGCAGCTTTTAATTTCTCCAGATAATATTCTGTTAACAAATTAAAAGACACCATACTGTGAACATTAATTTACCTAAAGAAAAAAGTAACAGGCCGCCTATTTACTATTTCTATTTAAAACTGTCAACCATTAATAATTTATCATACAATTTATTTTTTAACGTCTAAAGTATATTTGAATTTTTCTCCAATTATTTTTATGTCGCTCCTAACAGCGGGCGCTACAATCGGCTACCGGATAAAATTTAACGAATCACCCGCCATCATTTTAATGCTATCGTAATGAATGTAATATACGAGCGGGTTTTATCGCTCACGGCTTCTGTCCCATCGATTTTTTACTCTTACCAATTGCTTCGTGTAATCGATTTAGAAGGTGTGCCATAGAATAAATAAATTGCATAATATTTCAAAAAAGCAACGAGGTAAGTGGTTTTGAGGTTGTTATTACACGCTAAATTATACCAAAGTATTGTCGTATAAGTCGTGTCATAGATAGATAGTTTCTTTACGCAGCTGTTTGCTATCTTAGTCTTGCAAGAATGATACAACAGTTTAAATATCAAAGATGGAGTACGTCGTTGTTGCAGCATCCGACTTATTGGAATGAATAGTCCTGGACATTGGAAAATAATTGTATCTATAATAATTTTATCTTGTGACGATAAAGCGAACATTACGCAGATATGGATAGCACAAAACTGCATGAAGTCATTGGTCTGTTGACGTTATAATTGTATATAAAATTAATTCTACAATAACGAGTTGGCATTAATGATCCTTTCTTCTGAAGCAGTGCCTACATCATAAAAGGAGCCCCTCGTCCAAATTTGATGATCTTAGCTTCAATATTTTGATCTTTTTGCTTCAATAGTAATGAGGAAAATATGTATATTCGTATGTATGCGTATGTGTGGGTTGTTTGATTAATGATTTGTTAATTGAATTGAGGATGGAGCTTAAAGCTCAAAATGCAAGATGGAGATCATAATATTGTTATTTTAGCGACAGTATAATACTACATTAATATGACGTTATTACGATATTCGTCTCACTCACGAGTTAGTCGTTCCGTACCTTTCATAAGGCAACGTTGCTAGTGTCGCGTTATACAAAAATATATTGTGAGTGTGTGAGGAACATTAATAAATTGTGAAGTCGAATACCATCTTTGATTTACCACCCTGTAGTGAGAACTGACATCTCCACAGTTATATTGATTTATGCATTGTTTGATTTGTAATTATAACACCAATGACATCACAGGGAAAGTTGTTACGTAACTATAAGAAACTTATAAATACCAACAATTTAATAAGTCTATAGACACGCTATACACGATCCTCAGCCTTCCGCATCCAATGATTATTTTAAGTCAATTTTTTAAAACACATCAACGTGGTGACTTTATTTAGTTGCCTCCAAAAATAAAAAATAACCTTAAGGAAAATCATTAATATTTATAAATTCAGGGTACATTTATATAAAAAGCCTGAAATATTAATCACTACAGACAGCGCATTGTCTTCGCATGCCATTTCACGCAAGTCACAAGCCTTCGCCAACAGACCATAACTTTAGTACATTTATTACCCGTATATGATTGTCGTATCCAGAATTAATATCACCATTGTCTACAAATGTTCCTCTTTTATTTGCCTCACTATCTGGTCGGTAGCCGCATATCCAAAGCTTGAGTTATCTTGATCCACCGCCAATCAATCTACATCACGTCACTACGGAAAAATACAATAGTTTTTTACAGTCAGACAAATACATTGCCAACCTTATGTTACAGACAATAGAGACGAAAATACATTTTTTGGAGGATAGATTTAAGCTTGTGAAGAATTCGATCGGTCGTAACAATCGATTTTGATTGACAGATAAAAGAAATCGACGCATCGCTTTGTTCGTGGATCGATTATTGTGTCCGCGTAATTGGATAACGGTGTGTGATGGTGACAGTGTATAGTTATTTAGAGCTCTTAAGTGCTCCTTGAATTTGAGATAAGAAAGATACGAGATGCATACAGTATGTACCTTTAATACATCATCTAAAATAAATTCTGTTTAGCATAGAACTTCTAGATATAAATACATAGGAATAGACACAATGAACATTAAGAGTCATATTAACTTTTTTGAAACGCATAAAGTTTTGACCATATGCTCAATACTATCTTTATAACTCTTTTCGTATCATCGAATAAATTAAAGAAACACTGCTCAGTTCAAAACTCAAAAGTTATTAAATTATTAAAGACTGCACTGAAAAGTAATACGTCAAAGCAAATATTATTTTGGTTTATTTATAAATTATAATAGCATTATTGTTTAAATAGTAATTCGAATAATGAAACCTTTTAATATGATACATATGGATTTTGTACGCCAAGCCTCAGCAAAACATAGTTAGCACTTTTACCATGTCAACATCTGTGTGTATCTGTACATAAATACCTATGTTTACAAACTGAATAAATGAAAATAAATGAAAAATGAAAAGCTTTTTAAAAATAATATTCAGTGCTTTTTAACAACTCGAAGCCATTTTTTTTGTTATTTTTTTTATGAATGGACGTGATATTATAAATGCAAAGGTCTGTGAGAATGGCTGTTTGTAACTCTCACCGAAAAACTGCTGAACGGATTTTGATTGCGGCTTTGCAGTAATATGACTTATCTTCTTTTCAATTTAAGAGCTGTGCTCTTGTCGGTGGAGTGTACGCCAATACGACTTTATACGACATTACCTTATCTTAGCCACATTACCTTTGAGGTAATATGGCTTATACCTCAATATTAATAGTATAGCTACCTTTTGTCATGATAGTCAAAACCCACGTCGCGTCGGTAGAGTCTCGAACAGAAATAAATAAATAATTCGATATTATGTGGTAAGATGGGCAGAAGCACATTTCGCACATTAATGAGTATCTGTTTCAAAATTCAGAAACTTGATGTAATATAGGGCTGTCTTCTTTAACCATTATAGCTGATAATTGTTTATCGATAATACGCTCTTGTATCCTCTTACAAAATAATATTTAGAAATGTCGTCTACAGCGATCGTTCATAATCGTACTGACGTCTAATCCTTAGCCAACAAAATGGATAAACCTTGCTAGATTTTGATAAATATCCCTGTATTTTCACATTTGAGATTTATCAAGCAGTTTTCAGAACATAAATGAACCAAGTTCTGTTTATAAAATCTGAATGTAATTAATGAACATACAATATCGGACTTTAACAATATCTCTAGTAATTCGTAATTGTATATTAATACAACTGATATTCCATGATTCAAGACAAAGGAAACGATGCATTCATCTAATCCATCGTTTCTCCCAAATTATGTATGTATCCCGTCAATTATGTATGTATCAACGCCCAACCTCGATACCTCCTTTTATGATCACAGTCGGCAAAAACTGATTCATAGCCCCGATTAGCATGTAGTACACACAGACAGGCCAATTTACCCTAATAACAACCTTAAAATAATCACAAAGCTCCCTTGGTAATGGCCACAGTGGTTTTCATATTAAATTATACCTTACCGACGCCGCAAGATACGTCTGTCCGTCTGTCTTTTTTTATTAGTACCTACTTAACTGCTGTTTTTTTTTCTGATGAATGGTAATAAGCTTTGTTTGAGTGCTTTTATTTTTTTAAGGGTTTCGGTATTTTTGGCTTTAGGCATGAAATTGCTAAAATAATCATATATTATTTAAACTTCGCAATGTCTTTAACATTATCATTTTAAGTGCTCAAAAGTACAATGATTACTAATGTTTGATTTTCGAAAGACATGTAAGATAGTGTCGTTGGTTAAAAGGTTTGTCCATGGTGCGTCTGTGCTACGGGCCAAAGGAAATGATCTCGGTTCGGATGTATGATCTAGATAAAAGTCAGATTAAGAGCTAGTTGTGATGCTAATGCCTTCATATGGAATGATACGATATGTACAGTTTACGCGGACGAAAAATAACGGCCGCCATTCTTTGGGAACGTAATAAGTGCATTACAAAAGTTTTGCAACTTTTTCACTGCAATATTTATCGCTTTTCGATAAACTATCACTCAATATGAAATCTTCACTTATTTTCCAGTAGTTCTATATATTACTCAACCTAATTCTTATAAGAGTACTCAATGTTTTCTCATTACAAACATTTTTTCTTTTCTCGTGCACACTTATTTCAATATCAAAATGGCCGATAGCGTTTTTTCTTAAGCGAGGTGCATAAGACATTTTAGGGGTTAAGACTAGAGTGTTAATTATCGCCTTGAGATGACAAGAATATCTTTTACGGTCGTTATGGCCAGACACATCTTTAAATATACCGATTATGAACAGATCTTACCGAATTTGTGAACAGATCTTTAAATATACCTTGTTCTGAACCACGGCATATCGCTATCACTATAGATTGCGACGGTCAGACAGCAGTTACTCTGGGAAAAGCTAATATTTTGTCATATCTGGTAATTTTATGAAAGCCCATAATTATTCTGTCAGATCAGTAAGCAAACCTCGGGCTCTAAGATGATAAGTTTTTAATACAACCCGAAAAACGCTAAGAATTTATCATCATCCCAGCGGTATTCTGCATAAATAAACAGCTTTTTAGCACCGGTGACAATATTCTAAAATTATGTGATGAGATATAATGATATCAATGACATGGCATTGAATAAAATACGAAAGTTCAAAACGTTACAAAGACTTTTATTAACACACTTATTAAGTTCTAGACAGTCGTAATTTTTTTTTCTACCGAAGCGTAATAAATTTTGAAGATTTCAAAACAATTCTAAAGCCAACTTGTCTTAAAATAAAGTGTGTCTGCACCCTAAACACTAAAGCGAAACCACTTTTTGTCGGCTGTCTGCAAACGCCACTACACTAGATCTATGCTCTTCGTCCTCCACATTTTTATCTTACAAAGTGCTTGGATAGACACCGGAGGAAGTTTGTGGGATATTCATCACAGTGAATGCGCTTAAACGCTGCAAGATACAATCGTGCCACAAACTGAAATCGACCTTATAGATCTCGAAATAACGTATAGTTTTGAAAAGAGATTTTTAGGTTTAAAGGTGGTGTTTCATAAACCCTGTGCTTGTTGAACGCCAGAGCCGGGGTATAAATGTATGAAGGTACATTAATCCAAACAGACGCGCTTCTTTGTGGGGGCAGAGTTGAAATGGCGTGAAAATATGACTCGTTATTTATGTCCGTACACGTTCCGTTTTGTACTGACTGATTCACTTTTGTGTTGAGCTTTTAATTTGATTTTGTCATCACTGTTTTTGGCAACATGCCTTGAAAGATTTACATCTGTTTGTGAATATTTTACGACGATGTTTTTAAATAACTCAACCTTTTAATTTGAAGTTATTAATCCAAAAAGAAACATATCGTCGAAAATATCGTGACTTAATAATTATGTGTATTCAGGTCTGTCAAGAGTTCCACGCTTTTATTATCGGTCGATCTGCAACTAAGTAATAAAATGTAAGAAGCTGCACGCTCACTTCTAGGTATCATCGTGAATCTTCGCAATTATATGTACTTACATTAGATAACATTTCAATAAGCTGGTCCCATGATGGAGCTGGAAGGTATGATACTCTGGCACTCCTTCTAGTAAACTCATCGATTTTCGAGTTCATTAGATAAATAAACAGTACATATCACCTGAAAAGTCCTAAGAAAAATCCTATTTTCTGTTCACTTAGAAAATTGCAAAGATTTAGTTGTCTTCAACTCGAAAATACTAATGTAAATTAAGCCCGATTCCTGGGCGAATTCCAATGCCGATAAAGCAGTCAATTTCATTGAAACGAGGATTATAGCATTTCGGGTTGTAGTCTTGCTGGCTTACAAATTGTTGTTTGTATACTGCTTTACTTGATGTTGCGATACACAACACAAAAATATAACAAAGTAGGTATATTTAAAAGTTTGCTCCTGGCCTTATTTGTGCACAAGTTACTGGACGAAGAATTTTTTTTACGTATCTGTGTTTAAAATTTGCAGACGAATATGGTTGATCATTTATATAATAGGCTAAATTTAGTATTGAAAATTGTTATAAGTATTTATTTTGTTATAATTTGTTGTCGTACTGGCAAAACCAGATGTTCACTCTTAAGATCATTCATTCCCTAATCATGGCAACATTTCATTAGTCTTCTACACTGAGTTCACGTAAATAAGTGCTTTCAACAACACTATAACAGTTACAACGAAGAAAACATAATCTATTACATCCACAGACGCTTCAGAACATAACGTATCAAAGCATTTCACAAATCCGCATCATCCTAACAAATCCGTGACGATATTGTATCAAGAACATACTACGTTTACAACGGTCCAACATCTTAAGCTAACATAAGGTGTGTTACTATTGAGGCTGACTTGTAATGGCAAAATTCAGTTTTATGTGAAATCTACCCGCCGTATAAAATCTTATTTACATGATTTGTCGTGATTCAATTCAATCAACCAATTTTTATTTTGTAAGTATCTTAAGAGATACAGACACAATAAATATATACACGTTACACCATCTAGTCCCAAGCTAAGCAGAGCTTGTACTATGGGTACTTGACAATGGATTGGTATACATATATATATAATTTAATTACCATACATACAGACAATACATATTTATACATATTTTTTTGTTGGTAAATATACTTATGAACTATGTTTATACTGCTTCACTTGCACGATAATGTTGTGCGTTCGAGTGGTACTTGTCCGCGGAAGCGACGGAACACCACACCCTTCGGCCAAAAGTCTTCCTTCATAACGACATGCAGAAAACACGTCGGAATCCGCACTACAAACGCTTTGAAATTGACGTTGCGTCGCGACTCCAGCAGCTGTACTCTTGGCATGTACTTAAACTTTTGTCGCACGTAGTCCGCGATGTCCTCCGCCTTAGTGGTGTAGTGTAGGCGAGAGATGTACACGGGTGTTTTCGGAGCGGCAGCGCGCAGGTTTGCACCAGGCTCCACAGGAGCCGTGCCGCAGCAGTTCTTTACGGTTTTCTGACGATGCTTCCTCCTCTGCACCGTCACAAAACCATCATCAGCTACCTCGTTCCTCGTTCTCTTCACCGGCATAGACTTCTTAGAAGTAGCAACAGTGATTAGCTGACTGTAATCTATCTTGGTGATCGGGAAGGAGCATTGTCATTCTCTAAGTGCTCTGTGGATTCTGCAAAGAAGTATCGATAGTGAATTAATTCGAAAATACACTACTTACATTATGTTGTGGATTCATCTTCATCAACCTGTAGCAGTCCATTGCTGGACGTAGGCCTCTCCATTGACATCCCAATTAGCTCAGTCTTCAGTCTTCAGTTATAAAATTAGATTAATTTTAGACTTCCCTTATCAAATTGTCACTAGTTATGTGACATTATACATTGATTAAATATTGTTATAAATTATTAAGTTTATGTAAATATTATTTGAATAATGTTATCCAATTAGACTAATTAAGTATATTCGATTGCGTGGGTATTATAAATAGTACCCTGCATTATCACTTGGTCCATAATAAATTAATATAATTATACTTACACTATAGTCAACGTGTTTTGCTTTGTAAGATTATGCTCCAATCGTATATATCATTAATGCGCGGCTGATATTACGTCAGCAAACATTAAGCTACAATTTGTTTGCTTGGAAAGACGATGCCCTAACGCGACTCCTAAAATAAAAAGGCGCTTGAAGCGCTGTCGGTTCACGATCACACAAGTTATGACGTCATTACGGCGCGCTCAGCGCTGCAGCTTTTTCCAGAGCGGCTTTACTGCCAAATTTATTTGACAATTATTAAGGTGTCCGCATTAAAGGAGCATTACTGGTCCGCTCCGCGTGGAAATTCATGTTTTTCTTGGGATGTTTTCACCAGTAACTCAGCATAAAGACCGACACGTGCGAACTATTAGCTTCCCGACGTTCGGATTAGAAAATAATTCACCACTCTGAATGTTATTATGGAGGCGAGTCGGATTTATTTTATTGCTTGCCGAGATATATGCTAGTCTTTCGGCTTTATCCGTACGTTTCTCCGGTTTGTTTATTGAGAAAGCTCCAACTTGGAGATAAACGCGTGTAGCAAATTTTATAGTGGGGGGAGTTCGGCTCACCGTTTAGGCGTAAATCTTGTTTATGTCCTGCGCACTGTAATTATTGCTTTATTCGCTTGAGTAACTCGCGTTCTACATGTTATTGAATGCCGCTATAAAATATTATTGATCGCGGTAATAAAACGTTATTTATGGTCCGATCTGGGGTTTTTTATATATATTTTTCTCTTTTTAACTAGCCATTTGTTCATCTATTTCTGTTTCGGGGTCGGGTATTTGTTTTCTCTGAGTATTATGGTTACAGTTCTTGTTTTAGGGATTTATGGACGTGAGGCCATTACAGAAGATATTTGTTACAAGGCAATAATTCATTACAGTGCAGGAAGATGACCGTCAACCATTACGATGATATGTTTTGGTGTTGAATTCATTCTGATATACGTGATTGAGATTGTGGTCAAATTGAATAAGACCATTCTTCTTTTTTTCTGTTTTCAGTATTATATAGATTATAATTATTGGTCTTAAATTATTTACAACTAAAACTTTACGTATAAACCTACAACTTAAACAAAAAATAATATATTATACTTGCAGGCAGGCGTTATATTCATTCGCCATTCTTCTTTATTTTGAAGATTCAATCAACGGACAATAATTACACTGAGACTCGAAATATCAATTTGTGAATCTCACATTGTTGTTCTGTGGGAATCGAACCCACTATACTCTATTACGCTGTTGCTAAACGTCTAGGTGACTGCATAAACTATCACGCCGGACGTGCATATATCAATATATATTTTAGGTGAATAATAATAACAATTTTAAGTGAACTCTGTAATAATAGGTACACATAACCAAGTGTAACCCATTGGATGAACAGATAAAGGAATTATTATCATTTTGTTTATAAATATTATTACATTACGAAGAACACTTGTGTATTATGTACCTAGCACGTAGACAGAGATGTGATTATATGCCTTGCATGGCCATAGATGGGTTCATCAAGGAGAAGAAGAAAAAGGGCAATGATACTCCTAAAAGGCAGTGCAGAATCAGGGATGCTGGGCTATGCCCTCCATGCAGCTATATGTGTCTCAGCTGCATTTACTTCTTGAGGTACGGAAGAAGAGTATCCTACATGAAGTAAATCCGGCATAAGTCCAACTTGACTATGAGGACAAGGACGTTAAGACGCGACATAAATAACACAACTTTTGTATAATTCTTAGGGCGGTTTCAGATTAGCGTTTTATACGCGCGTATAAGCTCGTTTTTGGAAGCGCATGTAGGCGCATACAAGCGCGCCTTTTGACACACGCGCAACTCATACGAGCGTTGACGCGCTTCTAAGCTCCTATAAACGCGAGCCGTCAGAATCCATGTTGACACTGACAAGATGTCTCTACCATTTCGAGTGAACACACCGAAATATGCCCGTTTACGCCAGTCCGGTTTTTGAAGCGCGTAATGTAGCGCACGTATGAGCGCATATGCTGAAACGACCATATACGCGCAGAAAAATACGCTAATCTGAAACCGCCCTTAGTTCGAATGTCGTCTGGGGATCAAACCATATAGGTATATACTATACTTGGAAATTTTCCACAGAGGGGAGTCTTAGCAGAAAAGTGTATCATAGCAACGCTATCGTGAAAGTTACATAATACCCCGTGGTACATAATAATACCGACGTAAACAAGTACACCGGCTTTAGCTTTTAACTTTCACTAATGTTTCCCGGAATTCTAAATAATTATATTCTTATATAAAATAAATTATATAGTCATTTTATTCTTCTTATACCCATAAATAGTCCACCCGGATCTTAGATCATGAGTATCCTGCGTCAGCGCAACCAACAAAACAGTCAAAGAAATATAATTATTATAACACAACTAACAACTTACCACGGTCAATTAATTACAATATATTGTCCATGTGTTTATTTTAATGAGAACGCCTACTGCGTAATGTATAACACTAATTACTACATTAATCATAATTATATTAATGATGAACTGTATTTTTAAACAGCACTTGAGTACAAAGAACAGTCATATAACTTATTGTGTAATGCGTAGGCGAATAAATTACTGTCAAATGGGTGACGGTCGTCATATAAGCCAGTCAAACATGCTGCGGTATAACTGATACCCTTACCTGTACTACCTGAACGCCAACTTCAATAGACCTACCAATTTTGAGGTTATAATAGACCGAATCTTAGCAGATACGCACATTACTTGCATGTGCTCTTTTAGATGCACATTTCTTGACTCCCTCGAAATGACCTGGGCTGACCCTGCAAACTCTGTATCAAAGATAAATTGGAGCGTATTTGTGATACGCCTGTTCAGGTCTCATCAAGTGAGCAGGCAGGTATGTAACGGTTCAGATAATAGGGTAGTTTCCAAGGTCAAAATAATTACATTTTATTTAGTCCGTATTTTAGATTATAAAAAAATATTGGACACGTATTATATTAAATAAAAAATAACAAAGATTAGCCCATTAAAGTTACGTGTGACGTCACCCCGTGCGAAAAAATGCAGCACGGCGCACGGTGGGCTGAAAAATCAAAATGTGGACTTAGGGGCTAAGAGATTGTTTGTGGATTCTACTAATGAAAACAATATTTTTTTATTCTTTGACTTTTTTTAATAAAGTACATACTTACCGAGATAAAATTGTTTGAAGTTTGTATGAAACTAGTGGAAAATAAAAAAAACGAAATCTATTTTTTAATACTACCACTGTTAATAAGTCAATACAACAAAAATAAAACAATAAAATATCCACACCACCCATTACAGGTCACGACATATTATGCTTTCTCGGAATTTTGACAAAATCAGGTAAACTAATAAATTTTTAAAGTTTCAGATATATGACTAATGATCATTTTTTCAAGGGTAGCAAGTGGACTAGGCTTACTGGGGATACCACATAAAAAACGCGCCTAATATTTAACCTCTCTGGGTGGTGTCGAATAAAAGATAAAAAAAATATTACCGCCAAAACGCAAGAAAAAGCAGTTCGCGCTATAGTGCATAAATAGCCAAAAAATATCTTCTATCATAAACTATCATTGTTTTCTTAAGATAGTTTAAGAATTACGAGCAATTCTCATTTTATTGTTTTCTTCCATACAAAAAAATCTTTAAAATTAAATAACGCAAAAAACACGCGTTTAATCAAAACAATTGTATTAATAATTTTGAGTTGTATTTGATTATAGAATCCAAAAATGGAATTAGTTTATTTATATTCCACTTTAGTTTTTTCGAAAACCCTAAGTCCACTAGCGAACTTTTTCAGCCCACCGTGCGGCGTGACGTTATGCGTAACTTTAATGAGCTATATCTTGGTCATTTTTGGTTCAAATTTTCAAAAAAAAATACGTATCGTTTATTTTTGAATAATCTAAAGGACGGATTTATAAAATTTTTTTCATCAACTAGCCTATTGAAAAAAATGCAGATTCATAAAAAGAATGCGGTGCACTCATAAAGACAGCAATAATTGTGACTATAGAAACATAATATTACTTAGAGCAGTGATATCAAAGCCTAATATTGGCATGACATCAACGTTTTCTAAAAGTTCACGTAATATTGATCTAAATAAATCATATGTCAATCCTGACCCACCAAATCTATTTCAATGAAAGGTGAACGTGTAAGATCGGTTTTAGCCATAAAGAAAATACTTATAAGTAATATTGGATCCAAAAGATGGCCACATAAATAAAATAGAGGATTGCTACTACCTGCTGGATATCTACGGTTCATATCCTAGTTTTATAAGTCTGGAAGCAGTCTGAAAGAATTCTACTTTCATAAGTTTGAAAGCAGTCGCTCGTAGAAAACTATTATTCAACAGGAACTTGCTATATGAGGTGCGCGAACCCAATGCAAGGAACAATACAATTAGTTACTGACCAAAGCAGAAGTTTGTAACAATAACTAAGATGTTGTAGTATAGGTTTTTCGAACAACGAAGGGTTATTTTTGTATTCGAAATGTGCTAATTACTTTTTTTCCGATAAATACACACATCAACAAAGTCTAGGGATATTTTATATTTCATCAAATATCTAAAAATCTATGAAGAATTTTCTGATACAGTAAATAGAAGAATCATAGATTATTTTAAGGTCTTTAATAAAAATAAAAAACATTTCGTGTTTTTTTTTGTTTTAAATAAAAAAAATAATTTTTTTAATCATCATGGAAAATTAGTATGATAACAACAAACATTTCTTCTTAAAAAACTATTAATTTTAATAAAAATGGAAAAAATCTTGTAAAATCTAATCATTAATAATCAGTGTTGCCACCTCTTACATTGATTACACATCGACATCGATTGTTAATACTTAAAATTAAATTGTCAATGTCTTGCTGCGGTATGAGGTCCCATGTCCTTTGCAAGTGTTCGTAAAGTTGTTGTTCAGTCGTCAAATTTGGTGGAAAATCTCTCAAAGCTTTTCGTTGTAACATGTCCCAGGCATGCTCGATAGGATTTAAGTCGGGCGACTGTGCAGGCCAATCCAAAACTTGAATATCGTGCTCTCGGAGAGCGGTCGATACCAGCCGCGCCGTATGGCAAGGAGCATTATCGTGCATGAGTAGAAATTCATGGCCTATTTGAGTTCTGTGTGGGACAATAACGGGCTCTACTACCTCCTCGTGGTATTTTTGTGCAGTCATGCTGCCTTGGATCCAAACGAGTTGGGTTCGTCCGCCAAGACGAATTCCTGCCCACACCATGATTGTCCCGCCTTGGTATGGGTGGACCTCCTGAGGGTGCCGTAGACGGCTAACTCTCCCTGGAGCTCTCCAAACGCGTGTTCTTCGTGAATCCGGGTGAAACCCAAACCGGGACTCATCGGTGAACAGCACCAAAGACCATTGTTCGTCACTCCATGGTAAATGCTCCCGAGCCCACGAAAGCCGCCGACCGCGATTGCCACGTCGCAATGCTGGAACACGCAATGGTCTTCGAGCATGAAGATCAACTTCATGTAACCTTCTTCGCACGGTTTGGTCGCTTACCAGCAGCTGGTGGTCCTCCTGGAGCCTTTGCACTAGTTGCAGCGCTGTGATATTGGGTTGTCTTCTGGCGGTCATTTGGAGAAATCGATCCTGTCTCTGCGTAGTAACACGATATCTACCTGTGTGCTGTTCGGCCACATCTCCAGTACTGCGATAACGTGACCACAACCTTGATATCACATTTTGACTGGTATGTAGGGCCTCAGCAACGACGCGTTGAATTGCACCATTTTCTAACATGCCCACGGCTCGTAACATTTCATCTCGACTCAAATGACGACGTGACATGACTTTTAAAGTTCGTACGTCACGTTAAATTAAAAAAGAAAAACAATTAAAAACCCTTTTCATTAATAATTATAATAAAACAGTTTTAACTTTCTTTAATGTAACGAATTACTAGCAAATTTGCCGCCATATTTTGTTTATTATTTTGTTTTTTTTCTTTCCATGTTCAAATTTTAAAAATAGAATAAAAGAGGTTTTAATCTGTATATAAACTTTTTGTGGAAACTAACAAGGTTCTAAACTATAAACTCGTAAATAATTTAGGATTAAGATATCCCTAGACTTTGTTGATGTGTGTATATCATTATTGAATTCTTCTAACCTAAGAATACTTTAGCTGCATGCTGCACTAAAAACCACCCTATGTCCTCAATTTCTCTCAGTGATGAGGCCATACGAATCTACCACAGTGTAACATGGCATGCGCGACATCACCTAGATTCAAACCACGTATTCTGACCCCGTCGACCCCGCCTTAAAACTAAATAATCACAGATCATGTACCTCGTCGCGCGCTTGACCGTATTTTCTACTATACATTTTTTTTTCATTTCACACAATGATTCTAAAAACATCCCTCTGTATCTAACACCAACATCACTACTTCCGTACTATTTTAAGCCCCTGACAAGATGACAAACGGCAGCCATTACGAGAAATAAAACAGAGAGCGAAGTAATGCAGTTGCATTCCATATTTCCTCAGTGTTCGGCCAACAGAGGCATTATTTACAGCCACCTGTGTCGGCAATTACACCACTAATGTGCCTTGAAAACACGCTCTTGGAAAAATAGCAGATATTGTTCGCGACAGATGTAATTGTATTTTATAAGTTTGTGGGTTCGTTTTGTCAAATATAGCAACATTTAGCTGTATTAGTGGGACAACAGCAATTTGTCTGATCCTAAAATGTAAATAGCGACACAATAATAGTAGAAATCGCCTTCGATATCTATATCTTGCTTTAGAACTTTAATTCTCAAAGATTTGGGTAATTTAATATTTGCTTCCCACCGATCACCTTTACAAACAAGCTGCTATGTGTTTAGATGAGAATAAAACATAAAACAATATTTATTTCTTCCTGAAATCAACAGAGATAAAAAATTATTCCTATGCTTGCGACTAAACGTACCCAGCGTTGATTTTGGTGAGGTTCACATAAAAGTTAAAATTATATAAGTATTTGTGCGTTTAGCAAGATAGGCTGATGATATTATTGCGATCGCAGCCTGAACTTAGGCTAGATTTTGTGCTAACCTCACAGGAAATTGCAAGAACAAAGAGAAGCCTAAGTATGTTCCAAAGTGAACACAGTTAGGCTGTAGATGTTGATGATTATCTAACTTTCATTTTCTGCACCTACGTGATTTGAAACAATTCAAGTCTATCTACCTAAATAAATAGTAACACACAACTTGCGAATATTGCCAGAAATAAATGCCATTGACAGTAAATACGAACATAAAAAGAACATGTATCCCTAACTGTAGCCAATAAGTTTTTCAGTAAGCAAGAAGCCATAAATCTAGCTGGGAGTTGGCTTAAGCCGTGACTACCATAACTTGAACTGACTCATAATCCGTTGGGCCATAACTTTGGCGTTGCGGTCTACTTGAATGAACGAGTTCACTGGTATAAACGGTTTACAGAAAACAATAGAAGTTATTTCTGGCAAACATATAAATGTACTATCCATTTAATTTTAAATATACATGCATACATATTTAGAAGAGAAAAAGGATTTCCTTCTATTGGCATTACAGTAGATAAAGACAAATTTTAAAAATCTAAACCCTTTTTTAAGTAATGTTTATTTTAATAGGTTTATTTTAATAGTACTTTTTGTTGAAACGAAAAACTAGATTGGATTTATTTTTGGTAGACACACTTTCTATAATTCATTCAATTTAACATAGCTTTACTTACAGACTATTGTTACTTTAAGTTATATAGATAACTTAAAAAGGCCTTATTTTAAAATCAATATACATATTATATAAAAACTAGATTTAGCCCGCGGCTCCACCTGCGTGAATTACACAGTTACCTACACACCACAATCTCCCTCTAAAACCAAACTATCTTTGAGTGAAAACCGTACAAAATATAATTTTATTAGAGCCTCACTGTCATACGGTTAGACAGACAGGGCGCGGGGACTTCATTTAATAATATGCATAGATTTTTCCATTACTGCGGACTAACAACGTACAACTGTAACTACTGTGCGCAAGAAGCTGAAATTTGGCATGTACATATTATGTTGCTTAGAGTGTACTATGAAATTATTGTTTGCGAAATACTGGGTTCTGGCAGTTGTCTGATTTCTAGTATCTAGCCTATGAATCGAAATTGGGAACTAAAAATGAAATGAAATATTTTTATTCGCTGAGAAAATTTTAGACCCTCAGCCACCAAAAAGATTAGGTATTTATCAAACGTGAATTCAATAATATTGTTTGGCCAGGCAAACTGAGACTACCTCAATCCTAAATTCAGCGTAAGAACAAAATTAACATAGAGCACATAAATATGATGACAATATAATGATCCTAACAAAGAATCTGGATATAATAAAAGTTTTACGTTATACTATTCAGAATGATTTAAATGACGGTATTAAATCTTTCTGAATAGTAAAATACTACATATTGGTTCTTATTTCATATTCTAAAATTGGCATGAGTGCAAACTCTCGTCTAGTAGTTAAAACAGATAATGAATTGGAATTATCAGTTACACAGCCACTACCGTCTGCTCTCAGACCACGTCAGATAAAAAATCAGATATACTTATAAAAGAAATTAAACAACGTCCATCCGTTTCAAAACTGAAACTGCATTAAACACCATATTTTTTCGAAGCTTTTGATAAATACTTTTCAGCAGCTCAATCAGGATTAAAAGCGTCCATCTGTCAATTACAGCCTTCATCCTTCAATATAGTTAACTCGTAATAAGTTTAAAGTCCGTAAAACCCAAAGTCGGTTCAATCAGCTACGAGCATACGAAATCAAGGCCGGTTTCAACAAATAAGCGCTTGAAGCGATTTATTTGCGAGATAAGCGCTAAGTGCTCGCGGTGCAAATATTTCGCGTCTAAGTCTTCCTTGCGTTAGTTAGCGCTTACTTACACTCGCTTACGTCGGAGTTTCGCGTGATGTATGCCCATGAATGGTCTAAGACTTCAGCGATTTGTATGATATGGTTTTTTATAGCATTTTTCTGAAAAATCTTAAAAGATATCGCCAAGTAAGTAACAGTATTCCTAGTGCCTATCAGTTCAAGAGCAAATCATCCAAAACCCAATCTCAGGTACTCCCAATACCGATTGAAGGCATTGTTTATGGGGTATCATGTGTTTGAAGAATTTCTGGTTGCGTAGCGTTGGTTTCGTAGACGGCTGAAGTGGTATATATTTTCCTTGTTCAAATAGGATCAGGCCCATTCATGTTTTAGATAGGTGCTGTACCAAAGGCATAACAAAACTCTTTAATTTACGCAATTAAGTAAACTATCAGCAACCATGATATAAAGAAGGCAAAGAAAAACCTAAATAGAAAGCTCTACAAAAAACCGCTATTTTCTTATACCCTGTGACTCCGTAGAGCACCTCTGTCAGTCTTAACTAGGTTGCTTACGATTTACGTGCAGCGTTACAGTACTATCGCAGCCACTTATTAACATGTATTTTACTTGAACGCGAACCCTTATTACGTAGCTTAAAGTTAATAGACGCATGATGAGAATTTAGAACACATTAGACAGAGTAATCTTGTAGTAAGCAATGCATAGTAAGTTATCAAGTGGAACCGTTAGTGTAAGTATAGACTGTTTGGTTAAAACGCAAAGTACGATTTTCTTCCAATTGGAAAAAGCCTAGCAATACCTCAACCCAGCAGAAGATTAGCTTAAGATAAAGTGTCATGGTCTTGAATGGCAGTTTCGTAATCTTTTAGTAGGTATATAATATATAAATCTTTGTATAACTTGGCTTTTAATTTTTTTAGGGTAGACTGACATTAACAAAGACTTTAATAACCTATAAAACAAGGCAGACAGCTAAGTTTATGTCATATTTCTATGTTGTACTCGAAATGTTATCAGTAACATTTTGCATTATGTACATACTAACCATTGGTACTTGCAGTAAGTGCAGAGATTCCTTTATGAAATATTGGTAACGTGCGGGCGGCTTCCATTGTAACGCTATCGATATAAGTTATAGCATTACCATTTGATTGCCATTCATTGTACGCGAGTAGTCGGGCCGCATGATTGAACTTTGAGCATTTGTAACATTTACGATGTCGAGGTAAAATATACTACTTATAGTCCATAATTGTTAGTAGATGCAAGTCAAGCATAAGGTTCAGCTCATCAAACTAGTTGGAGTCAAGATGTATGCACCAACAATTAAAAGAGAGACAACACATAGAAATCAGCTCGAATACATGAAAATTACTAATGCATTTTTAATTTTTTGTGTACATTTACTTTTTAATAATCATTTTTAACCGCTTAGACAAGTAAACTGTCTTATCTGAGACTTCTATTCTACATAATGTTTACACACGCATATTGAGACTGCTATTTATCAAGTAGACAGTATTATAATTCATCATTAAATTATATCTAAATTACATCTTTAGAAATATGACTTTACTTCATATAATTTTATTACGTAGTTAATTCAAAAAATATAATTTATTCTTGTCAGCTTTATGTTCAAAATTAAAGCAAAAAATATGTCGTTACGCCGCGCCGATGGGAATAATTCTGAAATAAACTTTTTCACCACAGCAGCTCAAACATGCCGCTTTTGCTGCGAGACAACAGTGAACAAAACGCGATTTTGATTCGAGCGTGAGTAAAAGTAGCTTTTTAATTTTTCAATCTTCAGTGTCACGAATTGACATTGTTCAGCCATAAATTTGAAACATTCGAATTTTACTGTGCTCTGTCTCTTTCACATGCATATAAAAAGTGAGTGAAAAAACAAACCCCTTAGAATTCGAAATTCGATTTTGGAATTCGACCTCAAAGAAAACACCTACAACGCAAAAAAAAAAGATTTTACTTTTTTTATAATTATGTTATTGTTCATATGTTTAATTTATTATTGGATTTTAATAAAAATAAGTCTTATTAATAGTATAAAATTAGTATTTAACCAATACATTTTTATTTAGAACTAGAGGACGCCAGCAGCTACGCCTGCATTTTTTTAAAATTTACTCGTTTTGGCCGATCCCGTGGGCATTTCGGGAAATCCCTTCTTAGTGCACCTCTACGGTCCCCAAGGTACATTCATGCCAAATTTCAGCTTCCAGCGCCCAATAGTTTCGGCTGTAGCGTGTCTGTCAGTCAGTCAGTAACGCAAGGATTTTATATATTAAGATTATAACAATGATACATTTGAAAAATAAACATCAGGGATGCGATATTAAAACGCGATTTAAAAAAGTAGCGGGAATAAAAATTTCGCTGATGCTGATACAGTAGGTACCTATAGCGTAACGTGTTAAATTATATTAATATATAAAATAATCTAAAAAGATGAGTGAAATTAGCGATGATGACTGTACTTTAACACCAGAAGAGTTAAATCAACAAGTGATTATGCAGAATTCAATCTATTCCTGTTCATTTCTATGTCTCCTAAGTAATATGTGTTCTCACTGCTGTGGTGAAAAGTTATGTGTGCTACACGAGAGCAAAGTTTTTTGTATCTCGTGCTGTTGAGTCCCTCACCACACTCAGGATTCTAACTTTGATTCACTCGCTACGCTCGTGAATCAATCATAGAATCCTTCGCTTGCTCGGGACTCAAAATCAGCACTCGAAACAAAAAACAACTTTGCTCTCTTGTTGCACAAATAACTATTTGCTATCACCTTAACGACATCCATTTTTATAACTACCGTAATCAGACATCAGAAGCCTTCTCGATACTATAATTACAGAAAAACTCACATGAAGTAATTTAAAAACCCTTTTACGGGAAAATCGATATTTTATTCGATTCTAACGATTTCAATTTTATCACGATGCGAGCCTATTCTACTATACCTGATTTCGAATGGCTGAGTTGATAGTTACGCTCTCTGAATGCAAAGCTAATACTGGTGAGTGTCACATAGTTCCAATTTGCGACTATAGTTAACATGATACAACCTTATCTGAGTGAGAACCATCCACTGTGGAATAAAAAACGATTTTAACCTTTGCTTAAATACAAATAAGGACGAAACTAGAGTGACTCTCAACAGGTTAGAAGAGTAAGAACGTGAGGTATTCCGGGAAAACATACGGGTAAATTTGAAAGACGTGTCTGCTCAATTATGTACTGATACCAAAAATACTAAATACATATGGGTCTTCATTGTGTCCGTTAGTTGTATGTTTGTAAAGTCCTAATGCGGGTGTTGTCTTTAATGATAAAAAAAATGTAATTATGGCGGTGTGAAAAAAAAAATCTTGTTTCTGATGCGGTACTAAAATATAATTCTTTAGGATTTCTTGTTATTTTGTTTTGTAAC
This sequence comes from Euclidia mi, assembly GCA_944739405.2. Classification (NCBI taxonomy): domain Eukaryota; kingdom Metazoa; phylum Arthropoda; class Insecta; order Lepidoptera; family Erebidae; genus Euclidia; species Euclidia mi. Next base: position 20,105,294 of record OX123184.2, on the reverse strand, counting down.
TAAAACCTATTACTAGCATTGAGACCTTATGCAAAGTCCGTCACCCAAAAGAACTTTTTAAAAGAGGTCTTTATTTAATTTAAAATCGGCGTGGTACAGCCACGCCGATTTTATGTTGAATTTTCCGTCTCTTCGCAAGGATACTTTGTGATTGATTGCTGATCCCAGCAGATATAAATGACAGAGCTGAACGGCGGCGTACACATCCGATCCCAAAAGCTCACCGCATTAACAAGATTTTTACGCGCATGACATAAGTATAATTATGTATATACTAATTTTACACAACCCTTACTTCTCGTTTTGTAGTAATACACAAAAGCATGGTATGAAATCGAAGACTCAGATTACTTCATAGCAAAACAAAGATCTCTGTCACGTCTGCCCACCTGTAAGTTCGCGATGAACTCAAAAGCTAGTCAATGGATTTTTGTGCGGTTTTCATAAAAGGTCAAAATGTTGCATCAGAGGGGCTTGGTGAGGCTCGTTAAGGTTAAGGCAAAGATTTAACTCTATATTTTTTATTGTAAATTATTATATTATATAATTATGCTAAGCCGTGCTGGATTCTAGTAGTAATTATTAGTATTTCATGAATAATAATAATAATACTTTTATTTTACATAAAACGTTTTACATAAAGGTTGTTGAGGCCTTCTTTTAAGTATTAAGATACTTGTGTCAGAAGACCACAAATTAAGTCCCGTTTGCAGAACTGTGACGTCCTTGGGTGCTGAGACACACGCGACCGCTTCAAACAACCACCCGTATGTTTAACTTAAAGGCGAATAGTGTTAGCGCAATCGCCATTATCGATAAAGATAAAGCTGCGAAGGTGGTTATTAGAACGAATAAGGCTCTATTAAGTTGTACCAACGACGTGGACGTCCGACCGTATCTGTTTTACGTTTATCGTTCCGTCGAAGTATTGTGTCACGTTTTTATGATTCACGGAAATCTGGTTACTGTTGCTTTAAAGGAAATAGCTCTGTTATTAGACGGAGGTTGGCTTTGGAAGAATTTCTGTTTGATTTGTGTTTAGGTTGTTATGTTAATGATATTGGACTCAGACAGCTGCATTGTCTTGTTATTAAAAGATAGTAAAATGTCTGCTAACCTATAGTCAATTGATTATAGTTAGTGTCAAATTTCTTGTAAGATCTTACAGAGACCACCGATGTGATCTTCCTCATTGCTACTGATGTCATTGTTTGTAAGAAACTTCTACACTGTTTACTGAAGGACAACTCAATACGCATGCAATTAACTCACGTACGAGTAAATCTCACTGAAATCGTCCTATGTTCTAAACGAGGCCACAGTATGCTGAGTACAATATGTTTTAAAATATTTCGTTTAATTTATCTATACCTCGTACCTTGGCCTTAACCCAGATCATAAATTGGACTGTTTAAAAGTATCTCTTTATCAGTAAGTGTGAAAACATCAAACCAATTTGTTAGGAATCTTTATTTGCACAATTTGTTGGGACAAAATATAACCATTTAAAACGTATTGTTCAAAGAAAAGAACGCTGTAAAACCTAGAAAGTGTGACCTTGTAAAGTAAGATAAGAAAGTTAAGTCGACAGCTACAGCACAATGTGTAGCAGGAACATGAACAGAGCTGCCAAACTATCAGATAAACAGCAAATCTGTTCAAGGATCTAAAGCTCAGGGGTGCCACAAAAAGTTGACAACGAATTCGTTGAAGATCTACCATCTACAGACACATGAATGATATGATTGTGTTTAAATTTAGAATTTACTATACAACTTTCACAATGATGCCAATATTAGCATTTAAATATGAAAAGACAATATTTAGATAGTTTTAAGCATGTGGTTGAGTTGTTTATGTTTAAGAATATAAAAATTATATGGTTTTTTCTTTATAATTTCTCATTGACTCCATAGCATATAAGGTTAAAATATTGCATTAATTGCCAGTCGTGAAATGTTGGGCTCGTTCAACTTAGATTTATTGTAAAAACCAAATTCACTATAAAAAAAGTAGCAGAGTTATCTACCTTTGATACATGTACACCAATTTATAGGTCAATCTTTTTGCGCATGGAAACTACGCATCTATTACAAAAGTGGTATATTTCTCAACTGCCGATGAAAAAGTTGTAGTTATTAATAAAATAAAGATATACTTATATGTTAATTATTAGACACAACAGAAGTTCTGAGGTGTTTCATAAATTTTAATATTTTTATGGAAATAAACATGTTTGAGTTTGAAAATATTTCTCAATATTATTCAAGACACGTGCAAGATCTTTAAACCAAGATTTATCTTAGATTATTAACAAACTCACAAAACAACACATGCAGATGATCTTAAATTTCAATAAAAGCTTAGTTTAAGTCTCACTCAGGTTCTCAAATAGCATCAGAAAAGCCATTCTTCCATATTCTACGTCAATTTTAAACTATCTACTTACCGTCGAGGAAAATAGCTATCTGGAAACTAACTCGATATCCATGTCTCGTATAGCCTTGCCTTTACGTAAGCAATGCAGGAACCTTCATGCAGATTATTGGATTTCAATATTGCAACACAGCTAGTGTTTACCTGCATGAGAACTCTTCATTTGAAAATATTTTCACGGTAATTTGCTTTTTCTGAAGCTTGAATTTGGAAGGTAGTTCTGTTGGAATGGGTTATTGAAAGTTCTTTCAGAGACGAGTAATTCTTACTCGTCTCTGGTTCTTTGTTTTGTTTTAGTCTGTGTGTTCTACTATCATCGTTTGAGAGCTGAATATGGGCTATGGCTTATCCGAGATCTAGATTGGAAGTAAGCAATTATAAATATGTTCAAAATATTATGTTCTTCTTCATATCGTGTCAATGGCGATTTAGATTATTTGCGATCATTAATCTGCTCGGCCAAAGAACACATTGCTGGACTGAAGGGATAGGACAAAGTGTGGCATGTTCTGTTATTTAGCCCCGCATCAGCACCGCCAGGAATCTTCAGCCGCAAAGCCCCATCTGTAGAACTGTGTGAAAGTAGTGTTTTTGTAATGCATAGTGTTATGTTATAATAATTATGGTACAAAACCAAGAAAGTAGTTTATTTTGTACTTAAATTTCTACTTCACTGAATTCACCGCACTGAATGCAATACAAAATTAATTGTAATTATTTTCAAAGGCTTACCTAAAATATTCTACTAATAACTAGAAAACTGTTCAATATAATCCTAATTCAAAAACATTATGCCAATACATGATAAAGCTAACCAGGCTTATCCAAAGTACCGCCATCATAATCACGAACCAAAACAATATTCATCCAAAAATATTAACCTAAACACATTAACTAACTCTGCTCCCAAAAATAATACCCGAGTACCCATCATTTTAGTTAACACAGTTTATTAACTTGGTAGCATCCCTAATCCGGTTTAAACCAGATACACGCTCGTTGGGAACGGGGGAAAGCGTAGGATTAAGGATGCCCCCAATAACATTTACATAGAAATGGACCTCTACATGAATACATTTTTACTGGCCTTATTCATTGGGGAGTAAATTTTTCACTGTTAAACTACTCCCCTTTATGTGAGGCTTGAATTTTTATGGACACGTTATTTACTTTTTAGCTAATGGAATATAATTTAGTGTTACATTTTCATACGCTGTATAATAGTAATATTTTATTTCTAAATTACCTTATTTATATATATATTACTATGCGTTGGATGTTTGGGTGTATTGTTGTATGGCACTGTCCTGTGTCACTTTACTATTGGTGTCATGAAAAAAATTGTCAAAGAATGCCTTGACAAATTGAACATTGTCACAAAGTATATTGGCTGTATTTTTGTGTGCGTTTAATATACGGTTTAGAGAGCACAAATTTGTAACACTTTCAAGATAAATAACAGCGTCTATGAGATGACTCCTTTTCATAAACGCTTCAGTTTGACAACTGAAGCAATCTAAACTAAACACATGATTAAAAGAACATGCGATTACAAGCTCTTATATACGAAACCACAAAAAATATGAACTACAAGCAGTTTTGCTATTCACAAGAGAAAACTATTACAGTATCGAGCCATGATCAATATTGATGTCATTACACTTAACCTCGATGTTCATATATGGTTCGCTCGAACTCCTTTTTATAGGAAAGGTACACTTGACTGATGTCTGTGCTATACCCACGACAGATGGTTACTTTTAACAAATAAGCTACAAGTTCATTTGTACAAAGCATTTAAATAAACAAACAATTAATTCATATTATCCAGGATCACGTACCTACTAACAAATAGAGCTACAAAATAAAATCTCCCAACACTAAACACACATCCAGCAATATTTTAGTCTAAACAAACTGCTATAATCCTTCCAAATCCTTTCAGTACACAGTTTAACTTATCCGTGAGTTAAAAACTACGTAATTTGTATGCTAATCGCAACAGATAGTTTGTATAATCCTCGCAACCAAACTCCATGTTGTTGGTGCCACTAAGATTATGGCACTGTAAAATAGCATCATAATTATGTTTCGGTGGACAGTTTTGACAGGAAATTACGCTCACAGCTTAGAAATTGATTGTTCATGTTGCATTAGAGAGATTTGTTTTGTGTGCATCCGTGTTCGGTGTAGGATTAGTAAATATAGTTGTTTGAAATTTCGGCGTTGTATTGCAGCATGGCATAGCTTACTTCGTAACAAAAGTCAGCTTTGAAACACGTTTCATCATACAAGGGTTTAATTAGTTCCAATGCTATATTCTTTACTAAACTTCGCACGCGGCTTTGTTCAATCAAAAATTTTGCCATTAAGCTCTTCTACCCTTCTCTAGAAACATGCATGCAAAATTTCAGCTTCTTACGCCCAGAAGTTAGACAGAGTAATGGAAAAAAATTATAACATGCGAGTATATTGATTTTTAATGAGTTTACTTATTTTACTTTAATATTAGTAGACGAAAGATATAGATAATATGATACTTTATATTAAAAAGAAAACATATTTAACCCTTCAACTTACATTATTCTCTTGGACTGTGCGATAACAGTGCGTAACATTTTAATTAGACCAACATAATCCCACTCAAAAACTAATTCCAACTTAGCCCGGGTTTTCAAACATGATATTACAACAACACTTAAATTCTAGAACTAATGATGCCTTAATAAGGGTGTCAGGTGAACACTAAATTCGACCCAGATGTCCAAATCCCGGGATCCCGTGAAATCTTCGCACTAGCGGCATGACTGGGACGACACACAGTAAAATACTGGTTTAAATCCCTAGAAAATCGCAGGGGTAATGGTGGTCTGTGATTCTCATATTCACAGGTACGTGTTACAGTTTCAGAGATGAGTGATAAATTAGGACTGGGATATACTCACGCCTCTTTCCCGAAGGGATCGGCAAAGTCTACCGACCGCCATTTGCTACGATCCTGAAATATGTCTCTTGCTTCGTACATTAATTGATAAATTAACGAAGCCTGAATAATCAAGTTTCGTTAATTTATCAATTAATGCATCCTGATAAATATGAAAACGACATCGTATGAGCACTACTGAATTGTACTGGTACCTGAATTTTACGGTGGTGTATTTTACTATAAACGCGAAAGTTTGAAGGGATGAATGAATACACGCAAAAGTTACTTAACGGGTTTTGTCAAATCTTTGCTGTATTATAAGTTACACATCAGAGAAAATCGCAAAGACTCTTATGTCGCGATAACTGACACCTAGGCGAGCGGGGCCGTGGGCAGAGTCTTATCTTGTTAAATAATCCTTCGTTAGAAAAGTCCTTTGATTTCCACTTTCCTAAATTTTGTAAAGTATTTTGTATCGCCGAGAATAAACTTAACATAGAAGAAGTTAATCACATGAAGGTAAACACAGACGTATAAATATTCCACGATACATCTTCAACTTCTATATCGCATACCATAATACATTTTCATTTAAGCCAGCATAAAGGTTATTTCTTTAGTTTGCCCGACATTTCAAACACTTTAAAGCAGACATAGTGGTGAGAAGATCTGAAGGCTAAAATAAATTCTCTCAAACTTACAACCTCTTTGCTTCACAACAAACAGTCCAATTGTCCACAATAATATCGAGCGTGACCGTAGTCGTGCGGCGGCTAGTGTAGTTCAAACACATGTTTTAGACATTTTATAGTCACTTTTGTTACCACCCGACGTAGAAGCTTAGAGGAGTTTTCAAAAAATATTTTCTAAAGATAGCCAGTGTTATTTTGAGTTAAGAAAAATTCCATTTTGGTAATATCATATCGCAACTTATTTTTTTATTATAAAGGCGTAATATTTAATATGTTACTCTTTAAAGCAAAAACTATAGAACGTAATTTTAGCTTTTGGTTGCTATGTCAATTACATAATTCAGAATATTTACAGCTTCCAGATGAAATAACGTGCTGAGTTACAAAACCCTAAACGCAAGGTAAAATACTGATATATGTAGTGCTAAAGCCAGTGAAATCATTTCACCCTACCCCACCTGTCTACCTCGAACTAGAATCTCAATATTTTCTGTCGTCATAAATTTGCCAGCAAATCTCAGCTTTCCTCCACCACCCGAGTAATGCTGGTCAAATTTAAAACCCGTTAAGGGCCGCAAATCCTCTTAATTCAGTCCTCACAGCTGATAAATTGAGCGCTCATATTGTCCTACTATTAAAACTATAAATCTTTTGGTCAGCACTATGAGCTTGGGTGGGAAATTAAAGGGATAGAGTGGGTTTATTTAATGGTTGATTTGGTCAAATTCGTGAATCCGTGGCTGTGTGAAAGGGCTTTAGCTTACGTCAATATTTTATACTAGAGTGCTTGGACAAGGGGCCTGTTGAAATTGCACTTGGTTTGTGAATTGTGGTGTAATCTCCCCCGGTGCAAGGATATTTATGCAACAATAAAGATGATTGAGAGAATGGGGCGGTGAATCTGTTTGGGTACTTAATAAATAAATAATAAAGACTGGAAGGTCTGCACTTGATATTGTAATATACGTGTAGACACTGTATATAAATTAACCACAAACCACACTTGAATATGCTAGCTGCCCTTGAGCTTTAAGCCATTGCCTTACTTGAAATGGCTAGGCCGTTTATTGTTATTACCAAGAACGTGCAACATATCGTAAAATAAAATTGTCTAAAATCTTTCACGTCTTCCCTACATTACACGGCATTTGATGACGCGTATTTGTCTTTATCGAGTAGATACTTATTTTAGAGGTATAAATCAAATTTATCCATTTTTGGCTGAATTATATCGACCGCAGTCACAGAACAACTCGTCGTCTTGCCATTAAAACCTTTCACATGTCATATAGTAAAACTTTACTTATACCCCAAATATAACTTGTTAAACAGTAATTCCAAAAACGGAATTATTAATTACTTCCTAGAACGCAATAAACGTCCCAAACGTCTTAAGTCTCGTAAACTAACTAAACAATATTAGTAGGTAATATAGAGAGTCTCAAATTAACATGGCGGGACCACAACTGTTACACACAGAATTTAATACGGCCCACATTAAGGGTCTAACCGCATAGTCTTCCGCACGGTAGGAGGCCCATGAATTTATAGACAGGAAGGACACCTACGTTGTTTCTTACATTGTTGGAGTTTTATCTGATTTATGTATGTGTCGCCACATATATCTTTGCGCCCCTTCCCTTTCGAATCTGGTCAGAATTTGCCTACTTACGCATTCTTATGGAACCCCTACTTGATGGCACGGGCTGTTTCCGCAACTCCACGTCTTGGTGTGTATTTTGCGTAAAATGGAACCCCTACAGTACAAGTACTTGTAATTTCGAAATTGATATTTCATCAAGCTCAGTTAGCGGGCAGCCGTCGAGATATAGATTTGTTTATATAATGCTCAAAGGTTTATAGCTTCTCCAAAAGAAAATCATTACAACTAAGTTAATCAATAAGTAAAAAAATATTGACCTTAAGCCTTACCACATACTTAAGTTTTATCACCACTGAGTAGATGAGGTGTTGTGTCTTAAGATTATGACAGCGCTAGACTGACACAATAGACGGCGCGACTTACAACGAAAACTGATCCGCTTGCCTTCATGAACTGACTCTTTCATAACAAAACTGCAAAGAATATTAGTTATATATAACTGAAACCGTCTACACAATCAATTTAATAACGTCACAAAAACTGTTTCATTTCGTCGAGCAAAAACAAGACATATCCCGAACAACTGAAATTGTTGTACACCCCAAACAACGACAAATGTACTAATCCTCCAAGTTTATCCTTGCGGCCCACTGAAATCTCCGAAACAATGGCCAACATGTTAACTGCCTCGGGTGACCGCAAGGCTGTGTGCAGATTACTGTGCGAGCGAGATAAATAATTATTTTGGCTACAAGTTAGACAGGGATGGAAAATGGTTTCGTGTTAATTGAATTAAACGGCGGGCGGCGAACTATGGGTTAATAGGGAGCGTAATCGCGGTACAGGCTTGTCTTGTAGACTTTAGTGTGCAGTACATGTGTTGTGGTAGATTGTTTGGTTGTAAGGGCTTTTGGATTGTAAGGCTACCTGTCAAGGGATACTCTAACCTGCTGGTTGAAATTTGTTAACATATCGTTCACTCGGCATAATATGCTCACCTCTCGATAAATTATTTTCTTTCAAAAAGGTTTGTGATTGTGACTTAGTTTTTCATTATATTTTATAAATTCTAAGACCGTCTCAACCGCATAATCTTTCACACGGTCCAAATATACCGTCCTAGCGTTATCCCAGTTGCATCCACAACTTGTAGGTAAAGGTCGAACCAGTTTTTATCAGAATATTAGCTTTCCCACAGAGAGAGTCTGACCTCCACAACCCAAAGGGATAGCGATATTCCATCGCTTAGACCAGTTTCAGTATATTTAATGGTGCTGACCCTCCGTAATGACCGTCAAAGATCTTCATGACAGGCAGGATCAATGGCTTAATATGTTATCCGAAACACATAGCAAGCGATAATAAACAATTGAATTCGCACATAACTTCGAAAAGTCAGTAAAGGGCGTCGTGGATTTGAGCCCGATACTCACTGCTTGGTAGATCACTAGGCCATCACAGCCTTTAAATCTTTTAGAAAGCTAAATGTAGTAAATCACACGATTAATCTAATGACTTTTTGTTTCTAAGAAACAAATAGATACCTTATGTTTTAGCATATTTATCACCCCAGCTGACAGCACCAAACCGCCCTAAATTTTATTAAAATTTAATCATATTCCTTTTTAGTAGTCATAAAGGAGCACTATAAATATGGCGGCGTATAAAATGTTCGTCTACCCTCCAAATATGAATTAATCACCGCGCTGTCAACAAAGTGAAGTGTCATCGAGCTCGAAAGAGGGCGCTGAGACGTGTTCAAACTCAGGTACCTACAGCAATAAACTTAATTACTTTAAAATACACGTATGTAAAATCAGAAAATAAACTTTATTCAAGCTTTTCGCATGAATTGGGCTGGCGTTATGAAAGTTTTATTATTGTATGCTACATTATTTTGTATGCAATATTTTGTAGAATTCAATCTTATTCATACTTTTTATTATAGTTATTTACAATATTATGTGCAACATTGGCGTAAACCCAAGAAGACATTATAATATTATAAACTAGAAGATTTATAAGGACTCACTTCGTACACTACCTTGCAAGTATTAACCTCTTTAATTTATTGTGACAAGTGAACACTGTCATTGCTTATTTTAATTCTTTTTTACGAAACTTTTATATACGTGTAATTCTGAAGTTCTGATAAAGTTCATATCAAATATACACCATATTATAGAAACAGTGAAGACATTTTAAATTATTATATTTATCGTAATCTATACTGCGTCGACGCCTCTCAGTTTGAACACGCTAAACAGGGCGTAAGGGTAATTACTAGCATACATAATATACGCGACGACTACAATTTTAAGCTAATAAATAACACCAGTAGTACACCCGAAAATATGGTAACGCATTTATTATAGGAGAAGCTTAATGGCTCAGGTTGTTAAGAGCTGTTATTACCAAAATCTCGGTGGTAATTTCATGTTTAATGAGAGAGAGATGTGTGTGATGTGGTGAAGTTTGGATTTCGTGAATCACCAGGTCTTGTAAATATATGTTGCTATGCGAATATTTTTAACCATAGGTGGTCAAACATTTTTGCCAGTAAGTGATTTACAGGGCCTTTCATCCAGCATGAGCAAGTCGATTTATGTTTATAATATTATTCTAAATATTAGATCTCTGTTTTTACAGAGGTACAAATCACACGCCAATATTGTCAAAATTTAGAAAAAAATGTTAGATTTTCAGCTGTCTGCCATATTTTCCTTCCCCATAGAAAACTTTCAGAGGATGGTAATAAAGGGTTACACTTCAAGTGCTCTTAACGCAACGCTACACATCATACAATAGAGGGTGGTAGGTACTACGACGGTCAACTGACCCTTCAAAATTACCTTTAACCCTTTGAAGGGGCTAATCGGATATCATGGGGGGACAATAACCTATTTTCCTTGCACCAACAGCGACAGTTTTCACGATGGGGATAGACAATGACTGAACTATTGATTGACATGATAACATGAGTACGAAGAACTAGTTTCTTGACTCAAACTCCTCTATTATTTTAGTTTAGTGTATTTTGTTATAGATTCACGCCTGTATCCCCGAATGGGTAGGCAGAGGTGTAATATTACACCCACATTACGCAATGTTATGTATCTGTAAGTCCCACGTAATAAGTGGCGAGCCCATTCCCGTTACAGAACACTGTGCCATCCTCCATGCTGCTACCGGGAATTCTGAAAATCGGATAATACTTTTGCTCGACCTGGCAACTGAACCTGGGATCTCCTGATAAGCAGACGCATATGCTGTCCACATATAATCTACAATAATTGCCAAAAAATTAAATAAATTACTTCTTAAATAAACAATTCTTTGTTAAATGTCGTCGTCATTAATGTTTTTGGCCGAGTTCCCAATGCCATGAGTTTTGTAAAGCCCCCGTTTATCTCTCTGATGACAACTGTGATTACATTAAAGCAAGGTTTCTGACAAAATGTTATAATTAACACGGAAATATAATATAACGTATTGTGTCTGGAACTAAATATATTGTCTTATACGAAAATCACATCAGAGCCTTGTTTCGAATTTGTTTCTGATTTATTGGACAAGAAATGGTATCTACCCAATCGAGATAATGTATTTATATGCTGCTGCCAGATTTATAAAACTACACTTTCGTAGCGTGGAGAAAGAGCTCTATAAAACACGGTCAAGTGAAGTTTTGTAGGTATTATTTAATACTAGCCGAGCCCTCGGCTACACATGTGTTATTTAGGGTTACTGTTCCGCATCCGTGGTGCATAGCGTGGTGTTATAAAGCATATAGCCTTGGTCAATAAACGGGCTTTCCAACACCAAAAGTATTATTCAAATCGGCCCAGTACCTAGTTCCTGAGATTAGCGCGTTCAACCAACCAAACAAACAAACTCTTCAGCTTTATAATATTAGAATAGATTACTAATTTCTTTCTTATCACAGAAAGTCTTACTTATCAGAAGATGTAATTTATTCTCCAGATAGGAGGTATTACCAGCTCTATGAATTTCTGTCTTTCTCTCTAAAACATGATCGCCCCACCGACTCTTGTTTGTGATATAATGGATTCATTCTATATTCATTTACATGCCTAATAAGATCGGCCCGACACTGCCAGTGTCGCTGAATTAGCCTGTCAAATATAATAATCTTATTGCCTTAGGGTGGGACAGAACAATCGATTTATTAAAGTCAAAGGGAGGCGGGTGCCGAGTTGTGATTTTTAACGGATATGAAACAACAGTGGAACAGTGTAAAAATATTTCTAAGATTTAAGAAAGAATATTGATTTTTCTAGCCTGTGAGGAACCTTAAGGCTCAGTTCACACCGAAATGGCAGCGGCTGGAAGCGACGCGCAGCGGCCGGCATCGAAGAGAAGGCTTGCGGCTGCCCGCGACTGCTCGCGCCTGCCCGCGACTGCTCGCGGCCGCGCGCGACTGCTCGCGACTGCTCACGCCCGCCCGCGACTGCTCGCGACCGCGCGCAACTCACGTCACGGCTCAGGCTTACGCTATTCCTATGCGCAGTTCATATTCTACATAAACGTATAATTGAAGGCGAAGAAGAGGAAACGTGGATAAGATTGAGAAGGAAAATAAATTCTTGGGTACACGGCCGCCCGCGCCCTCCCGCGTTTGCTTGCGGCCGCCCGCGCCTTCCCGCGCATGCTCGCGGCTGCCCGGGCCTTCCCGCGCATGCTCGCGGCTGCCCGCGCCTTCCAGCGCATGCTCGCGGCCGCTCGCGCCCGCCAGAGCGGTCGTGCGCACGACGTTTTCAAGTTTGTCAAGTGATTCTATGTATTATAGTCATGGTGATAAAGACTAAAATTATATGACACTGAAACTGCTCTTCGCTTCGCTTCCGGCCGCTGCCATTTCGGTGTGAACTGAGCCTAAGAGATTAGGTTTCTCCTAGAGGAACAGTAGGCTGTTTAGCCCAGTCATGCCTTAAATGGAGCGTCAACAAACTAAGACTAATAATCCTACTCACGCAATTACTGCCCACAGGCAGCAAGACCACTGCAACTTATTAAAAAATGTGTGAAATTCAATATAATTTCGCACTGACATGCAAACCGATAATCACCTTTCTTTTCCAGAAACCACTTAGGTACCAGCCCCTACTCATTAATTCTGTTAGAGCGAGACAGATATACATCACACAATACATCTTCGAACCGTGATCCAATTTTGAATTTTCTCCTTTCAGATTACGTTATGTCAAACAGTCGTTAAAATTAGCTTTTTGTCGGGCCGTTTGATGTGTACGAATTGGATACGAAAATAAGGGGATCTAATGCTATTACGTTTTGACAGACGACGTGTAATAAGGTTATCGGTGTGCATTGATTTTTAAGGCTGCTTTGTGACTTTGTAGGGTGTAATGTATAAATGTAGTAGCGGATGAATAATTAATTATAAAAAAAATACTCATAACGCTAAGACAAATGACAATGACGAATGATGATGTTTAAGAACTATGAGAAACAAGAATAATTTTACCTCAGTCTCTCAATATAAATATAATAAAAGACATGCGTAATGTATAAGGCAGTATATAAATTAATTTTATTAAACCTCTTGAACTAGAGAACGGCAATAACAATAAAACATTCTATAATATTACGTTTCATCGTCATTCAATTTCACAACGAGCACAACGTAGCAAAGGCGACCATAAATAAAGACAACAAAAGACATGAAATCATACACAAATAAAACCATTACCGTAAATACTAATAATCACAGTCCTCACACGAATTTCGACAGATGCGCTTTCACATTTTATAATCGATTCAAAGCTGTATCGATATTAATCGAGCATCATTAAACACAAAGCGCCGACAACATCGATATTATTCGATATATAAATTAACTTTATCCCGGGGCGCATCGATAAAATTGTCGAAAGCTTAACAGAAATGTATGAGTTATGTGTTATCGATTGTTAAGTACTGCACGATTGAATCGTTGTGTAATGTTCAACTCTACGATGGTATTCTCGTTTTCATTTGGATGGAATTTAATTATAGTTTCACGCTGATTCCGTTGAAATAAAAGGTGCCAGATGTTTGTTGTCTTCATTTAAGAATTCTTTATTATTCTCGTTTTGTGACCCCTATGCTTTAAAACGGGTTAACATGGGAATAATACCTGAAATCGTATTGCTTTAAGAAATTTTGTGCTGACTTTATTATCAACTGTAATTTATATAAATAAAAGTATGCTTCTCCGTTATCTGATTGGCATCGACAGGTCCTACCTAGCTTGAAATTGGAAACCGACGTTAGTTATCTCACGATTTACTTATTTTCACAATAAAAGAGAGACGTTGTTATAAGATGCCACAAGTTCGGATGATAATTATTTTATGATCGTTTTCTTTCTAACTGATAATTATAAAAAGTAATAGACAGTACTGTTTCTACTAGCTACTTACTACACCATGTGAAATACGTATCAATATTTTAAATCGCATCACTTCGTCGGCGTATAATGATGATAAGATTCCAAGATGTTAACAAACGAAAAGCATCCTCTCGTTCGAAACTGTGTCTAAAGACAAGGCCAAAGGACATGCGTTTTCGACGTGACCACGATTGATGTAACCTTTGCCGCAACAAGTCAAGCAGAAGGTTTCATATACCAGCTGACACATTAATTCCGAGTATAGACGAACGTTGATAGTAAAATAATGATGAATTGATCTAACAACTTACCCTTGTCCTTGCGCTGATCCCTGAAAATAGGTTTGATCATAAACTTTAATAATCAGTACTATAAATTCAATGGTGATAGCACTACCATCGAGATATTTGCTCACATAAAAATAATACTACACAAAGCCATAGTTATGGTTAAAGTTATGACATAATCCGGATCACATTTCATTCCCTCGCCCCTGTACCACGCAACTATCAGCGATTACTAAGGACCTATAAATAGTTGTGTAGGACCCATAACTCAAATTTACTCACCAGTATATTTGAATGGCGATATGAATGGCCATTATAAATAAAAGCAATTTTTATTGCCAAATTTGACAGCCGCTGTAGGGTCCAAATTAGAAGAGTTCGCGATTCAAATGTTCGTTCAAATCATAAGATCAAATTAAGTAGCGTACTGATACAGGTCTATGATGAAACCTACCACACTAACTTCTTTTTCTTATAAACATTGAGATTCTTGTAATTCCCAATGAAGTGATATTACTCCTGTATTTCCACCAATATTTGGCACCTCACCCTGAGGATTAGGCTAGGACGCTAATAAACTGTGAGTCTTTTAGTATCAGAAAATAACGCAGAGTCGAGAAAATAGTTCGAATATTTACGAGTAGGTCAGATAAATAAACCTAACAAGTCACTTATATGTCACAATCATTAGATAAGACAGAGTTTCAGAAAACAGAAAAAAAAGGTTAATATGTTTTAATTACTAACTGGTATTTGAGATATTGAGGAAATCACTGTTTTATTTTGGTCCTCCAAGTAGGTATATGTATTATTGGTGGTAGAATTGCTTGCTGTTTCAAGCACAAATGGGCCAGCTTGACCTTGAAAGTGCTATTCTCTGACAAAAAAGACCCCGTCCTTCTCCCTCATCCCACTCCTCGTCCTATTACATTTATTATCCCTAAGGCCAGCAATGTATTTGTTCCTCGCTTGGTGTTTCGGCTGTCCAAGGGAGTTATTCGTAAAAAAGTACCCAACCACTTTAGCTAAAAAAAATTGCATGCTCCATACATTGCTGGCTTACTGCCTGGCCTGGAATAGAGTCGATCCCGACTCGCCTGGTGCAAAATCGCTACCTTTTCATAACTTGAACCACATCTAATACAAGAGGCGTAAAATGCGATGGCACGTAAAAATACGAAGGGGTCCCTCGTTATAGCTGCCGTTTGTCATCGTACGGTTTTATAGCCCCATAGCCTTACCCCATGGTCATCTATCGGCTATCTGAGAACAAGCTAGGGGACTATGCAAAATATATGACTAGTTTTAATGTACTAGGGACAATTTATGAGCATAAATTGTAAATTGTGTGTGAATTTTTAATAGCCTGCGTGACATGTGGGTTGTGCGATTATATTTATACATGATGGTTTATGAATGAGTGTGTCGGTTGAATTAAAAATGTTCATAAATTACACAGAATTAAAGTGTAGTTCTAGCAAGAAATTTTATTTTGTGTAATTTTGTGATAATTTATAGAGTGTAGAAATATAGAAGTAATAATTAAATGTTAAATGCAAAAAGAATTTCTACCTCAATCGGTCCAATATATTTTGTATTCTTTTTGGAATTTGCTTATATGGCTTAAATATTTCGACGCTACACTTGAAATTGTAACAGGTATGCATGTGGAAAGCATTAAATTGTGGTATCATCTGATTCTAAATCATCTGGGTAAGAAACTAGCGTCTCACCTCCCATCTAAAGCGATAGTCATGAGTCACTAACCACTAGACTATCACTCCAGTCAATATCACGAAATTCTTAATCTCTTTACCTACATCAATTTAACAACCCCTTCAACTCTGATTAGCCAATAACTACTCACAAAATACTTCACACGTAAAACAACACGTCAACCATTTGCATTTCGATTCGTTACACGAAATAGTGTGACCATACATCACGCTCCGACCGGACACGTCCCGACACGGTTGCACAATCATTTTTCATTACACACGATTCATTAACATGTGGGGGACGGCCAATTATGTCCGCACCATACATCACGACACCCTACCGCTTGATGTTTTTATGTAGCTGTAAAATTTTGTTGATGGACATTTGGACGAATGACGGCATTAAGCTTGGTACACCCACATGTGATAAATAACGATGTAAATTATGATACGTTCTAAATTATCGAAATCGTCTTTAAACTGTACTCACAACTTATTTTATGTATTTTTTATATGAATTTAAGTAGAGATTTTAACACGGAGATCGTCTATAGTCAAGGGAAAATTGCTACTTACCTCAAGTTGTTGTAAAAGTTCTTCTAAAGTCGCAAATTTAAATAGGATTAGCTCATCAATATCAACGTATGTAAGTACAAAGGGAAAGTAGGCGGGACGAAAAAGTTTTATGATTCTGCATACAAATAGGTAAATTATATACAAAGAGGTAAATTATACAACGCTTGTAACTCGAAAGATGTATTATATGAAAGCACTTAATCATATCCCGAGTATTAATAGAATAATATATGCACAAGAAATAAGTGATAGTTTTTAATAAAATACCTATGTATCTGCTTCTACGTTTATTTTATATTGTTTTTGTGTCTGGCTTAAAGACTCTATATAACAAATATTTTCAGCAATAAGGTACAAGAGAGAGATTTCACACCCACCTTGCACAAAAATGGTTAACGCCAAAGTAAGAGATTATATTAGGTATAATAAACTTGTGTCAAATGCACTAACAGGACTTAGGCAATATGCAGTCATGCGAAAATGACATTACATTTAAGATAGAAAACAACAAAGCGTGAGCAATTTGAGAGTCGAAATCCTGTACGTAACAAAAAAAATATTTTACACACAAATTCAAGTTTCGTTCCTATTGTGACAACAGCTATTAGGTTACATTGATGAAACTATAAGCTCCATGGAAAGTGTGCACATCGGTCCAAAGTTAACCTGTAATCAAAGAATAATCAAGTAACTTCAAGACAAAATAATTAATTCAGTTAGGTCAAAATGTGACCCTTATGAACTTACAATTGGTACGAACACAATATCGTAATTAAGCAAGCCGAATTCACATTTAAACGTTTTTTCGTTCACTTAAGCGGCGTATACCTAATTAATTAGGCATTAAGCAAATTATTTCATTGCATATTCATGACTGACATTAATTCCTTATACAGCATTTAAATACTGACGTCAAATGACTCGAGAGCAAGGTCCCAGGTTCAGTTCTAAGGTTAAGCGATTTATGTATTCTGAGGTTGAAGTAATTAAGGCGATTACTTTGCTGTTATGCTGACAGCTCAAACTGTTAACATGGATATTGATTGATTTATAACTGCTAATTCAAACAATGAAGAGGGTTTTACTGATGATGCAATAAATTTGCGGCGTATTGTTTGTGGGTAGATTGTTGACTGCGTAGTTTTGGTGATATAGTGACCCCAGGGCCAAGGCGAATTTTCACTCACTAAAACTTCAGCAAATTAAAGTTTCGTGAAATTGAGCCAGTCTTTTCGAATTATACAGACAAAAAAATGCTGTTTCTTGATATAGTTATGCTCGTAGTACATAATTTTACACGAATTTAGTATAATTGCTTTTTTGAATATTATAGTTTATTGATGTGTAAATAATAATAATAATATTCTACCACATACACACATCACCATCTAGTCCCAAGCTAAGCAGAGCTTGTGTTATGGGTACTAGATAATGGATAAACATACATAAATATTTGTTTTTTTTTTTGTAAATACATACATATTATTCATAGACACACCCAGACCAAGACAAACATCCATGTTCATGCACACAAATGTTTGACTTGAGCGGGAATCGAACCCGCGACCATCGGCGTAGCAGTCGCTTACACTCCCGCTGCACCAACCGGTCGCCAATGTATGTATAGATAAGCTAGATTTACACCACTTGTACAAAACACTGTTGCAAATCCAAATACGGTCTTTGTAAGCATCGAATGCTACTATGGCAAACCATGGCAAACAAATTTCTGCAAATAGTTAGCTAAATACAGGCACATCCTATGTATAATTATTACTATTAGCAACCAGATTATAATCAATAGCGTGATTTGAATGCTATTTGCGTTATTAAGAATTAATGAGTTTACTGTTATCTTTATGGTTATTTGCGTATTCTTTTGTTCTTTTTAACGTATAAATAACACAGTTATTGTTTGTAAATTATCTACGATGAGAACATTTTCAAATTATAATGTAGAAAATAGCGATTAGCATTATTACAAATGACTACAGGTAAAAAATGCTGGTTGGGATGGTTTTACGTCATTGGTGAATACTGTAGGATCGTGGAAATAGAACTCTTTATAATTATGAGTTCAATGTTTAACCTTTAAGCTTTTACTTGTTTCATGGTTACATTATAGTTTCTTAATGATAGCCTACCAACAGACTGCCATGTAGAGGGTATCTGGTTCGAATCCTAGGCGCGCACCAATGACTTCGGAGTTATGTGCGTATTGAATTATTAATTATCGCTTGTCCCGTGCCTCGGAGAGCACGTTAAGCCATCGGTCCCGTTTGTCATGAAGATCTTTGACAATCGTTATAGGGAGTCAGTACCTATCTCTGAATAAACTGACACTAGTCTAAACCATGGAATATCGCTATTCCTTCGGGTTGCGGAGGTCAGACAGGCAGTCGCTCCGTGGAATGCTAATATTCAGTCAAATCTGGTTAGACTAGTAAGCGGACCCCGGTTTTAAACTGAAATAACGCTAGGCGAAAGGTTATAGTTTCTTAGTATTCGGCTTTTAGTTTTTGAACCTATTTTTATCTACTATAGTGGCGTCTGGCTGCAGGTAGTGTAAGTAGTTGTAGAATCCAAAAACGGTTAAAGTATTTGAATTGTATTTTTTATTTAATCTGTATATAAGTATATTTTATATTGAAATTATAGCTTTATTGACTGACTCACAGACAGGCTATAGTCAAAACTTTAAGGCGCAAAAAGCTGAACTTGGGCATGTAAAATACATGCCCAAGTGCCCCTGGTGACTGTAGGAGTGTACTAAGAAGAAATTCTCAATGGATTGGACAGAAACTGTTTAATAAAAAAGCGGGTGTAAATGCGGGTATCCTCTAAAACTATAAAAAATACTAGCTGGTTCCCGCGGTTTCACCCGCGTCCTGAGGGAACTACTTCGCGTACCCGGTTAATTTATAGCCTTAGTTACTCCTTGGTACATCAGCTATCCGCCAGTGAAAGTCCCGTCAAAATCGGTCTAGCCGTTCCAGAGATTAGCGAGAACAAACAGACATACAGACAGACAAAAATTGAAAAAAATATCATTTCTGTATATGTACCGTGCTTACATCCATATGCATTTAGTAAAAAGCTGTTATTTTAATATTACAAACAGACACTCCAATTTTATTTATGTGTATAGATTACGACTGTGCTAAATTTTGTTCTTGTCCTTCCATCCAATTTTCGTAAAAGGGGATACAATATTTTTGCTTTTCGTTTCAATAAATTGATTCTAGACATAAACTCAGGGGCGCTGTTTCATAATTCCAGTACCTAAGGCTCAGTTCTCCAAAACAGTACAACCCTATTAAATCACGGCTCCGTTCTAAAACGCGATTTGAAACGGCTGTTAGATATTTTTTCCAGCCGTTATTATCATTATTTATGCCGGTCTCGGATTGTGCGACAGAGCGACTAATAAATTGTACGACAAATAAATCGTTGCGATTTATCTGTGTGTACATGTCCCTACTGTTCGCAAACGATTTGTGAGTAATTTCATTTGATTTGTGCCTTAGATGTATGTTTTATGGTATCGGTAGAAAGTTGGCGAAATTACTAAGTATATTGGATACCGAATTTTGTCTATAGACGATAAGGACTGTGTTGGTGTTCATTAGGGAGGCTCTACATAATATTATTTCTTTAGCCCTCGCTTCGAAGAGTGTAATCACATAATATATTTTAGAAAGATGAGGTACATTGTAGCGTATGACCGGTACCTACCGAGTGTACGTCATAATACCGTCCATACGCTCGGCCAATCAGAGAAGGCCATACGAGACACAAACTCTGATGGAGGGCCCAGTATATATAGGGGCCGACAGAGAGACCGGCACCGCTAATTATTGTTACCGTGCGTAGGTTACTACATTTACTGCGTTAGCGTACTGCCCATCTCTCTACCTGCTAGCTGAGGCCGGCTGACGCCGCCTGCCTGACTCTATTGGTTGTGGCTCTCCTAATGCTGCTTTCCTTCAGGTTCCAGGTTCACCTTAAGACTCCGGCTACGCTCCTAGACCGCTACACTTTCCTGCATCGCCTTCGGCGTCACCTCTGCCGAAGAGTTTAGCCTGCCCGGCTCATCGTACTCGCACCGCCGGCGTTTGCCAGCTGAACCTGAAAATAATTCCTACAATAATTATCCCGTTGCTACTATAGAGGGTACGTCCGGAAAACCCGAATACACTGAGAACAACGAACCTAGCAAACCTAAGTCTAAACCTAGCTCTGTCGCTCTAGTCACGTCCAAGTATCAATGATCACAGTTTGATTGAATGCAAACGCAATCGGTTCGCAATTTGCTTCAAGTGCGGCCGTAGGGATGTGACATTCCCTAACTGCCCGAACTGTAAATCGACGAAACCAAAAAACTAGTTGGTCAGGGTCGGGGCGTGTCAAAATCTAAATTAGGTTCTACAACCTATTCAACCAATTTTGACAAAGATGATTGGAGAAATTGGCTAAACACTCTAAAAGTGTATTTCTCTAGTTATTCCGTCGCCTCGATCCTGGATAATAAACCTAAAAATGACCTATTAACAGTTTACCTATTTGTGGATTGCTCGATTCCGGTTCAGCCATTACAATTTTAAGTAACAACTCCCATCTGGAGGTAATTACTAAAACCGGGTTAGAAATACAGCAGTGTCACAACACTAATTCCATTCGGACCGCGAATGGAAATATCTTGTTGCCGCGCGGTTTTATCAACTTACCCACTACTTTTAATAATCAAACCCACTTATTGAAAGCTTATTCCATTATAAGAAATATTATTCCAGAAGTTACAAGTAATTTAATTTTAGGCATCACAGTGTCGCGCTGACGGTCAGGCCGAACGGACGCCTTTCGCTTGTCTCGTTGTGACACTTTTTATATAATACCCACATTATTATGATAAACATTGAAAATGGATAGTTTTCACAAATCGCCGAGTGTAGTGTCATCAGACGAGTGTGGTTTAGATGAAGAGATGATGGAGAATATTGAAGAAGAACAATTTGCTGAACGCAACTTGATGGAAGTTGACATTGGAAGTAATAGACAGCGATTTGTTGAGAAAAGATCACTGGATAATAGTGAAAAAAATAATGTCGATGATGAGGGATTTACCACGGTGAGCAGACCTAAGAGGTTACGAGCATATTCACACAATCAAAATGTAGAAAGTTACGATGTGGGTAGTTCTGAAAAAAATACTAATGAATCGGAATATTTCGAAGTATGTGTTACATCAACAAAAGCACTACCTAAAATGATTAGTATGGCGAAATTATTTAAATCAGAAAACATCAATGACATCCTCAAAATAAAATACAAAAGCCCCTATAAAATATTCGTGTTATTTAAGAACATTGAAGATACAAACAAGCTGCTTAATTGTCAGAAGTTTAAGGAATTAGACTTTAGATGCCAACGGACAGATCAATTGACTATGACATATGGGGTGTTAAGAAATATAGATATAGATCTAGAAGATAACGAGCTACTGACAATATTTGAAAGTGACGTAGACATTATGGAAGTCAGGAGACTTAAGCGCTTACAAGAGGACGGGCAGTGGACTAACAGCGAAGCTTTACGGGTCGCATTTAAGGGTTCAATTCTACCTAATTATATTTACGGATATGGATGTCGATTTAAGGTAGATTCGTATATATTTCCTGTCTCGCAGTGCTCTGGCTGCTGGAAGTATGGCCATACAAAACGTTTTTGTCCTGTTGTTTTTGTCCAAGTGCCCTAAGTGTGGCCAAGACCATGACAATTGTCAGACTACAAAATACAATTGTATTAATTGCAAAGGATCTCATATGGCTTTAAGTAAACTCTGCCCAGTTTATACTAAAGAAAAAAACATAAGAATGATTATGAGCGAAAACACCTGCACATATAAGAAAGCGCTTAGTTTATACATCTCACAGAACAAAACTCCTGAATCTGTTCCAGCGCCAGTGATGGAAAACTGCGAAAAATCCCAGCACACATCTACATATAATAGCTACAGAGATGTACTCATTTCTTCTCAAGGAAAAGCAGACATATCTAAACCACCTACTGAAACAATCATGTCCTACGAAGAGGTTAGTGAGGAGGAAGAAGACATAAATGAAAACGTCACTATTTCAAAACAAAACAAGAAACAAAAACGACAAAAACGCAATAAAAAACAGCAAGAATTCCCACAAACACCACAAGAAGATAACAGTGAAAAAGATTTGGTGGAAGACCCTCACAAACAGAAACAGGATAGAAGAGCAAGGAGATCCAGATTTACCAACTTTCTGTATAAAACTGAAGAAATTTTATCATCTAATACTCCATTCGAGGACAAGTTCAAGAACTTTGTAAAATTTTTATTGGAAGAAGCTATGTCATACATTGTCAATTTCTTGAAGAGCTGCAATATTGCAAGTACTATGTTTACACTATTCAAAGATGGCTAATAAGGTAACATGTTCTAATATTAATATAGTCCAGTGGAACGCGCAGAGTCTTAAACCAAAATTAACTGCTTTTGAATTACTCTTAAATAGGGAAAATGTTCATGTAGCCATATTGAGTGAAACGTGGTTGGATCCTGAGTCTGAATTGAAGCTAAACGGGTATAATATTTACAGAAAAGACAGATATGACTCATATGGCGGGGTCGCAATTTTGGCTCACAAATCATTAAAAACATTTGTTGTACCCATATCTGTGACTAATTCCGGCATAGAAATCATACATATCAAAATCCTTAATTGTAAATTAGTTCATCATATTATTTCTGTGTACTGTCCGTCCTCGGTAAGAACTTCCGTATCAGATTGGGATTGTATCTTTTCTAGCCTCCCGAAAAACACGATAATCGCAGGTGATTTTAACGGTCATCATCCGAGCTGGTCTAACCGAACTGATTCCAGGGGAAACCAGTTATTCGATGCTTCAGTAGAAAGCGGTTATATATCATTAAATAATAGGGACTCCACTAGGGTAAAACTCGTGAATGGTTTTTTGCAAAAAACCTCTCCCGATGTTTCATTCTGCTCTGCAGACATAGCTACGAATAGTGTCTGGTCAGTGAGTAGTGAGTGTTTAGGCAGCGACCACTTAATTATCAAAATTAGTGTAAAATATGAGGATTCTTATAGTTTCATACCTAGGCGTAATTTTAAAAAAGCAGATTGGTCCAAGTACAGAGAAACAATCTCGTCACTATTTTTAGAACCAACCCCTTCAACTGATGTTCAAACAATGTACAAATCTTTGACCAAGCAAATGAATAAGGCCGCCGATACATCAATCCCTATGACTAAATGCTGTATAAATCCAGAAAGCAACTTCAAACCGAAACCTTATTGGAATCAGGCACTTTCAAAAGTAGTTGCCGAGCGACGGCTAGCGCTGTCATTGTTTCGTAGAAACCCTACGCCACAAAACTTAGATGTATTAAAATTAAAGATTTCTGAAGCTCAAAGACAAATTAGACGTGCTAAATCTCAACATTGGAATTATTTCTGTAATAGCATTGACCAGACAACTAGCTCTACAGATATGTGGCGGAAAATGCGTTGGCTGAAGGGCTCAAAGCAAGCTAGATTATATTCATCAGATGACAAAAAAGAGGAACTGTTGGTTACTTTGGCTCCAGACTTTACGCTGACTTCAACTCCCCAACTCAATCATGTGGAATCACCTCTTAATTGTGAATTTTCTCTACAAGAACTACAGACCTGTTTCAAATCTAAAGATACTTCTCCAGGGCCGGATAATATCTCATATTCAATGGTCTCAAACCTACCTACGAGTGTTAAAAAGTACCTACTGGAAATATACAACATGATTTTTAATACCTCATGCGTCCCATCGGAATGGCGAGACATACATATTGTACCAATCCCCAAAATTAGTAATGTTTCTGACTGCAAACTTCGGCCTATAGCTCTGATGTCCTGCCTATGCAAAATATTTCATTCCTTGATCCTAAAACGGCTAGAATGGTTTGTAGAGAATAACAAGATACTGTCGCCTAATACTACTGGTTTTAGAAGATCTCATTCTTGCCTCGATAGTTTGACTTGTTTAATCACAAAGATACAATTAGGTTTCACATTAAACACTCCTACACTTGCCGTCTTCTTAGACGTGGAAGGGGCATATAACAATGTACTTATCGACCACGTTATCCACATATTGAATGACATGGGGGTCGGAATAAAAGTATGCGCATATTTGTGGGAGTTTTTAAAAGAAAGACACCTCATAATTAACAACGAAGAAAATAACGGACAGCGTATTAGATGGACTAGCAAAGGAATCGCTCAAGGTGACCCGTTATCACCTCTTCTTTTTAATATCATTACAGCCAGTATTTGCCGAAACATTCAAAACGTGTACGTAAGCCAATACGCCGATGATTTTGTTCTATTCTGTAACCATAAAAAACTTTCTGATAGCATTTTTAACATGCAGAGTGCGTTAGATGTATTTGTTTCTCACATAGAGCCTTTGGGGTTAGATATCTCAAGTCATAAAACTAAATGTTGTTTATTTAGTAGAGGCCGTAAAAGAGTGTCTATCGATCTTAAAGTCAATAACTCCTCATTAGTCTTTGTTGATTGTTACAAATATTTAGGGGTGTGGCTGGATAAATGCTTAAGATGGGGCAAGCATATTAGTGAGGTGTATGAAAGTTCACAAAACAAGATACAATTACTCAAAGTTTTAACAGGCTCGTCGTGGGGTATACACCCGCTGCATATTCGAAGATTGTATATGGCCCTTATTCGAAGTAGGATTGACTATGGATGTTATTTATATGATAATGCCGCTATTAGTCACACGTATAAATTAGACAAACTCCAGAACCATGCATTAAGGATCATTGGTGGATTTATAAAAACCACTCCTATCCATGTGATGGAGAGTGAGGTAAGCATACCCCCGCTATATTTGAGAAGACAATTTCTGGCATACAAATATTACCTAAAATTAAAAAGCAGAGTCAATGACGTTTCTATCAATATTTTATCAGATCTTAGTAAAATGGCTCAGCACAGATACTGGAACAGAAAAAGGAATCCGCTTTTAGTTACAACACATCTCACGCTAGGGTCTGAGGAGATTTCCTCTTCTTACCCTATTGATATGTTTACTCTTGATACATGGGTGTCCAACATAAATGTTAAAGATGTTGTAAGATCTAGTTTAAGCTGTGTAAGTGGCCCAAAGTCACATTATAACTCTACTATGTTAAAATACAACGTGCTTAGCGAATTGTATGAGCGATATATGAACTGGCATTCAATATATACGGATGGTTCCAAAGTGAAAGGTGCAGTCGGTGCAGCTTATTATGATCCAATCAATAAATGTTACGAAATGTTTAAGCTAAACAAAAATCTTTCTATCATGACAGCTGAGCTACTTGCTATTTTTAAAGCACTACAATATGCATCACAATTGAGTGTCAATAAAATACTAATCTGCACCGACAGCAA
Source organism: Euclidia mi (assembly GCA_944739405.2). Lineage (NCBI taxonomy): Eukaryota > Metazoa > Arthropoda > Insecta > Lepidoptera > Erebidae > Euclidia > Euclidia mi. The sequence goes on along the minus strand of OX123184.2, from coordinate 20,079,153 downwards.
AAGTGCTGTACAACACATATCTGGATGCAGTTTTGGCTCAAAAGGGTTAGCCGTTGCTTATAAAATTCTAAATCAAATTCATTCACTTAGCAAAGGCAGTAAAACTGTAATAATCCAATGGATACCATCACACGTAGGACTTTTGGGTAACGAGGAGGCTGACCGACTAGCCAGGCATGCTTTATTATCAGGCGCTCAATTGAATTTTCTTCCATCATACTCTGAAATCTTAACCAAATACAGGTCTCATTGCTATAAACTCTGGAAAACGTATTATGATGAAAGATCGAAACTTAAAGGAATTTGGTACAAGAGTTTACAAAGTGAGCCTCCTCGTATACCTTGGTTTGCTAATGCTGGACTGAGTCGACGTCAAATTGTTGTAGCACATCGGTTGCGGTCGGGACATATTCCTCTAAACAAGTTTGCGCACTTAATGCGTAAATCAGATACCCCTAATTGTGAGGTCTGTGGCACAGTAGAGGATGTACTACATATTTTGGAGGAATGTGTTCGGTACCGTGATAAGAGGCAAGCACTCATGCAAACATTGAATGTGTCGCGATTGGATGTAGGCACTTTCCATGGTGTTTTGGCGAGTCCTCTGTCAGATCCAGCAAAGATGTTGTATGCTTTTGTTTTAGAAAGATAATCTTGTTAAGTTCGTATGAGTTTTTAGGTGGGCACGATGGGACTGACATAGTCGCGCAAGCGCACTTAAGTCCCACAAAACAATAAAGAAAAAAAAAAAAAAAATTTTAGGCATCGATTTCTGGAACCTATTTAAATTACTGCCTAACCATATCGCATCCGTATGCATGTCTAAAACACTGCCGTGTAGTGTGTTAAGTGAAAATAAGCCGAGTAACACGAACGTATTGCAATCTTTTAGTGAGTTGAGTGAGTCACAACAAAGAACGGCTAAGTTAATTATAAAGCAATACGAGTCGATTTCTACTGAAAAAACCGGTTAAGGACGAACTCACTTAATAGAACATGCAATAGACACTGGCGATTCTGCGCCGATACGCCAAAGATATTATAGGTTACCGCCGGCGAAATTAAAAATAATTATTGACGAATTAGACGAAATGCTTGCATTAGGAGTGGTAGAAAAATGCGAAAGTCCGTGGTCGTCACCAATTTTACTAACGCCTAAGAAGGACGGTAAACTAAGGTTTTGTTTAGATAGTCGGAAACTTAATTCTATTACTAAAAAAGACGCGTACATACTACCTTACGTATCGGAAATTGTAGACAACCTTAGGAACGCTAAATATCTAAGTAGTATAGACTTATCTAAGTCCTTTTGGCAGACGCCTCTTCGCGAATGTGATCGTGATAAGACTGCGTTCTATGTGCCTACTAGAGGAACATTTAGATTTGTGACTATGCCGTTAGGTTTAACGTTTGGTGGATCACTTGTTTACGAACAGTCCTGAGTTCGAAAATTCTGTATTCGTTTTTTTAGATGATATCGTGCTTATATCGCCATCTTTTAATGCTCATGTGTCACTATTAAATAAAGTATACGAAAAATTAAAATCGGCCAACCTTACAATAAACTTAGGAAAATCTAAATTCTTCCGTGATGAATTGAAGTACTTGGGCTACGTAGTAAACTCTAAAGGATTACAAGTAGACCCATGTAAGGTGGAAGCCATTCTTCAATATGCTACGCCTAAGAATAAAAAAGAAGTCAAAAGGTTCTTAGGCATTGCATCATGGTATCGGCGATTTATACCTAATTTTAGTACTATTGCCGGTCCTTTGAACAAACTTACTTCTACCGGTAAGAAAGCTGCACCATTTCAGTGGTCGGTGGAAGCTGATGACTCGTTTTGTAAACTAAAACAATTGGTAAGCTCCGCACAAATATTATCGTGTCCCGATTACGAGAATCCTTTTCAAGTTCACACAGATGCGAGTGCGAGCGGCATTGGTGGGTTACTTACACAAGAAATAGATGGCGTGGAACTACCTATCGCTTACATGAGTAGGTCACTAAATGCACAGGAACAAAACTACAGTATAACAGAACGGGAGACATTAGCAGTTCTAACAGCCCTCGAATATTGGCGCTGTTATTTAGATAACGGGTTAAAGTTTGTTGTGTATACTGACCATTCCGCACTGAAATGGTTCCTAAACTTGAGCAACCCGACTGGTAGATTAGCTCGGTGGTCGGTTCGTCTGTCAGCCTTTAACTTCGAAATAAAGCATCGGCGCGGCGCAGATAATATTATAGCCGATGCATTATCACGATCCCTACGTGTAAATATAATTAACGCGAATAATAATAACGTGAATGACCCTAATGTTGACACTGATCAATGGTATTCAGCCACCTACAATGGTTGTTTATCTTCGCCTAATGACTATCCAGACTATTCTATTAAAAATAATAGATTGTATCGTTTGATTAAATCTAGGTCTATGCTACGTAAGGAGTTCGAATGGAAAGAAGTACTACCTTCTTATGATCGAAATAATGCCATATTAGAGAACCATGCCGAACCCACTTCGGGGCATTTCGGTATATTTAAAACTTACAAGCGCTTAGCACTGCGTTACTATTGGCCCAAAATGCACGATGACGTAGTTAAGTTCATAAATTCTTGCGACACTTGTATCGCGCACAAACATCAGAACCATGCACCATTGGGAACCATGGGACGACCCAAAGTGTGTTCACGACCCTTCCAAACCATTAGTGTAGATTTGGTGGGGCCACTACCCGTCACAAGAAAACAAAACGCCTACATCTTCGTAGTAACTTGTTGTTTTAATAAATACTGTCTACTTTTTCCTATCAGGCGCGCAACTGCTGAAATAATAACTAATATTTTGGAAGAAAACATATTTTTAGTTCATGGTATTCCATCTACAATTATATTGGACAATGGTAAGCAGTTTGTAAGTGCTACTTTAAAAGCTATGTTGCGCAAGTACAAAATCCCTAATCTTCATTATACTCCTAAATATACCCCACATGTGAATACGGTCGAACGCTATAATAAAACCATTGGTTCTACCTTAGCGGCGTTTGTAGGAAATGACCAGAGATTATGGGACACTCTCATACCTAAGGTGCAGTTTGCATTAAATACTGCAGTTAATGAAGTCACGGGCTATACACCTAGTTTTTTAGTCTATGGACGTGAATTAGTTCCATGCGGCTCACACTATGTCGACACGGACGCTGATGATATAGTATACATACCTAGGGACGATTACGCAGAAAACGTAGGTCACTTATCAGGCATATTTGACAAAGTTCAGGCACTCCTCATTCAAGCTCATGCTAGGAATTCCCAAACGTATAATTTACGCCGTAAACCAGCTGAGTTTAATGTGGGAGACACTGTGTGGAAAAGGACTTTTTATCAGAGTGACAAGGATAAGTCCTTCTGTAAGAAACTAGCCCCTAAATTCGTGAAGTGCACAGTGATTAATAAAAAAGACGCCTCTCGTTTACGTGTTGTCGGACGCGTCTGGAAATTCTATTGGGTTTTGGCACATAAAAGACCTAAAACTTATACACTATGGTGCCTAACTATTTGTTACAAACCGTAGAAGACTTTCCCTTCTTTATTTCTATATGCCGTCTTAGCTTGGACAGTAGCGGACTCATAGAACTAACGCAGCTAGTCGGATTTTCCTTGTTAGCCACGTAAAATCCTCTCCTAATGCGGGCGGTATTGTAGCGTATGACCGGTACCTACCGAGTGTACGTCATAATACCGTCCATACGCTCGGCCAATCAGAGAAGGCCATAGTCCGCGCTCGTGAGTTTTGCCCATATTTGGTTATGCGCCGACACAAACTCTGATGGAGGGCCCAGTATATATAGGGGCCGACAGAGAGACCGGCACCGCTAATTATTGTTACCGTGCCTAACTACGTGCTACTACTACTACTTCAGACGTGTATCCTGGTCCCAGCTGTGGGTAGGTTACTACATTTACTGCCCATCTCTCTACCTGCTAGCTGAGGCCGGCTGACGCCGCCTGCCTGACTCTATTGGTTGTGGCTCTCCTAATGCTGCTTTCCTTCAGGTTCCAGGTTCACCTTAAGACTCCGGCTACGCTCCTAGACCGCTACACTTTCCTGCATCGCCTTCGGCGTCACCTCTGCCGAAGAGTCTAGCCTGCCCGGCTCATCGTACTCGCACCGCCGGCGTCTGCCAGCTGAACCAACGGCCTGCGAGGATCTACCGCTACGCGCAGCCTTCGAGCAGCCTGCCTACACACTACCGGAGGGAACAGCGTGGGAGACTGCAGCCCTTAGTGTTCAGGCCAGTGTCGTGTTGTTGGTCGGTCATACTCGTGCAAGGGAAGTGAGACAATACTCGGCAATAAACGCATCTAGAACCTCTACTGCGTGTTACTACCAGAACCCGTTACAACATCAGAGTGGTTCTGACAGAATTTAGTGTATATGTTACTGTAAAAGCCCGAAGTACGGTAAATCTTATAATTTACCAGTAAATCCTAAGATTTACCAGCATGGGTTGGTAAATGTCCGAATTTCTAAATAAAAAGAGAAATAAGTTGACGGAGCCCTGCTTCGCAGGGCTCCTATTTTTGCGTTAAGGGTCACAAGAGAACCTTTTTTGCGCATACTTCAACGCCAATTTGGGGGCGCCAGGGGGTCGCATTAGCATTCTACCCTGACACCCTGGCGGCGGATGAAGGTATTAGGCTCCGCCGCCAAAACACCCAGCGGACGCAGAAGATAGGGAGGACGGCAACCTGACAACACCGCATCAACTCTTCCTCCGCTGCCCCACCGCGACGCAACAATGGTGCGGCCCCATTTGGTCGCGGGCGATAGGGCGCGTGGCAACGCAATACCGACACGCCTCTCCATCCGCGACCGCGGCCGACTGCGAGGGACAGACAGAACTGTCCCCCGCACCCGCACCTTTGGACGCATCCTGCGCAGGCCTCCTCCAAGCCCACGCGGAGCATCCACTCCCGGGATCTTTCTTAGTTTCACCGAGGGCGTCCAAGCCACGGTTACTAAGCTCCCACACCACGACAAGGTGGAGATCCCAAGGGGGAGTCACAAGAGAACCTAAGCTAACATAGCATATTTAGCTATTTGTCTTTTTTATGCACAATGTGTCAATTATTAAAATTATCGGTTATATGTTACTATAAAAGCCCAAGGTTAGGTGAGACTGTTACTCAAGTAATTAGGTTATGTTCGGTTCTCATGTGACTCTTAACCCAAAAATAGGAGCCCTGCGAATGCTAGTGCTTTTTTATAAATAAATCGGCCATTTCCTGAAATCAAATCTTAGAATAATTTGGTAAATCTTAAGATTTACTGTACTACGGGTTTTTACAGTAATATATACAGAGGATTAAAAATTATCAAATATGATTTTGCTGAGTCTCTATATCGAACTTCAAACTTCGGGATCGATTAAATCGATCTCAGTGAATAACATATTTCAGAGCCTTCTTTAAGCAGGTGGCTTCAATGATAATAAAATTATTTACATACTTGACTTTGAAAAGCGCTACTTCCAAGAATTCAGTACCAATATCCAGCCAATCCCAAAACAACATTTCTGCCTAGTTAATACCGTTCACTTCGCAGCGCGGTTCAAAAACTTTCAAGTTGTCGAGTGTCCCGATGAAAAATCACTCGGTCCCCTCAGAGTCGGGAGTGGATGTATGACCGCCATTAATGTGCCACGCCACACACATCATCCTGTCCAACCGTGCTCCGCATCATTTCAATTTATTTACATATACAGTTTGAAGGCTGTTGAATTTTTTGGTAGTGCTGAATAGTCGGACTTAAGAGTAATGCATAAGTACTTGTACTTTTTATTATTATTTGCTTCAACGTGCTATTTTCAAACTGTACCGATGGAATTTGAAATATTTTTGCAGTATCATGCTACGATCAACAGGGTTGATAATTTTATATTATTTACGTAAATGGTAAAAGGATCAAGCATACTGCTGTCCATCACACAAGACAACCAAAACTTGTATACATAGGATATTTCGCAAAATTCAGCCCAATAGATAATAGAAACCAAAATATTGATATTCCTCACCTTGTCTATGAATAGTGTCAACGGTACAATGCTTGAAATACTCAACACTTTTACATCTATTACTATACATATAAATATACCGCGAACAATATCACAAAACAGGTCATAACGACATGAAAAGCAAAAGAAAATTCTTATGTTCCGGCCAAGATACTGCACTCTATAAAGACATTCAATAGTCGTGTAATATTTACAAAAGAACTCTCCTCCTTATATATTTACCCCGATACAATAAAGGCAGTTACCATAATACTAAATTTTCACTACATTTTAAAACGCACGAACTCTTTTCACCGAACATCGAAATAACAGTATTTCTTCAGTTTAGGGGTGGAACATGATATCGAGATTGAGTTTTCGTTTTGAGATCAACCCAAATAATACTTACAGGAAGAGTACAAGGGATAACTCGGTTGGATGATGTTCGGATACTTGGTCTACATGGTTTAGCAATAAGCTTGAGTGCGATCCTATTGCCGTACCGTGCACATTACCAGAATCCGTGCTGCAACTGAGAATTTCCTAACGGAAAAACCTAATAACATTTTACCCGACCCGGGTATCGAACCCGAGACCTACCAATCCCACGCGCACATTTGTGCCGCGAGACCAACGAGGCAGTTCGAGACCAACGAGGCAGTCAAGTAGTACGTGCGTACAAGTAGTAGAACCAAAATGCAGGCGTAATCAAATATATAAAACGGCAGTATCGCAGAAACCAAATTATGCTTAGAAACCATTTATAACAACGGGTATATAGAAGCACGAGGCAATATTGCATTCTAAGGGCAAATGTTGTGTATTTTTTTTAATAGTAATAGTTCATTGGCATTCTAAAGAATAAATGTTTTGTGTTTTTTATCAATTTATACGAAAAAGAGTTTGATGATTCATTGAAAGATGTATACAACCAAGTAAAATATGCATAACAGATTTTTAGTTCTCCTCCTTTTTTCAATAGGTTACGAATGGTCTACAAAACAAAAGTAATGAAAAGTGAAGAATTAATAATAGTACTTAATAAATAGTGAGTAATTAACGCAATTGTTCAAAACCGACACTAAATTGCGATGTTTTCTTTTCGTTGCAAGAAACTGTAGTTTAATATAGCCCAACGAAGGAAACCCCAAACCAGCAGTGGCATACCTACCATTACACAAGAAAATGGGTAGTCATGCTATCTTCCAATAAATCTTTGAAAATATACATTTAATCTTCAACAATGATAATAAAATATAGCATACTTATAATTGACCAAGATCCGTTCAAAATTATACCTGTAATATAAAAATGAAATGTATCGTTTCAAATAACGACAAAGATGATTTATGAACGCACTTATATTATGATTAATGTGCCTATACTCAACAATTACTATGTTGTTGATGTGCTGTGTTAATCGTGAGATCGAAAAAAATAAAAACATATGTTTAACGTGCTCAGTAATATGAGTAATAACATCGACAAATATGATTGTAGTTATAAAATATAGAAGATTGAAGGGATAGACGGGTCTTGTTAATGTAGTTTTATAGTGAAACAAAACACCTATAACGTAGGTTGATAGTCTACATAAATTTTCTTTTTTAACCTACAGTAGTTTAGAAAAGAAAGGCTATGGTACTTCATACCCACACAGACAAATATATCTCTCGTAAACGAAAGAGACAAAGGTAATTGCAGTATTCTGGCCCTCGACGAGCGGTTTGTGCTCTCTATTCACTAGCTCCTAGGTAAGTACACACGTAAACTGACTAGGAAGTATGATAGTAGCGCCTAAAGCTTGGAGACACCCTGGTGATATAAATCAGCATCAATATTGAGGACTCAGTTTACAATGTTGGTATTAATGATGAGTATTAATTAAATTGACCACAGCTTTGACCATCGAATGACATTTGATACCACCGGCAGACCATACGTCTGCCATCAAAGAGTAATAGGGTAATAAGAATAAGATGTAATAAGGCAGCAATATTTATTGTATAAGTTTATTAGAAATATTAGTTACGAATATAATACATACACATAATAAAAATAAATAAAATATATAAATTGAATTATACTTTCTAAAAAACTATTAACCAAATTGGAGTCAACATTTTTAAATCTAATAAGCGAGAAAGTTTCACACACCTACTTAATTTATATCTTTTGAACTTTAGAACATATATTGGAAACTACCTCCGGTTTTATGTCTCCGATTGAAATAATCATAAATTTGATAAGCTTTGGTTTTATAACTTCTATTAAATCACGAATAAAATTTTATTATCTTATAACTGGGTACTATCGATAAGCCTTGGCCATCTCTAGTTAGTATTTGAATTTGTCGAAGTTTTACGATCGGTCGCGAACATAATGCGATGGTCGAGACGTATTGAAACAGCTACAATCATGCCTCTGAGGATAGTACATTCTACTGCCTCCAAGTTTACGATGGTACTTTTTAAGAGTATTGTGTTTTTTGAAAATTTTGTTTGCTTTTTGTAATTTTTATTTTCCTGAATGTGTGTGCTCTTTTCTTCTCATAACGATTTACTTCCTGAGCAAGCCTATTTGGGAATTTTAAGCGTTGCTAAGCATGCATAGGCAGTAGATATTAAGGTTTAAATGCTCATTTGGCTATTTGATAGAAAATTGTGCGTTATCGCACCTTACTGATTTCAAAATTCGAGATCGTACGGGATTGAGAAAAAGAAATTAAAATATATAAAATGTGCCTAGTTTAACGTCGCTCTCGAATCAATATATTCAAAAGTTAAAGTAACTTTAAATAAATCAGCTATAACTATCAAATATAACTTGAACAACATGTCAATTAATCAATCCATTTAATTAATCAAATCCATTTAAGAATACGCTTATAACTCACACCACCCAAACCGCGTTCGTTACACGTGCAGTCACTACAAAACTGAATACAATTAACAAAAAAATAATTCACGAACCAGATTTTAATGCCATCAACAAGATTACGTCTGCATAACATTTTTAAACAAACAAACCATTGTAAAATTCGCTCTATCACCGCGACCGTCGATCACCCTCTATAGGATGAACAACTGAACACTCGGAACAGCAATAAAAAGAAAAATAAATAAAAAAATATATCGCCACGCAGCATTTCACGGGAATTGAGAGAGTACATTAGTTATTATAACACGACAAAATATGTGTAATAAAATGTAATTTATCGCGCAAATAAAATATAACAGTGGTTAGGGGCGGCAGATGGGGCGAATGATGCGCGGGCGTAGTGTAAGCGGATAGCAAATAAATTTTGCAAATGTTCTTATAAATCTTAATAAAAATGCTTACACACTTCATCTGTTAGTATAAATTGTGTTTATTTTTTTTATTTTTAAAGACGATAGATAGTTAAACGATATTATATGAGTAATTTGTATAAAAAAGTTTTATGTAAAAATAAAAATGGTTTACGGTTATAAAAGCATAGCCGTAAAGCTAACATAGGTAACAAAGTTTAAAATATTTACTAAGTAATATCGGTTAGATATGATTTTCTCTAGATCACATATACATTTTGATGATTTACGAGAAGTGGAGTTTGTTGTTTTTTACTTCTAATTCACTACTACTACAATTAAAACTCCAAACACGACCATCCCTTAAAAATGTAGGTGCAAGATCGTTGCTTCCATTTAATCTTTTTCTTTTTGTCTTTGTACCACGCGGTGCGATCAGGATGGTGTTAGCTTTCCAGAGCTACAGCGCATCGTCAGTTAGACGTTTTTTTTATTTATCATTATGGTAAAATACTCTGAAAATCTAAATATGGTTACTATATTTACTTTAAGATAATATGTAGATCTTAGTAACAAATTCCTATATAACATTCGCTATGTAGCCTTTTTTTATTCAACTGATGGTAAGTAATCACCGCCGCCCATAGGATTAGGATCACAAGTGCGTTGCCTACCTTTTAAAAAGGAATATGTTCGCTTCTTGAAGATTCCAATGTCGAACTGGTTTGGAGAATAATACTAATACCATAAAAACGCTACCCGCTATCACTAGTCCCCACCTCACAGATATATTGACAGAGTCCTACGGATGTTGGGGAAAAATGGCTCTCATTTGTTGGCGTCACCGTTTTGTACTGTTGCCTTCGAGAGGCGAGATAATGGCTGATTTATACGTGCGATTACGTGTGACGAGCTCGGCCGCTTATTGCCCGCGATATTCGGATGAATATCTTCACGGTTTGCGTGGGTAGGCAGCCATCATGAAGGGATATTATGGTGTACTGCTTTATTGGATGGTAAATTACTTTTAGGAACACTATTCGTTAAGATTAATTTAGACTTAACATTACAGTGGTTCCGATTATTTTTAATGTATTTCGACAAACTTCACTTTACATTGCATTTAAATCTTATCTTATTAATCAACTACCTCGCTTACATTTACGCATATGACTGCGTGTGATTATAAGATGCCGTAATATTGTTGCTTTAATAGGTCTCACAATATGTGAAGGTTATTTACTTGATATGCTATTTTATTACTTATGCCAGAAGTCCAAGGACCTTTTTTTATTTCGTCACGCCTGTATCCCCGAAGGAGTAGGCAGAGGTGTAATACTACACCCATATATCGCCATTATAGGTTCCACGTAATAGGTGCCGAGTCCGGTCTTATTGTAGGTACTGATAATTTTATTCATTGTACAACTAATTTTATAAACATGAACATAACAACAAATTCATAAAGTAAGCGACAAACAAATAATTAGTCCTATTTAATACAAGCCTAGACTGCTGCTAGACCAAAGATATCGCAGCAGTTTGGGCATTCTCACACAATGCAACTATGTGTGATGACCATTGTGAGGGGTTTGCATTAACCACCAACGATTATGCTGCCTGATCACGCCCGTAACTGCTCAATCAAGAGCATCACGACGAAGAAGAAGATAGATGTATTTAGAATGACTACGCCTAGAGTCAGATGAAAGTGTGTCTTTAATCTTTAAAACCAACATCACACAGCCACGACACATCCTTTTGAGGATAATACGAATGTTTATTTAATAATTATATGGATAAAATCATACATGGACAGTGTACGGCACTGATGAGCTCTTAATCGAGAGAGAGCTAAATTCACATGTTAATAAATAAAATGTATACGTGAAACTTTACTTTTCTTTAACATTTCACCTCTTCAAAATATCTTAACACAGCTTTAAATTATGACCACCATTAAATAAATAATTTAAAGCTCTCAGAAAACATTAACATGAGAAATGTGTGCCCCGACACAAAAGGTAAAAACATCACTCACGCCACCTCGACGGTACTTTGTGCAACAAAGCCGATCTTTCTGCTCTTTACAAAATGGCTTATGACATGTCACATAACAGGCGTTCATACCCTACAGTGTCACACAGTCTAGATAGCTCCCCTACGTACTCACTTAAATTATTACAGTATGACAATAAGCGTGTGTCAAATAATTTACTCTGTGTCGAGGTGATTGTCCCAGTTACCGGCGAGTTCGTTCAGGGGGATCCACAGCTGTTATAATAATGAGTATTAATAGGTTCGCCGCATAAATAACATGGCACAAAGGCTAGGGATGCGGGATACAATGCCAATACTTCAAAACCATTAGCACGACGTGGATGTGCGTGAATGGAGGGACGTGTACTTGCTTGAAATATTTTCAACTATATTTTTATGTTATAGTACTTTGTGGTAGCTCTGCCTGTCTACTTAGAAGTTGAGTAGACAAATTTGACTGAGTATAATACCTGTTCTAATATACAAAAAAGTTAAATTCGTACCATAAATTGACTTACTTTTCGTTATCGGCTAAGGTAAGCAAGGTTTACAGAAGTCACCTCTTGGATTGGTGATCACTTGCTGTAATAATAACATCTAGGGGCTATCATGCTTCGAAATCCACATTAATTCATCTCTTAGGGCTAGAGAAGCGTTTGGCCATGTCATGGTCTTTCGGTAGCTTTAAGGACGCGTTTACGCTTGTATCAAAAAACCACATATTTCCGGTACATTTTACGACAATTTTAGATAATAACTAATAAAACGGATTACGATAAATTTATTCCTTTTTTATCTATAAATCAATTTGAAAATAAATAAAAAATATTTAATTAATATTAATGTAAAATCGATTCGAAACGGCCTCTTAAATCAAAAATAGGCATATACTGCTATTTTTGGGTACAATTTTCTCTCTATTTTTACATTTATTTAGATTTTCAAAGATAGAATAGGGTAGTAAATATAGTCAACTCAAAAACAATTAGATTTTTTTTTTCAAAATATTGTAAATTGACTCAAAAAAAGCAAAAAATCATCTAACATTTTTCTTCTATTTTGCTCGCATACGTGTGTCTTAATATGTGGCAATAAGGTTCGTTTTATTTAGCCACTTTCTTGATTTATATATCCAAATTCTGCAATGAGATCTCAGTCTGCGTTTGAGCGCCGTCGGGAGTGGACTCTATGTCGCTTATCGCTGCAGCCCGAAGACGAAAAAAGCAATATACGAATACAAAATATTCGCTAAAATCAATTTGATACTTCTCGTATTCTGTGCGAATTACGTACAAGTAAATTTCTTTTGTATAAATGGACATTATTACTTTATTTTCTCCGTTATGTTGAGTCAGGATATATTTCGGTATTTAGATATTATTTTGTTTCTTGCGTTGAAATCTGGTAAGATTATCTGGACTGATGGTATACCATCCCGTTCAAGTGTTGCGACTGGAACTCATAAAAGAGTAGACCTAGTTATTAGTTATTAGTTATAGTACTCATGTGTGAGGAGAACCAGCAAGAGTCATTGAATAACCCTGAAAGGTTACTTCATAAGTTGCAGTGGTTGGGTCTCTTATGTACAAACAAAATGAGCCCAAACTCGGCATGCCTAGCTATACTCACATATGAGAACCAGCAATAGTCATCGAATAACCCTGGAAGGTTACTTCATAAGTTGCAGTGGTTGGGTCTCTTATGTACAAACAAAATGAGCCCAAACTCGGCATGCCTAACTCTACTCACATATGAGTACCAGCAAGAGTCATCTTATAACCCTGGAAGGTTACTTCATAAGTTTCAGTGGTAGGGTCTCTCATGTACAATCAAAATGAGCCCAAACTCGCCATGCCTTGCTTTACGCACATATGAGTACCAGCAAGAGTCATCGAATAACCTTGGAAGGTTACTTCATAAGTTCCAGTGGTAGGGTCTCTTATGTACAAACAAAATGAGCCCAAACTCGGCATGCCTAGCTCTACTCACACATGAGTACTAGCAAGAGTCATTGAATAACCCTGGAAGGTTACTTCATAAGTTCCAGTGGTAGGGTCTCTTATGTACAAACAAAATGAGCCCAAACTCGGCATGCCTAGCTCTACTCACATATGAGTACCAGCAAGAGTCATCTAATAACCCTGGAAGGTTACTTCATAAGTTTCAGTGGTAGGGTCTCTCATGTAAGTACAATCAAAATGAGCCCAAACTCGGCATGCCTTGCTTTACGCACATATGAGTACCAGCAAGAGTCATCGAATAACACTGGAAGGTTACTTCATAAGTTCCAGTGGTAGGGTCTCTTATGTACAAACAAAATGAACCCAAACTCGGCATGCCTAGCTCTACTCACACATGAGTACTAGCAAGAGTCATCTAATAACCCTGGAAGGTTACTTCATAAGTTCCAGTGGTAGGGTCTCTTATGTACAAACAAAATAAGCCCAAACTCGGCATGCCTAGCTCTACTCACATAAGAGTACTAGTAAGACTCATCGAATAACCTTGGAAGGTTACTTCACTAGTACCAGTGGTAGGGACTCACTAAAACTAATAAAATGAGCCCCAACCTGGCATAACTAGGTCTTTTCTTTTATGAGTTCCAGTCGCAACACTTGAATGGGATGGTATACCATCAGTCCACATAATCTTACTAGATTTCAAGGCAAGAAACAAAATAATATCTAAATACCGAAATATATCCTGAATCAACATAATGGAAAAAATAAAGTAATAATGTCCATTTAGGTATATAAAAATAAGAAACTTATTTGTACGTAATTCGCACAGCCAGGCCTATAACACATAGATACATATCACAAAAATTGTAAGTCTCAAAGTTATTTAGTTGAACTACATTTCCGCAAGTTACCGTACGTAGTACGTACTGCTGCCGCCGTGTCGCTGTAGTGACGCGATTTTGTACCTACTAATTTTGTAAACGCGTCCTTAAATACTGGAGCATATCTGATGTTATTTTTTTCATAGCAGTGGGTCCTGCGAAAGGAATAATATTACCATCAGTTATAAATATTCCAATTATAAATAAAGTGGCTGTGACAGACAGACATAGCGAATCTATAAGGATTTCATCTTTTACCTTTTTGGCTACGGAACCCTAAAAAGAGGAGTTTTAGTTTCTTATCGTTTTCATCGCTTCTGAGTAAGTCTGACTAAAGAGTGAAACAGCTAATGTCTGTTAGCGAGTACGGGCACAAAAATTAAGTTCTTAAAATTAATTAACGATGAATGTAGGTTAAATACATTAGGAAGAAATGAGAAATTCCTGTTGAACTAGCACCGCAAAAACAGTCATTCTAAAAATAATTTTAAATACTGCAATAGTTTCCACGAGCCGTGCATAGTTGTTAAGCAATTTCGAGTAACATTTACAGAATATAAATTTTACCGTTGTTAAGGATTAAATAAATTGAATAACTATTGGTCAACCTACTTACATTGTCTAGGATTTTCCACATTTTCAAATTATAATTATTTAACAATTTTAATAAGGTGATGTAATGATGACATAAAGATTGGTAGAGAACTCGCTATTAAAGAAATGTTTACTTACAACTAGGTAAAAAAACACAACAAACAAAAAAAATACGAAAAGGTTAAAAGGAACCAAAGACAGTAATAGGCAATAATAGTTGAAGAACAACAAATTCCGGGCAAAAAAGACCTTTACACGCTATCACTTTTCAACTTGACGAAATACGAAAACACGCTGAGGCAATTACCAACCCTTATAAAAGCAAAAAAGCACAAAGCGAATAAATTACCAGCTTGTACTAACAACAAACTTAAATTCTTATTTAACGCATTCAATAAAATTCTTTACCTAGAAAACATAAAATTCCAAGCCAGTCACGTCAATGTAAAAACCACAATTACTTAACATAAAAATGCTTCGAAATAAACCTACAAACTATTACATTCGTTCGAACAACTTTATTCCTTAAGTATAAAGTGATTAAGTAATGTAATTGGCCATTAAAAGTACATCTGAATCAATTATCAATTCAAATCGCAATGCGCAGGTGCCTAAGGATTTACAGGAATTTTAAAACAATGTGGGTATAAAAAGTCCCTTTCGGCTTGCATGGATGAATGTAAAATTGTATTAAACTTTTCTTTAATGGTTAAAGTATAATAGGGTGGTTGGTATAACGGTTGAAACTGTTCTTATATGACCTAAAGTAACAAATTAGATATCGTCTGTCATAGCGACTATGAGATGAAATATAAAATATGTAATTGTTTCATCGCTGAGTAGGTAATTTTGTCCATCTCAGGCAGTAGGAAAAAAATTATGCAAATCTCAGTTTGACATGACTACTCCTGCTTAATAATATAAAAAGAGTTCTATCTAGATCTAGATATATATTTAAGAAAAAATAAACAATGTCAGCTTCCATGTCAGCTTTAATCTATATAACCTGGCGGAGATGGGTCAGATATAACTTGATATTGTAACACAAATGAAAGAAAATAATTGGCATCAACGGTAAACACCAGCCTTTGAAAATTGATAATAAAATGCAAAGCTAATGGTGTCAGAGATCGTATTACCGACAGACTGCTACGCAGAGGGTCCGGGTTCGAATCCACGGCGCGCACCGATGACTTTTCTGAGTTATGTGCATATTAAATTGTTAATTATCGCTTGCTAAACGGTGAAGGAAAACATCCTGAGGAAACCTGCATGTCTGAGAGTTCTCCATAAAGTTCTCGAAAGACATGTGAAGTCTGCCAACCCGCACTTGGCCAGCGTGGTGGACTATGGCCTTACCCTTCTCATAATGGGAAGAGGCCCTTGCCCAGCAGTGGGACAGTATAAAAGGGCTGATGATGATGATGTTATTCTAGCAACAACGTACAAATTAGTTTCACAATATACTGACATCCGTGGTAGTTAATTATCGCTTGCTAAACGGTGAAGGAAATCATCGTGAGGAAACCTGCATGTCTGAGGGTTCTCCATAATATTCTCGAAAGACATGTGAAGTCTGCCAACCCGCACTTGGCCAGCGTGGTGGACTATGGCCTTACCCTTCTCATAATGGGAAGAGGCCCTTGCCCAGCAGTGGGACGTATAAAAGGGCTGATGATTATGATATTATTCTGTACGTACAAATTAGTTACACAATATACTGACATCTGTGGTTTATTTAACCAAACATAAGCGATCGCCCACTACACACATTTAGGTACTAAATCAATATTAGCTACCGTATATTTAACCTCAATGACATAACTATCTGTCAACGCAACTGAGTCAACATTGGACCCATCAATTTGTATCCGGCACCTCGCACCATTGAATATTAGACCTTATTTGTAAAGGCAGAAGAGTCAATCAACACAATAATATGCCACTGCAACAGAAAAATTCTAAGCCCTAGAGATTTGCAAACGCTTAAAGGTATTACGACTTTTTTCAGAGATAACATGTAAAGCAATATAAACTTAATTTATTTGTAAAACAAGCTGTTTTAGATTGCAGATAGGGATTTCTATGGGCATAAGGGTGAGGATTAGCAACAAAAGCAAGTGACGGTCACAATCGAATTTCAAAAGTGAATTGTTACTGAATAAGGCAGTGGGCTCTCGATACGCAAATACGAATTAGGCGATAAAAACGTCAATAGTAAACTCGTGCCAAGACATTTATGGTTCTCTATTGAAAAGCGTATTTACAAATCCGAAGTAATCCGTATTTACAAATCTTAGAAATAATAGATCTTTATCTTAATAAGCAGTAGTGGTAATACTTAAAACTTACTACTTAATGTATAATACTTTTAAAATCTTTGTATTTTATCTATTTTCAAGTCTAAAACAGGCAACAAAAGAGTTTTCTCCGAAGTTAGCTAAAGAATTATCAAATGCTTCATATCTGTCAAATCTTATTTCAAAGGACTAAGCTTCTAACTTTCTTAATCCATAAGTTACCATTGTACTTATTCGTAAAATCAGATTATGCAATGAGTCAATTCACATTTGGGGCCTTCCTGGCCATGCAAAATGGCCACACAACATAAAAAATATAGTTGAAACTTTAATCGTGGTATTACATGGAAAAGTTATTATGCGTAAATTAATATGCTTAAATTTTTGTAAAGCATTGGCAACCAAAGGTCGTTTATACACATGTTTAATAGAAATAAATGATCGACCTTCTGTGATAGCTCATTTCAAATTGAATAATACTAGAACACTTAGAATTACATGTTATCTTCGTTTTGTAATAAGGCATATCTGAATATATAAAATTCTTGCGTTGCTGACTAACTGACAAAGTACAGCCAAAACTATTTGAATTAACATGTTTGTTTCTTGGGGATAGTATGGGTGCACTAAGAAAGGATTTCCTGTAAATATCACTGCTGTAGCTACGGGCATCCTCTAGTTTAAAAGGTATAAAATCATAAGCATCAAATTTATCTAATGTTAATAGAAGTCTTCATCTGAAAGACAAATACGTCGCCACTATCGTATATAATAATTATAACATCAATGACATAAGTATTATCAACATAAATCCAAAATCCCATATATATAATTTAAAAGTATAGATGCAGAATATACCAGAATCATCATGGGCTTCAGACATCTTATTTATTCACGCAATAAATCGTATTATTTTCTTCAATCACTCGTCGATGGAACCCAAATAATACAATGGCTTTACACTTTAAACATATAAATTGTTTGCAAATCCTTAAATTTATAACAGTGCGCATACAGTATCGGTGCCAAATATCGTTATTTATTAGGATTTATGAAGCAATAAGTTTGTATCGAATTTGTGCGAGTATTTCGAAAGTTTTTTTGGCATAGATGTTTACTTTGATGTAAAGCTTAGTTGAGAGGTTTAATTAAAGATGCAATGCCAAAATACATTTTCGAATATTATATTGAGTTTCTATGCTAGGTTTCTAGATTGCTTTCGTTTAAATTGCTGTCTTAGTGTAATAGTGGACGTTGCGCAGATTTGTTTTGCTTAGTTTAGCGGATTTGCCATGTATCATGTACTATACTTCTCATTAAATTAAATTTAGAAATAAATATTTGCGTGATTAAGACATACAAGGGCAATAAATATAAAGTATAGTGGACTACACTAAACTAACTATGATACTATATATGATTACTAAGCTTGCAAGTTTAAGCCACTACTTGATTGAGTCGGCAAAAGTTTGTCAACGGTAGCGTTTTTAACCTGCAGTGAAAATCCTCAATATTACTGATCCAAGACTAGCAGTGACCGCAGTGGGCATTTTATTCACCTTACTGCATCTCCTGCGCTTCTGGGTACCTGCTGTGTATAAACCTTTAAATAGCAACGCAACCTTAGTTAAGCCGACAAATACTATCCTGGTAATCATATGTATACATTAAATCAACAGTGAATAATGTACCAATAAATCAATACGGGCTCGTTACACGATAATGTAAATAGTTAAAATCAGAATCAAATAGACAACGTTATTGAAAAGAAAAAGAAAGAAAAGAAAATGTTTATTTTGTGCCTCACACAATACATGACAGAAAGCCCAGATAAAATAATAATAATAAAGTAATAACAAATTACAAGGATCAGCCTGAGTGAGGCCAAAATTGGAACCCGCCTCAGCTAATGCTGCGACCAGCTTTGCCGCAGCGCTGGTATTCTGGCAGGTCCAAGGTGAATGGCGTCACGGAATAAAATCATAAAATAAAAACATACAATAAAACTTATAAATAACAAAAAATAGAAAAATCTTAAAAAAAGAAATGCTATATTATTTTAGGTTCGCTGCTTACATAAAATAAATTAAACGATAAATTGTTGACGTGTAAATCCCAACGCAATTTATACCGCTATAAAATTAATACATTCGTCATATTTTCGTACGGTGAGTCAGACAACTGTTAAATCATTGTCACTGTGATTTAGGCAGTCACTGTAAGTTAGACTGTCACTGTGAATTAGGGTTGTCTCATACTTAGGGGAGCGTTCTGAAATTGAGGTATTTAATGATCGATTCCTCCAACTGTAGCCAATATTTAAGATCAAGAAAATTTGATCTTATAAGACAACGTTTCCATTCATTAATAAGATCTATGTTTGATAATTACTTGAGCTTTAAACTAGTTACGAGGGTCAAACTGAAAGTTCTTAGAACTGGCCACTTATAAACAATATAATAAAAAAAATATTCTAAAATTTGAAAATAGAACTCTTTGCCAATATTACTGAGTATATATTTCATTCATTTGTCATTTGTTTTACGATTTGGCGGCAAATTGAAAATTGACTGTGTCACGTCAACATGAATTTAACACGAGAAAATTTTCGTGCAATGATTTTTTATGACTTTCGATGTCATTTAAGTCAACAAGAAAGTTATGATAGACTACGATTGGCCTTTCACGATGAAGCCCCATCTCGTGCGACTGTTTACAACTGGTTTAATGAGTTTAAACGTGGTCGCACTAATCTCACTGATGATGTACGTGAGGGACGGCCTTCTACGGCGACGACTGAAAATATCATCTGTGTTGTGCGGCGTATGATAGAGACTGACAAAAGAGTGACCTATCAGCAGATTCGGACAAGCTTAGGCATCGGTATGAGTTAAGTGCACAAAATCCTCCACGAACATTTAGCGGTCAGGAAGCTTTGCGCCCGGTGGATACCTCATAATTTGACTAAGGCTCAAAAACTCCATCGTGTGGATTGGTGCCGTAAAATGATTGAAAG
The DNA here is from genome assembly GCA_944739405.2 of Euclidia mi. Classification (NCBI taxonomy): domain Eukaryota; kingdom Metazoa; phylum Arthropoda; class Insecta; order Lepidoptera; family Erebidae; genus Euclidia; species Euclidia mi. The sequence goes on along the minus strand of OX123184.2, from coordinate 20,059,013 downwards.
ATTTAACGGAGGTGACTCAAATGCTGTGTTCGACATACTAACAGGTGACGAAAGCTGGATTTACTGTTATGATCCTGAAATCAAAAGACAATCTGCTCAGTGGGTGTTTCCTTTCGAGGAGTTGCCAACTAAAGTGAAGAGAGATCGAAGTGCGGGAAAAAAAATGGTGGCCTCGTTCTTTGGAAGGATAGGTCATTTCGCAACAATTGTGTTAGAGGATCAAAAAACAGTTTCTGCAGAATGGTACACTACCAATTGTTTGCCACTTGTCTTGGAAAAAGTTCGAGAGAAACGACCTCGCAGTAGGATCCTCCTTCACCACGACAACGCCTCGTCGCACACCGCCAAGCGAACGATCGACTATTTGGCGACATCAAACGTTGAATTACTGGGTCACCCGCCGTATAGCCCCGACCTCGCGCCTTGTGATTTTTATTTATTTCCAAAAATTAAAGAAAAACTTAAAGGAAAGCGGTTTATGAATGCTGAAGAAGCGGTGGCTGCGTATCGCGATGCCATTGAAGAGACCCCTAAGGACGAGTGGGCAAAGTGCTTTTCCCAGTGGTTCCATCGCATGCAGCGGTGTATTGACGTCAATGGACAATATTTTGAAAAGATATAATAAAACTAATAACTGGCTAATGTAATCAGTTTTTGATTTTCTAAGAACTTTCAGTTTGACCCTCGTATGAATAATAAAATAATACATAATTGTTGTATTGCATCGTGTACTTCGTATTAGTGGCAACAATGTGAGCATGTTATTTAGTACATACTAGACAATCATAAGTACTATCCAAACAAAATAATACATACATACATACTTAGACTCACGCTTGTCTCCCGAAGGGGTAGGCAGAGAGTACTGAACGCCATTTGCAACTTCTCAACAATCTCTCTTTCTTCATTCACTCCCATCAAGTTTCTCATGCATGCTCTTCTGTATAGGGTACTTCTGGTCTATCCTTTTCGGTATAAATAAAATAATTCTTTGTAAAATGTTTGTTTCACAACTTCGAGCTGTTGTCAATTAAGTATTAACTCATTTAACCTTTTTTTATAAGTGATGTGTCACTTTCTAATTCTTTAATTCGTAAATGTTATATACAGCTCAATTTCCTCAAATCCTTGGCCTAGGTCTTCAGAGATTTATGTATGATGATATTCGATAAAGCGAAAACGCATTGCTCTGCATAGAGATATTAACTAATGAAACATATACGCGTCGACCTTTGAATCTTAACAAAGTAGCTTTTAACAATGTATGTCACTTTGTTAAAATCTTCTGAAATTTACATCCAGGCAATGTTATGACGATAAATTTTAAGAAACATAGCCTTTGAGGTATATAAAATTGGCAGAGTGGATTATGCTGTTTTGAAATCGAAATAACGAGTACATTTATTTACAGACTTAAAGTCGTCAACAATGACACTATTAAGTCTCATTAAAACGAAAAGCCTTTCTCACTCTATACAATTACTTGCTTTCATTTAATAGCCTCACCGAAATGTCATTGGCAACACATGTCTCCAATGTCACTGCTACAAATATTTTCACAATGATAAATAACAGTGTGAATATAATAATTTCTAGTATGTAGTGTCGATATACGCAACTTGATGAGTTTGACTTTGACATTAGTGAAGTTTGAATGTCAGGCGCGATGAGACAACGCCTGCCATCTAAGTGTCTCTTTTTAAGAGTGATTAATGAGAAACGGTGTAAACATGTCGTTTAGGATATAATTAGTTACTAAGTAATAAAATGTAGACGTTGAATAATTGGGGTGTGTTACTAATGAGAACATTTTGTCTGTTCTGATTTGCATATCCTGTTTGTATTTAAATCAGTTATGAATAATTGGAATAAGATCTAGATTTACTGTGTTTGAGAATAAAAAGAATCTTTAATATTTTTATAATCTACATTTTCTATAATCTAAAAATTATATTTTCTTGTAGGTAGTTATGACCAATATGTCAGGTTTTTCAATCACAAATATGTGTACACCCGACAAATTTGAAACCATCGCTTATTAATCGTGTGGTGTTCAATACAATTTATCTAAACTTTTATTACCTAGCTAAGGCGATAGAAGATAAAAAATATATTCAAGTATTTAGAAAGATAATTACAAATCGGAGTGTACAGCTTGAAACAGCATTAGATGTTTATCTCACTGCATAAGTTGTTACTTGAGAAAATAGGTCACTTTTGTGTTCAGAACTTTCAACTGCTACGGTTATTATTTGAAGCTTGAAACCAGATGTTCTACTGATATTAGGTGCTCAGTATTTTAACATAAAATTTATTTAAAAGGAATGCTTAGCATTCTTCGTTTGTCATTTATCATACACATGAAAATCTTGGATGTGCTATATTTATCATGCAAATAAATGTTTAGCTTAAGTAAACCACTATATTTAGTTATATCCAAAGAAATTTATTTTATAACTGCTACGAACAATGAAGATAAGTCTATCTATAAAGTGAACTATTGCCAAGAATAAATAAAACCTTATATTGGAACGACTTTATAGGCTACCAATCAAAAGATATTATAAATTGAGAGACGTCGACAAGCCTGCTCCCAGACATTAAAATTGAATCATTATTATAGCCAGCCGTAACACGAACAGATCATCTTTACATAATTTATTAATGCATTAGATACATTATTTTCATCTTCTCCGCTATAACGTTCCAATTTATATCTAAACTTTCGTTCTTACCTCTACAAATCAACATTAAGTACATCAAAACATATAATATTCATATCTCAGTGTGTTGTCCAAACAAAATTTCCAAAATTCAACGCGTGCTACTCCATCATCGCTCATTAAACGGGACATTATGCACGCAACGCGATTCTCGCACGATTTCTTTATCGCTAACATTAATACTCTCTTAAATCTTAATGTCGCAAATAATCATAAATAACAGATCAAATCCACCTACATTGTCAACTGCCGTCAACATATAATTTAATGTCATAAAATAACGTTCATAAATCGTCCACCCACGACGTGTCTAGTTAAAATATATTATAAAAGAATAATTGTACCCGCCGCTTCAAGGTTACCTCGATCAATCTTTCACACGTCATTACCGTTGTCACGTTAAGCTTTGAAAGGCGTTTTGCGTGAAAAGGTATATATAAAGGATACCAACAAAATGTTTGTTCGTTATAATGGTCAGTGTTGATTTGGAATTCTATGGTTAAGACACGTGTCTGGTGGAACGAATGGGTAGTTTTTGTACGACAAGTAGCGTAACAAAATGTTTGGATTTTTTTCTTAGTTATCATTAACATCTCCTTTGCCACACCTTTTGTATGAAGAAATGTGTGAAACACGAATAGCATATTGGTTCAAGTAGGTAGTTACTTTGCCGCTGCTTGGATATTTTGATTGAACTCCACCTCCTTAGATTATCACCACGAAGCAGAAGTTTTATCGGTGTTTAAATAACACAACACAAAAATTAAGAATATACAGATCGAGCCAGGCAGCGATAGCCGAGTGGATATACCAACAGACTGCCATGCAGAGGGTATCGGGTTCGAATCCACGGCGCGCACCAATAACTTTTCGGAGTTATGTGCGTATTGAATTGTTAATTATCGCTTGTCCCGTGCCTCGGAGAGCACTTTAAGCCGTCGGTCCTGGTTGTCATGAAGATCTTTGACAGTCGTTACAGGGCGTCAGTACCTTCTAAATAAACTGACACTAGTCTAAACCATGGAATATCGCTATCCCTTCGGGTTGCGGAGGTCAGACAGGCAGTTGCTCCGTGGAAAAGCTAACATTCAGCCAAATCCGTTTAGACTAGAAAGCGGACCCCAGATTGAAACTGGGATAATGCTAAGAGAAAGAAGAAGAAGATCGAGCCAAACAAACGTGAGTAAATCTCGGCTACAAATTGTTGGTACCTTAGAAGGTACCAACAATTTGCGTTCGTTATCTAATAAAAAGCAACACAAAGAAGATAAAGAAATGCAAACTGACACAATACTAAAAAATAACATCTTCATATAGGTAGCTAGAATCTTTACTACTGTACTAATCACTGACACAATTTTCTAAAACAGAACAAAAATAATTTATTACTTACAATAGAACAAATATCTATAGATCTCACCCGTGGCTATGCAATGCTTATCACGTGTTAGAATTTGGCAAGGAATTAGAAACGCGTAGAATCATATTTCATCCTGATATACGATTGCAGACATGATTGAATTGCAGTATTGCAGGTAAGCGTTGCATCGTAATGGAAACATAGATTACGTTTTTGGCATCTGTTCTAGTACATACAATTTATCATAATTTTATTTGTGTTTGTCAGAGTTTTTGTTTCTTATTATATTGGCGAAGAATCTGGTGTGACTGAAGAAAGGAAAATATTAACTTATTTATTGCGTTGATGGCAACACATTATGAAGCTATTCCAGCGATGCTGCCGCAAACTAAATAATCATAATATTCATAAGTAAAAGTCAACACAAAAACAACTTAAAAAAAAATCATCGTTCATCTTTTTAATCTCCAAATGACCATTAGAAGCATGTATTCACGAATCATCATCAAACGAAATCGTGTCGTTCACAGAAATAATTGTTGTTTATGTAATCACGTACATTTTTCACAATTAAAATGTGTACCTGGCCGCCATTTTGTGCTCGGTAAAAACATATTCAGCTTACAAAGCTTCACGGACAATATTTCACAAGAGATGGCCGAAAAATACACGGCGGTGTAATAAATTAAAAACATTTTCAACAACGACCACTTCTGTTGACCCCACCACCCCTCTGAGCTGTTTTACAAAATGGAACAAAACGGGAGTGATAAAAGGGTGCAGACGGGTCAAGTGTACTGGTCGCCTCATTACCATTCTTAGTGAAAACTTGAGAGAGAGAGAGCATTTTATAATTTTCGCTTTTCCTAACTTAAGTTCTGAAGTTAAACGTAAACTAGCATTTACGGTCGGTGTGAGAACGTTATTTATTTCTTGAACTGAAAGTTTGTGTTAGTGTAATTTAAGCAAATTATATTCGGCATAATTTTTCATTTTCGTGACATTTCGGAATGATAAATGGGATGTGTTGATTGTTTATCATGTCAAGATAGTTAAGTATAACGAAGTGATATGGTTCATTTTGTGATATTCTAAGCTCACCTACATTAAATTATTTATGATGAATAATTTGTCGTCTAAAAACGACTACTGGTGTTTATTTATGATGCAGGTAGAATCTAACGTCTTTTTGCGTTGATTGAACAACTGTTTTGTAAATTGATTACACTTTTTCTTTCATGTATTTTTTTTTATATTCTGTCAATTGTATTAGTGGAATACTTATCTAGTAATGCTTTTAACTATAGTGTGAATGTATGTCTGAAGTAATTACGAATAAACGATTGAAAGACATTCTTGTCTTTATAAACGCTTGCAAATTATGAACCCTGGAACAATCCATATAAGGTTATTTTTTTACCACAGACGGATTGTTGTCACTGAAATCATCAATGTCACGAGTTAATACTAATCATCAATATGTCGTCAGCGTCAACTACGTCGGTCTGCACTTTGTGTAAATTTCAGATTTTCAGGGATCCTGAATATCCCAATTGAGAACTGACGTACTTTTCAAACATACATAATTATGGATACTATAACTAAAATGAGTAATTCTAATCTCGAAGTGCTTTAACAAATCTCTTCAGATAAATCCTTGTTTATTCAAATTTGCTAAGAACGCTCCAATAAAATATAGTATCTAGTACTAAATCTAAATCACCGCCAGCGATCAAAAGTTGCAACGATAAATCTGAAACGGGCCTTATCGGGGCATTCAATAATCATTTCGGTGGCAATCACGTACAAGCGAGCACAAAAGTGCTACGAAACGCCACCGCCGATTGTAAAGCCGAAACCTTACGACCAATTACTGGAGGAGATAAAACCGTAACGCTGTCTGATGGTAGCGAGTTAATCTCGCAGTCTATTGGTTGAGCAAATTTTTCTTGGTTTAAGGATAAAATATTTGAGTTGTTTATTCTTACTTCTGAATTTTTCTTTGTGAGTTTGTTATGTGTTGTATATTTTGGTTTACATAATGCAGTATTTTGTGTTATATGAATATTATATAATATGAAAGAGAGCAGAGGTTGACAAGTCTGTCCTTTTTTCTCAGTTGTGTTTTAGATACGACGTTATAAAGTTGTGCCTGTGTAAAACTTATGACCAATAACTTGTGCTTCACTATGAAAAAAAATATAAAGTAATAGTTTCTCAAAGTAGTAAAAAAGTCAACAATCATGTCACTAAGTTGTTGAGGACGTTAAGCGTGCTTTTCATTTCTTTTATCCATCAATATTAAGTCCCCAAGAGACGCCTTCAATGTTATCTCAATAATACATCCACTCATTCTTATTACGTGTAATCTCATTAACTCTTCAGCAATAACTTTAAGATATGTTAAACTACAACCAAGTTACAAGTAAACATACAACATCCTAAGTACCAACGAACAATAAAAACAATATATACAATACAACACGTCAATAACAAACTATCATAAATCATATAAATTACATCGTATAGTTCAAGTGGTAGTAACTGAACCCGAAAAACGTATCAGTGTGCCATCCAAGTGCACTCTCCTCTCTCACGCCTCGTAACCTTAGAGTTTTACGATCACTTTTATTACTAGACGCTTTCGTGCGCGATTACCCACCAGAGTGGGTTCTGCTGTTAGCCACCCTGCGACGTGTACATTCACCCTACACGACACAACGTTACATCGATGTAAGACTACACCATTGCTGTGTTTCACAGACTTGCGCTACACACGCATCAACGGAAACAGCAATGTACATAGCGCAATGCAATGTTGCGATTAGGGTGGCGACGCTTGTCAGCAATTACATTTTAATGTGTGTTTTATTATCACGGGCGTCTAATGTACTAGTGCATTAATTTATCACCTCCCCTGTTTACGAGTTACGGCTTGACAATTGAAATGATGGTGTATTCTGTATTCAAAGGAGGCTGATGTTCGACTAGAATAAGTTGAGCTGCCTCGACGCCCGGAAAGCTTTGCGTGTCGTTGAACACGGGGTGAGTGGTAATGAAACTGGGTTTCTAGTTAGTTTGGACATGTCGTACAATCGTTTGGACAGACAAGCGATGGACGTATCAAAGGACTGCCAACTGGAAATGCAGTTGCAGTTTCGATTGAATCGAGAGACGTCTGCGGCATGCCTCTGTGAAGTAAAGGTTGATTGGATCGTGTCTATACGCCTGATACGCTAGCAATGTTTGGTTTCGGCGAATGGCAGCGTACGCCAGCCTGCCTTAGTTAAAATGTATTGTTTCTTAACGATAGTCGCTTTGTTTATAACGTTTATTTGTTGAACAATAGACTCGATCTTGTTAGACAATTTATGCAAGTAATTGGTATTCTAGTTTTACTATGTTTCTTGTGACCAATATTAATGATCTGTCTAATAAAATTTCTTTTGAAAGATTGTAATATTAATGAATTTATCTATCTAAAATATAGTATTGAATTATACATAAATCACTTGATATTAATCCGAATATTCTTAAAAGTGGCTTTAGACAGATTATTGATTTAGTGAAATCGCGAAAAAAGATGACATTTCTTTATTGTAAACGAAAAGTAGTAGACATTATATTAATACAGTAATAATCAATATCATGTATAGACAAATGACAATTTTCTGACATTTATCACCAACCTGCCTTGCAAAATTATTAAGTGATATAGAAGCACTAATTTATTGTCAAGGTAATAACAATTTGAGTCTACAGTAGCCTGTAAAAAAAATGCCTGAAGGGGTTTTATTCATTTATGGGACAGAATTATTCTAGTTTATTCCCAGAACAACCACTTAATGTCCAAGCAACAGAACAAACCAATTAAAATAAAACGGATAAGTGAACAATTTCTCAAAATTCCGCATTACGTATGTGCCATTACACTTGGTAATAAGCACGTTAATATATTACAATTATGACGTTTAACGTCAACATAGAGGAGAAGGGTATCATTACAGTAGGCGGTGTGACATCGCCAACAGACACAGTAATGACAGCTCTGAACACAGACGACATGCACGCGATGTCCAAACCATAAAATTTATGTTTTCGAATAT